>JAWWLV010000121.1:100632515-100642706 GCA_035041135.1 Platyrinchus mystaceus | reverse complement strand
TCCCGGCAAGGGCGGGCGCGGACACGCTGGGAGGCGGCCGGGGCAGGGCCGGGGCGGAGCGGAGCGGCCGCCGGATCCGCCGGTGAGTGCGCCGAGGTGAGGGCTTCCTCCCGGACCACGGTGGGCTGCTGTGCTTGGTGCTCTGCCACAGCTCTGACTCAGTTTCGCATCTTTTTGCTGTCTTTTAAAACGGCGCAAATATTGCAGAGGCCATTAGTTTTGTGTTAAACACTGACTGCCTCTAGCAAGCCTGAAGGTTTTGGAATAACTAAAGAAACTTCTAGGAAACTCTTGTTTCTGCGACTTCTCTGGGCGCTTTATTTAATAAATAAGTGGTGCAGGAGCCTGCGAGGTAGTGATGCTTTCGCTCCTGGTGATGCTTCTTCCTTGGTATACAGCTGTGGCTTTTAGTCCTTACCCAGCCTTGAGCTTGTGTTATGTTGCCTTAAGCTTGGTTAAGACATTGGGAGTGTTTCATAGGTTGTGTGGAGGAATGCTCCTGAGAGCCATCTAATACAGGCATGTTCTGAAGGAAGCGAGTGCTTAAACAGCTCCCTCTGAAAAGCGTCTCTGCAAGTGAGAGTCTAAACCCCTCACAGGCGGTTATCCAGTTCTCATCTTCCAGCTGAGTGGTCTAATCCCTATGCAGTCATACAGCACTTAGGCATCCTCTCCTATCACTGAGGGCTTATTTTCTTCAAAAGACATGTTTCTGTGTACCAAATGTAAATGAAGCTCCACAAAAAATTTAAACAGAAAGATGCTCCTGTTTTTCCACATGACCTGTTGTAAATGGAGAGGGTTTGAGATGCTGGGGACAGGCAGGTCTGGTCATGCACAGAAGAGCTCTTGACACTTTCAAGAATTGAAATGAAGACCTCTGATGAGTGTAAGTATCTTCAGCACTTGGTAGAGTCATCTGATGCAAGGCATCCTGCATCATTCCATGTAAGCTGTGCTTTAGGTAGCTAATATGCAGGTCAAGGTCTTAGGTTCTAAATTTTTAGAGTCTTTAGATTAGCCAACAATTCATCTTCCTTGCTTCGCTTTAACATTTTTAGTGATATATAAAAAAGTAATACGAGTGGAGGAGGAGAGTCTCTACTCCAGAAAAAGAAGACACTGAGATTTGTAGCTGAAATAACCACACTGTGGAGGCTTTTTTTTTTTTCTTTTTCCTTTCTAGGCTAATTAAACATTCAGTGCTCATAACTGCTATGATTCTAACTCTTTTCAGTCATAGTCCCCTTGGGCACAACAAAGGGCTTTCCAGAAAGCCAAAAAATTCCAAAAAATGAACATATGGGTGCGTGAGATGGTATTCATAGAAATAGTGATTATTGTCTAATCTCCCTTTTTTGGTTTTTTTTCTTTAGACTATACATTTTAATAATGCAAACAGAATTAACTGATGTTCAAGCATGTGCATCATATATATCTACCCACACCCTAGTAGTCTGAAAGGTATAGTAAACCTCATCACCTGGATAAGGCAGTTCTTTCCCACCTCAAACCAGTTTTCACTGGATCCTTGCTGCAGTCTCAAGCTGTGGAAATGCTTTGCATGATTAATTTTAGAAATGTTACATTCTCATAAGCTTCTTAAATTTAGAATTGTGTAAGTTGACGCTAGTGTGAAGAGAACAGAAATGCTTCTTGATGCATTGGCACTAGATTTTGGGGATGCTTCTGTATGCATGGATGTTATGACAAATAAAGTAAAATCCAAGCTCAAGGGTTGTTGGATTTCTGGATTCTACAATATAAGCTATTTCCTTCCTAAATGTTTTTATAGCAGCAATGCAACTTTTCTTATTTTCCATATGGAAACATTTGATCCATTACTATTATTAAAGTGAAAATATTATGCTACTTAATTTATTGTTTTCATAGAAAATGATCAATCAGACACGATGTTAATGCCTAAACAGTGTCCTGTTGAACGTCTTCTATTATCATATTTTCTGGTTTTATTGCAACTTTTTAATCTTTATTTTTTACCCCATTACATATTTTTCAGGCTGGATGAAGCAGCAGTGGAGGTGAAAGGGGAGAAGCAGGCAGCACCACATGCTGTGGGACAAGGAGAGCGTGCTGCAGCCTGGCGGTAACACAGCTCTGACAGCTCATGTCTCCTCAGCCATTTCCCTGGCTGGCCCCGCATGTGGTGCCATGTGATCTCAGAGATGTCTAATTCCCTCATGATCATCACGTGGCTTTCTGTTCCCTTTGATCCATCAAGGCAATTAACTTTTCTGTGGCTCTGCCTCTCTCTGTATTTATGAGTACTTTTTCAGATGTCACAGTAAGGAGCAAAATTCTGCCTCAAAACAGTCATTAACGGTACTGAAATATCCTATTTGAAGTATCTCCCAAACAACCTTCTCAAGCAGATAACCAAAATTAATTACCTAGACAACTATGACACTGATACTAGTGGGAAAGCTTGTTTTAAGCTTGTAAAACAGCAGCCATAGAACTGTAGTTCTCTATAAAACAAATTATACAGCTATTATGAGCATTACCTATTTAGTCTTCTAACCATGTGTGGGGTGTTATTCCCTCTGCTTAAAACCAATCTTTTTAATCCTACTTCCCAACCCTCCGTGTTTGACTATTATTGCAGCAATATATTTAAAATAATAGTCTAAAATATTTCAATGAAGGACCTCCTAAATAATTTGATAATGGATAACAAAGTATTATTTAAATGAAAACATTTTTCTGTGTACCTTTAAGATAAGTGCACAAACTACTTATCATTAATTTCTTAGCTATGTATCTATTTCTTAATTATGTTAAACAATATTTTAATATTGATTATTTACTCTTTGTGTTTTTATGTGAAGTGCAGCAGAACCTTCTTGATAAACTTTTTTGTAATATACTGATCATGAAAAGAGAATGTACGTGACAGCTTGTCCTTAACATAATCATATGTATGTGCCTACTGCAGGGGCACTGTTTAGTTGTCATTAAAACCAGGAAAGGTAACATTCAGTTTGCTTATCACCACTGTTCAGAATACAGCACCACCATGGCCAACACCAGTACTGCACACAGCAAATTCTGACACTAGAAAAAGAAAGCAAAAGCAAGTAACATGATTTGCTCTTTGTTGAAAACATCCTGTATCTCACCTATTTGCAGTCAGTTCATCTACCTGCTCATCTATATTCATTTGAATGAAAAATCTAGAAGTATATCATTACTACATGAAAAAAAATTAATGATATACTTTTTAAACTCTGTAGTCAGTGTAACAGGCAGATTTGGCTGCTCTTGTTATCTGGATTGAAATTTGAATAGCCCACATTCTAGTTGATCTTTTCCCCTTCAATTTTCTTAGAAGTCTTAAATGAATGATTGGCAGGCTTCAATTTATCAACTTTTCATGAAAACTAAACTTGACTGAAAAGAATAAAAAAATCATTTTAAGACACTTGAAATAAAATACTGTTCCCTGATGTGCAGTCAGAACCTCTAGGTTCTACCTTTCTTTGTTTGCACTATAGTCAGCTAAATGCATCTAGGGAATGGATAAGAGGGTCAGGAATCCTCGGGCAGTCTAAGCTAAAGAAAGTCACATAATTCTCCTGACTGTAAGAATCTCCACTGTTCTATACCTTTAGGAATTCTTTGTAGGTTCAGACCTCCTGACTCTGTTGAACGTCTTTTGAGGTGCCCTGGAGCATCCTATTGAGCCTTCAGCTGCTGTTCCAGAGTAACACTGGCCTTCTGTCACACCAACCAACCCCTGTGGATGTCTGGGATTCCTTAGGACATTCTGAATAGTTGACAAGTAAATTCAGCTTTAAATGTCTATTAACAGCTCATGATGCTCTAATTAGGTGGTGGAACCTAGACATGATGGAGCTCACCCCATAGAAGACATCCAGTGGCTGCTGCACCATGTTGCTCCTCATGCTTCATTAACTACATTTACTAGGGATGAGATTCAGCTGCCCCAGCTTCTACTGCCACCAGAGATGTCCCTGTGTATCCTCCCTGGCCTCCAGATTATGCTGCAGAAGGGCATGGGTTTTCCATAGGTCTTGTGTCAGCCCCATCTAGGTGCCCTGGACACTATACAGCATGCCAAATGCCACTAGAGAACTTACATTTAAGCAAGTGAACTCTCTGAAACCGGAGCTTAAACACCCAGCACCCACATAGGCATCTATTTTTAGGTGTGCTCATTTCCCAGGAATCTCAGCTATAACACCCTCTAATACAAACTAGAATAGAGGCCTTTCTAGTCATGATCATGGGTATCATCATTGTTGCAATACATCAGCCAGGGGACCATGCATAAGACTTACTTGAAACAGCTTCTGTTTGCATCTTGTATCAGAATTATGTATTGTTAAGAATTTAGTTGTGATTTTCATTGTTTCTTGAAGATGTGTATAGATCAGATAAAGATTATTTCAGTCTCTTGTAAATTGGAACAGGAATGGTTGGAATTATTTGTATCTTTTTTTTTTTTTTTATGGTTGCTGGCAAGGTTCTGATAAGCCAAATCCCAGATTCACTGTTTTCCACGGATAATGGACACAGTTCACCACAGGCTGAGAAAATTAAGCTCCTCCACCAAGGCTGCCAAACAACTCCAGCCTTCCTGATTTCACATGGAAATCATCCAGAATGGGACCACAGCTGGTCTGACAGACACCTCAATGGCATTGATATCTGAGTTTTGAGATGTAACAAGAATAGTTTTTGCAGTGGAATGTATCATAGAAACTACATATAGCTAAGCCAAGTGATTTAAAGGGACTAACCAAGCAAAGTAAAGAAATAATGAAGAAGGGAACTGAGGCAGCCAGCCAAGCAACACCAAGTTAATCTATAATCAAGTGTATTGTCTTAAAGAAGTGCATAAGGCAGTCACTTAGGACTTTGGGGGCTCCAGACATAGATGACCACCAGAGATTCCTGATGAAGCCCTTCATAGACCATATAAAGATGTGTATATATGCTAATAAGTGTCGGGAAATGTCATAAATATGTAACAAGAATGTGGGGAATGAAAAAAGAATAATCATATAATGCAGACATATAAGCTGTAGTGAAGATAACTCTGGGTGCACTTTGGCAAGCTGATTCCCAGGGCACCTGGCCTGCTGTGATCATGCAGTGCATCATAATAAAGAATGCCTGCTTCCTAAAACTCACACGATTGAGCCTCTGAGGTTTCTTTTAAGAGCCGATTTTAGGCAACAGCACCATGACCCGCCTGATGGACACCTCACTGGCACCACAGCCTGTTAGATGCACACCCTGACGGGACCACGACGTGCCTGGCGGACACCTCAGTGGCACCATGACCCGCCTCACGGACACCTCAGTGGCACCATGACCCGCCTCACGGACACCCCGACGGCACCACAGCCTGCCTGACGGACGGACCGGGCTCTTCCCGTGGGAAGCCGCAACAGCGGAGCTGTTTCGCTGAGAGCTGCGGCGCCGGCAGAGCTGGCTGTGCCGCAGGGTTGCTGTGCTTCCCTCGCTCCTTCCCCGTGTGAGGGAGGGGCAGCGCCAGCAGAGCTGGCTGTGCCGCAGGGTTGCTGTGCTTCCCTCGCTCCTTCCCCGTGTGAGGGAGGGGCAGCGCCGGCGGAAGCGATCCCGCCTTCCGCTTCCCCTGTGCCCGGGAAGGGGCGGCCGCGTCCGCGGCCATGCAGGTCTCCAGCCTCAACGAGGTGAAGATCTACAGCCTGAGCGCCGGCAGGAGCCTCCCGGAGGTGAGGGCAGCGGGGGGGGACGTGCCCGGCCCGGCCCGTCCCGAGTCCCGCAGCGGGAGCTCGAACGGCGCGGTGCCGGCGCTGGGCTGAGCCCGGCCGGGCCCGCCTGCCCGGCCCATGTGCGCTCCTGTTGGGCGTCCTCACCGAAAAACAGCTATAAGTGTTCTTTGAACTAAAAATGCAGTTTGAATGCGTTAATTCTCTGGATGTAGGGCTGTTGTTCCACTGACCCTTACACAGTACGACTTTGTAAGTTTTCTTGGTGTGCAATCGTTAAACTTACCAGTGGAAATTTGTAAAATAATTAAGAGAAAAAGGATTAGCGGGCTAAATGTCTTATGCTTCAAATGCTTGGATAAACTTTAAATGATTCTCAGGTTCCTGTATGAATAATGAGCTTAAGACTGATGTATATATTTGTTTGCAGTGGCTTTCAGACAGGAAGAAAAGAGCTTTACAGAAGAAAGATGTGGGTGAGTTTTTCCCCTCGCAGGGTCCTCAGCTTTACACGTACACAACATTCAGGTCCAGAGCAGATACTCCACTGATACAAGGAAGTTATTTCTAGCTCATATTCTAAAAACTACAAATTTAAAGCTACAAATAGTTGCTTGGGCTTCTTATATAGCTTTATGGGAACAGAAAACACCAGTGGTGTTTAAATTTCAGACATTAAAATACTTGGGTTGTGGATTGTACAGAAATCTGATGGATGAATTCCGTGTATGGCTTATGATAAAGTCACACTGTAAACTCCTCTGTGTTACTGTACTAATCTTAGAATGCAGATATAATCATTTTAGCCTAAACTTGTCATACAAAATAAAAATGACTATTTGGAAGTATAGGAAGTTTTGCATAAGAAACTTAACCAGAGAAAAATGCATAGTTAATGGGATTGAATGCATTATGCAGCATATTAATTGTGTAAAATGTGTGATGAATATTTGCTACAACATTATATAATAATTAGTCACATAGTTACCTCAGAATAGTAATTTACTCAGCACAGAGCTAGCCTGCTTCTCAGTGTTAACAGACTGTTAATCTGCTTATAATGTGTTAATTAAAATATTTAAAAGATAAAATATCTTTAAAATGTAATCTTTAAATTCAGTTAGCTCAACATGCTTCCTTAAGAAACGATTATAGCTTTTTGGAGTGATACAATTGTGCTAACTTTGTAATTTTTTTTCCCCTATAGATATCCGTAGAAGAATTGAACTTATTCAAGACTTTGAAATGCCCACAGTTAGCACAAAGATTAAGGTATCAAGAGATGGACAGTATATTATGGCAGTTGGTGAGTTAACAAAGTGTCTCTCTATGACAGAGGCCAAAAGTCCTAGAAAATCTTGACTGCAGAATGACTTAAGGTTTCAGGTAGAATTGATAAGAGTTCATTTTTAAATGTAACACTGAACATAGTGTTGGAAGTTTACTCTTAAGCTGTGATAGAATGGCTGTCTTGATAGTGATGCCAGTTCTGTTTATAATACAGAATTTTTAAATGGTTTGAGTTGGAAGGGACCTTGGAAGATCATCCAGTCCAACCCCCCTGCCACTGGGGTTTATAACACAGATAAAAAACTAATCTGTTTATAATACAGTTAAAAACTAAGTTCTGAATTATTTTTATTGTATCTATGTAAATTTGCTTTAAATAACTTCTGAATATCATTGTTTGAGTGTTGTTTTATAGGATGGAGGATAATGCTGCATTTTGTAACTGTCAAAGCAGGATCCAAACATGAGTACTTTAGTAGGCATTAATAGCAGAGGGAGCCTTGGACTTTCAGACTTACTAGAAGGTGTTACTAATGCTGTTATGATGTACCTGGTAATCAGAAAAACCTGCATACCAATAGGGTGCTTGCAAGCACCAGAGACAAAAATCAAGCCATAAGCTTGTGTTCCTAAGAGGCATATTTTTCCAGTCACAGAGGCTTTGGGAAGATCAGAATACTTATGGTAGAAATACAGTGAAGTCTGTATATGTAAGGTAGTATATGTTTTTTTAAAAAACGGTTTAGTGTTACCTTTTTGTTTAACTTTTTTCTAAAATTAAGCATCAAATTTTTCTTTCAGGAACTTACAAGCCAAGGGTCCGCTGTTTCGATACCTATCAGTTATCCCAAAAATTTGAAAGATGCTTAGATTCTGAAGGTTAGTATAAACTATGGCTGTTAATGCAAGATGTCTTTCATACATAATTCAGGTTGGACTCAAGTACAGATTTCTCTCCTTGTGCTGAGGGGACAGAATGTACTTTAGGGGAACACAAGAATCTGGAGTGAAACATCCCCTAGTCTTTATATCTCTGTTTTTCCCTTGTCATCCTACTTCAAAGTTCTCTCCCCTCTTGGAGCAAGTGGTGTGAGGAATGTAAGATTTACCTTGAGCCAGTAAGTGTGGGGCTCGGAGGGTGAATGTGGCTGAAGTCTGTGTTCTGTTTAGTGAATGTGACATGGGTACAGTGGCTGGGTGGTTGCTAGATCTCCCTTCTTTCCCTTTCTGTGAAGCAGTCAGGTAAGAGAATGCACTGCGGTTGCTCTTGTTTTCTCCCTGGAGCCCAAGCTCAGCAGGTGAGTTTCAGGGTAAAGGGAATTCCCTGAGGGGGAATTTTGTTTGTTTGGTTTGGGTTTTTTGTTTGTTTTCTTGGAAACAAGCTACTTAGGAATAGGTGGTAGCATGGCCAAGGTCCTAATGACTTGTTTGCTATTAATTTGGAGGGAGAACAGCTGTGGTAAGGGAAGCAAGGGGCTATCTGTAGCAAGGAGCTACGGTGGGAAAGGGAGAATTTTAGGAGAGTTTTTTAGGGTGCCCAAGTTTGGGTTGGTTTGTTTATTTGTTTGTTTGGTTTTGGTTGTTTTTTTTAAGACGACCCATGACTGAAAACTGGAATACAAGGGTGACCAAAATAATGAGGGGATAAGCATATTCATTACAGAAGAACTGAACTGGTCTAACTCTGATGTGTGCAAAAATGCTGTGAAAAATAAAACTTGAGAACTGCTGAGTTAGCTCAGGAAAAGGGTAGTAGAGCGTGGGGTGGGGTTTTGCCCTCTGTCTCAGGACTACAAGGAGTCACATAGGGTGAAGGAACAGTGCTCCAATACAGTAACAGGGGAGGTGGTAGGGCAGGGTTTCAGAGAGACTGGGGAGAGAAGGTATGGCAGGAGTGAGACTCACTTTGAAAGATGGAGTCATTGTAATACTAAATGCTTGCTGGTAATTAGAACTTAAAGTAAATTTTTTTGAACTGGCATCCTACTAGACTGCAGAAGAATGTTTAATTTGAAGTATAGCATGGAGTCACTTCAGGTAACTTTAAATGAGTTATCTCATTTAAATGGAACCAATTTAGCTGAAGCAGCTGCTCTCTAATATTCTCAAAACAGCTCATTTAAAACTAGGCAAAGTTCAATATGTTACAGTGTTCAGCATGAATAGTAGCTTTCACATTTTTGATTTTTTTTGAGCCTTAGAACTTCTTTTTGTGTAAGAGCTGACCCCTTAGAAGGACTGCGTGTGCCAGTTTATGCATATGTGTCCAGAATCATGGCATATTTTACCACCTCTGATGGAGTACCAAAGCTCCATGGACCACACACTCACCAAAAACCATTTGATTAGACCTTCCCTGCACCAATAAAATAATGCATGGCTGAGCGTTGTGTTGAGGAACATGTCAAGTATACAAGAACGATAAAAAGATTACAAGATGCTTCATATGTTTCTGAAGTTTTAGAAACTACTTACTGTTTTGCAAATGAAGCTGTGTAATTAAAGATCTTATCACAGTGCCTGCTTTATGCTTTGACACCTGTGGGGAATACTTACATGACTAAAGATTAGCATGAGTGTAAATGTTTTCAGGATTTATGCCAATGTTTGCAAATAAGTTTGCTTACTTAGTTGACTTAAAATTCTCTTGCTCTCTCCTCTAGTGGTTACATTTGAGATTTTATCAGATGATTACTCAAAGGTATGTTTAATGTTTTCAATGTATAAATGAAAAAATTGTTTAGTATGTATATTAAAATGCATTTTCATATATAGTAAAGGGAGTCAATCAGCACAACTTTTGGAACAGAAAAGTTTTTTTAAAAAAAGCAAACAGGATAAACATTTTTGTACCTTTAAAATGTTGTTTGTTTTCTTTGTCTCTTTGTATTATAGTTTGCTTTACCACTTTTCAAGTCTTTTCTGTAGTATAGAAAACCTTCAAATAATGATCTATCCTACAAACAAAATAAGGTGAAAAAAGGAATTAGCTCTTCTTTGTAGCATAATGTTTAGTCACAATCCTATGTGATAGATACACCATTTTTGAGGTGTAGGATAACTATAGGTAAGTTAATAACCTGATTTGTCAGTGTTGTAGTCATATGAATGAGGCAAAAATTGTAGAGAGAAGTAATGTCCTTTTTAATTTTTTTTTAAA
>JAWWLV010000121.1:100600957-100623058 GCA_035041135.1 Platyrinchus mystaceus | reverse complement strand
CCTCTCTTAGATTTAATAATTTGGTTTTAAGTGTAGATTCCTAAGTGCATACATTTACATTCTTTTTGTGGCTGTTTCCAGATTTGTTGCATCTCATAATGTTATGTTTAGAGATCAAAACTGAGGGTCACTTTTAGCCAAGGTTTCCAGGACCTATCTTATGAGTAAAAAGATTTTACAAAGTGGTGCTTGTGTGTGCATGTGTGCTTGCTTTGTACTTCAGATTGTAACTCGCCTTAATTTTCCTGCTTAATCTGAGTTGCTTTAGTTCTTAACTACTGTGTGACATGTACTTCCTTTTTAGAAAGCAGAACTGAAAAAGATGAAATAAGTTAGGACCACTAGGATGGCACAGAGCAAAATTCTTGATAAAGAGAATGCCTGCGTTGCAAGCTCTGCTATTAACCTAATTTTAGAGAGAGGTAGCAGTGAAGACAGAGCAACTTGGACTTTGATTCATACTAGCAGCTCAAATTTAAGATTGTAGATAAGTGAGTTTGAGATTTCTAACAAGTTAAAACTTATCTTTGTCTTTTCTGCCAACTTCAGTTAAGAATGTGTTGGGTTTGTGGTTTTTTGTTTGGTTGGTTTGTTTGGGGGGTTTTGTTTGTTTGTTTGTTTGTTTTGTAAGATGAGCACTTACTTAAATACTGATTCCTGGTGAGATGGTAGGAATTTTTGACCTTGTGGAGCAGGGTACATGTTGTGTGCCCTGGTTGTACATATGAGTTCACGTGGATGTATTTGAGAATAACTGTGTGGTAGCAGCGTGGACTGTGCAATATGGACATAGACAAAAATGATCTCTCATGCATAGTGGCTACAGAGACATGTCACAGGGACAAATTATCTTCAGCAGTTCACTCAGGTTTCACCTTTGAGCTTATTGGTTTGATCCAAAAGAGAGCGCAGGAGCAAATTAACATCCATGCAGCATTGATGACGAGGAGCTCTTCACAGGGAGTGAAACAGAAATAAGTTATTTGACAATGTAGAATCTAAGTTGGAAGGTACCTCTGGGAGTTGTGTATTTTCTACTCCTAGTGGCAACAACTTGAATTTAGATGCAGCTTTGAAGTCTGTCAGGTTGCTCAGGTCGTAACCAGTCAAGTTTGAATATGTGAAGGATGGGCATTACTCAACTCTGGACACTCTGTAGCCTCTGTGGTATGTGGACATGCCTCATGTGCTTTTGCAGAAATGATTTTCATGAGACTGCAGGAAGAATCTCATAGCACAAAGGATCGAATGCACGTATCTCCCTAATGTTACCATTGGACATCGCTTTTCATGTGTCTGTGATCTAGATCTAGACTGTGCATTCCAGTCCTGTGTCCCACATCTCCTCCTTAACAAAGTTCTGCTTTTCTTACTGTTCTTTCGTCAACCATCTCTATAGGGGGACTGGTTGATGGCTTTTCATAAGAACTGTCATGAGATGAAAACTAGGGTGTACTTTATAGTCATGAGACAGAGGAGAAAAAAACTAGACCATGTTGCAGTGGAAATAGGGAGATTTAAGGTAAGGGGTGGTACATTGCATGTTTGTCATAAATACTGTTGGACCAGAATTTAAGATGCCTAGAGCCACCTTATGCTCATTCAGAATTTAAAGAATAATAATGATTGAACATTTGAAAATAAGGAAATATTTTCATTAAGATGAGCTTGCAGTTGTGGAAAGTTGGAAATATAACATGATTTAAGTGTCAGTATGGCTTTGGCTCAGTGCTCTTATTGGTGCCCCAGCATTCTCAGAGCACCAGTGGATGCATGGCACAGGAAACCCAGGAGATCTTTGCCTAGCTTGTGTTTTATCTCTTCATGTGACACTTGCTCAGAAAGCCCAAACCCCAGTCTCACCCTTATGACAGTTCTAACACTTCATTGTCACAATTATAAAAAAATAAAGAAAAAGTGAAACTACATTGCAACATACACCATTCTGAATTATTTCTGAAATAGTGACTACATCAGTGGACAAAGGAAGTGTTACAGATGTTTATCTGGACTTCTGTAAGGCTTTTGACACAGTCCCCCACAGATTGGAAAGACATGGATTTGATGGGTGGACTGTTCAGGACATGAGGGATTGGTTGGATAGTCTCATCCAGAAGGTGTAGTGGTGAACAGCTCAATGTCCAGATGAGATCATTCACAAGTGTTGTCCCTTAGGGGTCCGTGATGGGACCAGTGTTATTTAATATCTTCATCAGTGACACAGACAGTGGGATAGAGTGCACCCTCAGCAAATTTGAGTGCTTCTTTTGACACACCTGAAGGATAGGAGGCCATCCAGGAGGACCTGGACAAGCTCGAGAATTGGGCCTTTGAGAACCTCAGGCAGTTTAAGACGACCAAGTTCAAGGTGCTGCACTTGGGTCCGGGAAACCTCTGGTATCAACAGAGGCTGGGGGATGAATGGGTCAAGAGCAGCCCTGCTGAGAAGGACTTTGGGGTGCTGGTGGATGAGAGGCTGAGCATAAGCTGGCAATGTGAGCTTGCAGCCCAGAAAGCCAAACGTGTCCTGGGCTGCATCAAAAGCAGTGTGGGCAGCAGTGTTTCTGCCCCTCTACTCTGCTCTGGTGAGACCCCACCTAGGGTCCTCAGCACAGGAAGGACATGGACCTGTTGCAGTTAGTCCAGAGGCCACAAAAACAATCAGAGGACTGCAGCACTTCTGTGAAGAAGACAGGCTGAAAGAGTAGAGAGTTGGTGTTGTTCAGCCTGGAGAAGAGAAGGCTCTGTGGAGACCTTATTGTGGCCTTTCAGTATTCAAAAGGGGCTTATAAGAAAGATGGGGACAAACTTTTTAGCAGAGCCTGTTACAATAGGATAAATGGTTTTAAACTAAAAGGGAGCAGATTTAGACTAGATATAAGGAAGACATTCTTTATAATGGATCTTTTAATAGTTTTGAATATCTTTCTCTAATCACATATGGACAGAATGGGGCTAGGGGAAAAAAGGTTTATCACTTACTGAGTGGCTTTTAGTCAACCATTTAAGTTGCAGAATATAAATAAAACGTGACAGCATCGTCAGTGTATAGAAATCTGTGCCTCATGTTTCAATTCTGAAGTCTGGTTTTGTCCTCCTTTAATTATTGGTGGAAGACTCTCAAAGAGGACATTTTTCCCTTTACTCTCATCTTTGAAGCACCTGCAGAATTAATTTCTGTCTTTATTTCTAGTGATTCATATTCAGTCAATGGAGAAATGCTTTGTCTCATGAAATAGTAGTGAGCATGTTGTTAAGGGAGCATGTAACCTATATCCTTGATACTATACTATTGTACTCTGTGTGTGTGTATATATATATATGTATATGCTATAAATTCTTGCTTTTTCCTTAAATTGCTTGCAAACCTTTCCAGTTATAGTTTTAGCCTCAGTTTGCTGACTAAGCTTTCACAAATATCTTGATTTGCCTGGAAAGCAAGACCCCTTTTCTCTGACATTTTAAGTCCAGCTTCATTGTGTATTTGTAATAAAAGGTTAGGTAGGAAGGATTACTCCACCCATGTTAATTGCATTCCTCTAGTTGGGTGTAAATTATATTTCTATCCTCTGGGTGTGTAGTAATTGACCCAATTATTCATAGTCTCAGTGGCATATGTTACAGTTCTTTTAGATGAGAATGTTATCTAATTTGATGGCTCTTCTTCATATTCAATCTCTTGTATTACCTGGTGATTAGCTTGGAAGGATCTTCATCGGAAAGACAAAACTGAAATAAACATAAAAGTTTATGCCAAATGTACTTATTACACTTTTATGTAGAAGGAAATTGAGAGTATTTCTGATTTTGAATTGACATGAAGTCTTGTGGCAGTAGATTTTCCACAGATTTTAATATTTCTACATTATTTTTTTTTATATTCAAATTTATAATTTTTTTATATTTGGTACTTAAAATCCTCATTCATGGTTTTTCTTGGGTATATTCAAAGATATTTCAAATTTTACATTTGTCCCAATTGGCTAATATCAGTAATATTACTTCTTTTGAAGCCACAGTATCCTGTCTCTCATTTTGTGTTGAGAAGGTGCTGTTGTCTTGATTTCCCAAGATGAAATATGAATGAAGGTGTAAACCACGTTGTGATTTGTGGCTTTGTTTAGACTATGGGTGTGTGTTTAAAAATAAAACAAAAACTCAAAACCCTCATGTATTAGTGATGCAAGTTCATGCCCAAGCTAGGTTTTAAGTGCAGTACTAACTGGGTTTGCTCTAAACAGTATTATGGGGTGAACTGTTTAAAATTGTTATGAAAATTGGCAGCCCACATTTGTCAGGGCTTATTGGTGCTGAACAGTTAAGACGGAAGACAAAGGTGAAATGAATATGTAGGAAATGAAGCTTTGTTAGTTATACTGCTATCAGACATTTCTTTCCATGGTATTTGATGCAACAATTCATTATAGGTCTCAATTAATGTTCCATTGCAGGCCAAGAATATGTACTGTATTAGCTTTTGCTTTTTTTTTTTTTTTAAAGTAGTGTTATCCTTTTATGACCAATATTTTTAAATGTGGAAATCTCTTTTTAGGAATGCTAATGACTGCCAATGAAGCCCCTAAAATGAATATCTATTATATACCAGTAAGTAATACAAATTGTTGCTGATATTGCTCTTTAAAGACACAGTTGTTTGGTGCCATTTAGGTATTTTTGTTGAAAAATTGCTTCTGCAAATTCACATGTACATTCTCTGACCTTTCACAGTAAAGTAAATTTAAGTTAACCATAATTTATTAATGTAACATATTGAATTGCTTAAAAAACAGCCTGTAATTTGCCTTTTGCAACCAGTTCCAAGACTGACTAGTGACCATAGAAAATTCCGGTGGAGCTTTACTGGAAAAAGTAGGGGTTTTGAAAGCTGATCAGAAAAGAACTCCTAAATAGGGACTGTATTTTTCAAAATAATAATTTTGCTTTTTTTGTGAAATATTTCATTAGTGTCTTTAATATGTGGTATATAGTGACACAGTCATTCTCTGTTCTGACAAAGAAATGCTATTGTGTGGCTTCAGTTATTGCTCTTGGCTGTAGCTTCTGGTCAATGCCCTACATCAGTTGCAGCTTTTCACTGGATAAGCTCTTCACTTGAAAGGCTTAACTGTAGGTTTAACTATATATTATATCTCTGCAGATTGGTTTTAGGGAGACTTAACAGCAAGCCTTCTGGTGTTAGGGAATGGTACAGAAAATGACACCTGTGTTTCACTCTTGGTTTAGTTTCTTCAGTGCATTCTCTAGGGTGTTTTTTGTCCAGGTAGAAGATAAATAATAGCATACCTATGCAAATGTTACATGGAGAATAGCTGACCAGACTCTAAAAATATGTACACTTCTTCTCAAGTAATTTTCGCATTCTGGACAAACTGTAAAATTTATTAATATTGAAATATATATTTAACTGCATTTTAAATCAGCCCAAAAGTTTTCATTCAGATAATTGGTTTAAAATAATTTAAATATAATTTTCTTTCTGTTCTTTCTTTCGCCACCTCCACCATGTATGATCTTTCTTACATTTAAGATGGAGATTCATCGGTTTACGTTTCTCTTTGTACAATAGACACTGTATACCTGCTGTATATACATGTCCAAACACAACAGCATACCTCTCTAAACAATTCTACAGTCTGGTTATATTTATTTATATTATTAGATTTTTGCATTTAAAGAAAGGTAAAACTTTATACATGAGTTCTGTGTGTGTCATTTATGTCAAGTTGTTCTTTGGATGTAAATTACTATTTCTCTAATTCGTCTCTAACCAACTTAGATTTTGTTAACTGGTGCTGTTCCATTCTTTGGATAACAAAGGGGGACAAGAAGTGCTTTTGTATTTATGACAAAGTATTAGCTGTAGTTAGAAACTGAACACTTTATTTTCTTTACTCTTTGTAAGACTGAGAGAGTAGCTCTGCAAGCTTTTTTTTTATCGTCTTTTTAATTAGTGGATTGGGGAAGACAAACTCCCATATTTTCAAGGTCTGAGTTTTTAAAACTGGAATGGACTAGTTATTCAGTTTAAGTAATTCAGATGGAAAAAGCATTCCTTCTGTCACTAAAGGTAATGTTCAGCTTCTCTCTGAAAATTGTGCACTGAGATTTTTTTTTAAATGCAGGTGTGCATGATCTATGAACTCAACAGCTATAGAAAATTAGAGGAACAAATCTAACTTCACCAGAAAGTTATTTCATTGTCTTGATCGTCACCACTGATGAATGTTTGTTAGAATTTGTTCAAGCTAGAATTATCTTGAGCATTTTTGTACATATGGGTAAATTTTAGTGAAAAATACTTTTTTTTTTGCTCTCTCAAAAATCTCACTGTTGTAGAATCCTCCATGAATACTGAATAGCTAAAAAATAGCTAAAAACTACTAGTGCTGAGAGCACTCCGTGATCTCAGATCGTGCTGAGAGACGTTATTCCAAACATGTATAGCGACTAATACTGTGTAGTAGTTTTGCAGCATGCAGGCTATTACAATGAAGATTATCATAAATCTTTCCTTAAACCATCTTCCTTTGTCACTGTTCTCTGTTTATTGGTACCTGAGTCTGCCTAAACTTGTTTGGATCATACCTTTTCATGAGTTTTACATTCACAGTGACACGAGTGTACAAGTAGACCCAAATGATGAATGTTAAAGCATAAATCCAAATAGGAGTTCATTTCTGGAATATTGTTGTGTACAAGAAAATTTAAAATTTAATTCAAAAGCTACTGCCCAGATTAAATTTCTTTTTTGGATAAGCTAAGCTTCTCCAGTTTGTGTCAATATCTTTGAGTTTGAAGGGTGCTAAAGATACCTTAAATACTGTCATGACTTTCTTAGTTGACAATCTGTAGTTCATTTCAAAATATTTAGTACTTATTTTAGAAAATAGAAAAGTTAAATGTAGTGAGAAGGAGTTACTTAGAAATAGAGACAGAAATCTCACACTCTAGTCTGACTTTTTTACCCTGTCTGCCTTTTTACAGGCAAGACTGAAGGGGCTGGCATAGACAGTACTGTATAATTGAAGGGGTTTTTACTGCATTTCCTAAAAATCAAGTATATAGCTCTCTAAATCTGTTTTTGTTGGCAGTTTTGGGTTTTTTTAATCTACCTTTTAAATGAAGAAAATATAAAATGGGGCAGTTGTGTCAGCCTTAATCTGCTCCAGGGCATTTGTTATTAAGGAAACTCAGTGTTATTAATGTGTTCATGTTACAGTTTTATTCCTTGATCTTTTGGGCTAGTTATTTGAGCTCAGAGATGCACACCTGTCCTTTCTGTGTCAGTAGATAATTAGTACGTGGGGTTTTTTCCATCCTTGGAACACTTAGTAATTTCCCTGCACTGGCAAAGATGAGTTTAGTTGAATGGGTCTTCGGAGCAAAACTTTAAAGAACCCGATCTCTTCATGGTCTAGTTTTCTAGCCTTTTCTAAGAACTAGAATTCGCATTTTTTTCAATGAGTAACTTAGTTTTCTATTTGTTTACTTTGAGATAGACGTGTATACTGCTAAAACTGTGTCCTCTGTCTTTGAGATGGTGACAAGAATTGAGTTATAAGTTTTCTTGAATTCCACAACAGAATAAATGCCTGGGGGAAACATTACTACTATAAAGGACACTTGTGTTTCTTGGAAGTACGTTTGTGTAAATAAAATCCATTTAATTGTCCTAGCCCTTCATTGCTCTATAGTGCTAGTAATTATTCTCTTGGTTTAAATCTTCATTGGAACAGCTACAAGGAGTTGCCATGGCTATGGTCAAGGAGGATACTTAAAGTCACAAATGTGTGGTGGGTGATGTGCTCTACGGAAGAAAAATGCAGATGGGTGCAGACAGACCCAGCATCCTCTGTCCTTGACTGAAGTTGGCCAGACAGTGTAGGACTGTGCCCAGCCTAATATATGGTGCCTCTCAGCAGGTTTTATTAGTGTGGGCACAATGCTGTGCTAACACAGCTACATGACTGCTGAACTAGAGCTGGCTCGTGTCTGGCCAGCTTGGAGTACGGTCTGACTGAGCTCATGTCTGACTGAATCATCTGTGTGCATGTGCCCATTCTCTCCATTGTTAATGCCAAGGCTGAATTTCCATTTCAAAACCAAAAAATTACTCTCTTGAACTTCAGGATTATAAAAGATTTGACAATGGGTATCATAATATTGTCTGTAAGTGAAATCACATCAGCTTTTCCTGAAGAGTTTTCATCAAGATAGGTATGACAGCTAAGACTAGGAATGTCTGAGAACAGTATGCATTTCTTATACAAAGGTAAAAAAATCACTGCATTTGTTTCTTTTGTGTGCAAAACTTTTAGTAGAGGAAATAGAAGGTAATTTTTTTTGTTTACTAGAAAGGACAGGCAGGTTTGCTTTTAAATGGCAAGAGGATACCTTACATAGGTACACACTGCAGAGAGTGAGCAAAAGCCAAATTGAATCTGACTGTTAAAATCAAATGTTTGTTTTACAAGGGTAACATCTTGAGTGGCTAACCTTAGAGACTTTGTTTTGGTTTATATTTGGGGCTTTAATGAGGGCAAGTGCTTCTGACTGGAATTGGGCTGTTTGCCAATAGTTTAATAGCTAACTTGCAGTTTATGCAAACATTTGGAACCTACTTCATGCCAGCTGGCTTCCTGGTACATCACTTTGATGTGCGCCTCGGGAAGGTTGAAATGAAAGTTGTGTGTGCCTTGGGATAGTTTTTAGACTACTGACTCAGAAACGTAAGTTGAGTCAATAGTGCAACCTGGTCCTGGCCAAAGAAGTGAAGAGAGGCCGAAGTTCCACTGATACATGGTGGTCCACTGTCTTGGGATGTAAGATGAGTCAGATTCTCTTTAAGTTTAATTAGGGCTGTCAGCTTCCATGGCATAAAATGTTCGCTTTTCAGGTTGTACAGAAACCCCCCTACATGTCAGCTCCTGGGTGCTCTGGGTGGAAAACAAGGGGCATAGATGTTTCTCTGAGTGTTTACTACTGGTTACATGAACATGTCTGATCTTAGCACAGACATTGCAAACCAGTGCTGTCTCCTTTATTGGACTTGAAACTTTGGGCTACATTCTGAAACTGAAACTTGCTCTATTCATTAGGCTGTTAAAAGAAGAGAGCAATTAAGCATGTAATTAATTGAGTGTAATATTCTGTGTTCTGGATTTTTTTGCTTTCCTGCAGTCTTGGCAGAACATTCCCTGTTGAGGCTAGAAGCAATGTACTTTCGGTGTAGCGAAGATATTAAGCTCTTTAAAAAAAAAATAAATCCTGGAGCATCTTTGGCTTCTTTTCAGGTGGTTTTGGAAAATCATTTGATACCCCAGCACTCTTATAGTTTAGGGCTGTTGGAGTTATAAACTGGAAATGTTTCAAGAGCGAGTATTTCTTACCTACTCATTGACTGAGATTTAGGAGAAAAAGTTTTAGAAAACCTTAGAAAAACTAGTTTTTTCTTAGTAATTAACTCTGAAATAACATAATCACAGATTAAGGCAACAACTCCTACTAGCTTATATGTTTTCATTTAATGCACTGGATATTTGATGACATAAATCTGTAGAGGGGACTTGTGCTAAAGCAAATGTAAGCAAAGGCTGTTTCTTAATACCTTAGTTCATCCCCTTTATTTCTTTCTTGATAATAGGTTGGAATAATTTTGGAATGTAAATTGAGGATGGGCATGCTTTGGTTCAGTTGTAGGTGTCCAGGTCAGCTGCTTCTAACCCTACTTGTGGCTGAATTGACCAGAGTTGTGTTCAATTCACTCACAGACAGAAAAACCATTTATCTGAAATGGATTAGTAGTTTCTGTCATTCTCGTGTTCTCAGTGGTACAAGAGGTTATGACCATCAGATATCAGTCTTTACAGTCAGTAATTTTTCACTCTAAAAGATGTGGGAGGTTTCTCATGTGTTGTACTCTCCACTCTTAACCTCTATGGTCATAGCCTTTCAGAACAGTTTTATCACTCTTAGACTTATGTTCTCATCCTTTCATTATTTTGGGATTTATTGATTCTCTTTTTTTCTCTCTTGGGTCTTTATATGGTAGGAATACAAGTAGTGAGAAACACCTCTCCACATCTTGTACTCATGCCCTTAAGACAATGTTCTGTATAGTCTTTTAGGATGTTTTCGTGTCTTCTGAATGGCAGTATTAGGTCATTCTGCATTAGTGCTGCCTCAGATGTCTTGAAGTTCATATGTTGAGGCTCTGTTTCCTAGAAGACAGTTGTCAGAAGGCAGTTGTTCATCTCCTTCAGTACAGCCCTCACCTTAGAAGTTTTAGGTAAAGTACAAAGCAGCAATGAAACTGCTTTGTGCTAAGAGATCTTTTCTGTCCTGAAACAATATATAGTGTAGAAAAACATGTCATTCCCTGGGGAAAAAAATGCTGTAAAATAAAAATATGGTAGTTATGACGTAGAATGGAAAATGTTGGTCTTAACCTTATTTTGCTCATTTTGCGAACTGAAATAACTGGAAAGCAGGGTTGTTATGAAGCAGTGTATTACAGTTGTGGTTTGGGGCTGCCAAGTGTCAAAATAAGAAACTTCCATTAATAAAAAGACACTTGAGTACATCTTTGGCCCTTGAGCTAATTAGAAGTTTTGATGTATCGGTCTTGTAGAACTGTGTTTTCTATCTAGAGCAGTCTTATCCTTCACACAGAAAATTGTGCAAACAATACAAAAAGAATGTCTGGTGAATGATACATTACCTATCTCACAGTATTTACAAGCATAGGAAAAAAGTTGTTTATCTTCACAAGCAGAAATGTGAGCTTCCTTCTTTAACCTAAACACTTTCAAACTGAAAAATAACACGCTGGACTTATTCCCCACAGAGGATATCCTCCATTTCCCATGTGCTGGCTGAGACACACTTATCACATGTGTTTAGAAGGAAAACACCAATGTGCTGTAGTCAGGAAACAATTTTTGATCTTCCTGTGAAACTTGTTTTAAATGTTTTTTTGTGCTGATGATGTAGTTCGACATCATGTATAGATTGTGAAGGTGTATGAACGCTGTTCAGTGCTGTTGTGGCTGATAGTGTGCTAGGCAGCACTTCGTTGTTTTTTGAACAGACAGCAGCTTGCTGACTTTTAATTACTTTCTTATAGCTTACATCATACCCTTCACAGAGCACAGGAGAAAACTCTCTTAAAAGCAGAAGTTGTATGGAATTATATCACGTTATTGGTATGACAGTTAAAAGAAGACTCACATTTTTTTTGTGTTGTGACTGTTTCTTGAGCAATTGGTAGTTATAGACCCTCTGTTCTTGAGTTCCTGTTTTAAGAAACTGGTTTTGAGGGGGAGTGTGCTCCTCTTTTTTTAAGCCTTGATTATCTGAAAGATACTTTTAATTTCCAAAGTTGCACGTGTTCTTTCCTTTGGGCCATCTATTCTTCACTCGATTTCTGAAAATTTAGAGGTGCAGCTGCCTAGTTTCAGTCAGTGAAGGGAGAAGCAGTCACAGATAATGAAAAGATGTAATTGTGAAAGGAAGTTTTGTACTGTGCTGTGGTCCATTAGCATGTAATAAGAACTAGTGTGTTTATTAGCTTTTGAATCAGAAAAGACAAAGCACGTGAGAATTTTCTCTGTGATAATTTCGACTAAATATTTTATTATATTTGAAAGTAGAGGGTTATCTATATTGTCATCTTCTGTGCTGTACTCAGTAATGAACCAAATGTGTTATGACTATTTTATGCAGAAATAGTAAGATTTATGAAGACTTAAGACTTTTGTCGCAGAAACTTGAGAGGTAAATAAAACATATGTGAAAGCTTTCAAATATTTATTTGAAATATGTTTCCTACTAAAAATTATTTCATAAGTTATGTAAAGTTTCTTCTCTCTAACATTATGCTCTGTAAAGAGGTTGTTTTATGCTGAGCTTATCTTCATTATCTGTCTGGAGCAGTTGCATGTTCCCAACAGGTAGTTGCTTTTCCTTCCTTTTGCGTTGTCTGGCAGTAGTTGTATAAACTCGCAGAGAAGTCTTCCTCCCAGGTTTGCAAAAAGCAATTAAGCTGCAATGGCAGAGAGTTATTAGAAGCCCATACATTCCTAGATTTCCAGTAGTTTGTCAGTTAGGTAAGATAGGCATACAGCTGGGTTTGCCATTATCTTATATCTGTAGCATCCCTCAGATTTCCCTAAAATATGGGTTATTGTACAGTACAGTCATTTAAACAAAACTTGAAGATATTTATCCTGTAACATTCCTTGGCATCTGGCTTGTACTATAAAAGCCCTGCTGTTCCCAGCCATTTAAAAGCATGAGAGATAAGACCCCACACAATGTGACAGTGGAGGAATTTTCCTGTCCCATCAGAGAAATGGAGAAGGAGATTTACTGGGACTTTGCTGCATTTCTGGCTTATTTTTGGTGGTTCTTGTTAATTTTGCTATCTGAGGCTATTGTATACTAAAATTAATGCATGTGTTATTCACATCTCTGTTAGTAGTGGAAGTTTGTCCATTGATGGCCTATGCCCTTAGTATTGCAAGAAATGCCTTTATGGTTTGAGAAACAGATTTCTGAAAGTATTGAAACAGTTAGAAGCTGTGTAGAATTTCTTTCCTTGTTTAAAAGAAAGGCCAAGGTAGTTATGAAGTTTCCCTCTTGCCATCACCTTTTCTGTCCCCCCCTCACTCACAATTGTAATTGCAAGGGGAGAGCTCTGTGAGGAATTTATTCTTTGAAGAGTATCGTGATAGGGTGGGGTGTTTTTGTTAGACCATATAAACCATGGTGATGGTGCCATTTGGAGGGGGTGGGGTGGTGGTGCTGGTTCAGTGACATTGAGTTACTAAACAGTAAATTGGCTTCATGAAGGTTCTAATGAATACCAGAACATATGCAAAGGCATTGGTAAGAGCACTTAGGCAGATGTGGTAGGGAATGGGAGGTGTGGATGGCCAAAGTAAAATGTGATTCCTGCCTTCTGTTGTCAGCAAGGCTGATCAGCTGATCATTCTTTTCCCATGGATAAAGAGACAGAGGGTCAGCAAATGTTCATTGCAAAATAAAACCTGTGAAATGAGTCTCAGCTGAACTTATTTGCACAGTATTTAAGTAACCTACCTAAGTAAATTATTGTCTGCTAAGTAAAAAATTATCTGCTATTACAGCAGATATGCTATAGAAGCTGCTGTATTAGAATAAGAACAGACTTTCAGGAACTTTTGATTAATTTCTAGCTGATATTTTTGGGAAAGTGCTTGAAGCAGGTCATGCTTGTAACACATGCTTTGAGAAGCCACTCTCCTTTTACCTTTTGAGCTTCATTTGATTAGTTGACTTCATGTGAAAATAATGGGTTCTTGTACTTCAAGTTTCAGTCTGTTTTTCTTACCTCAAATTCTCAACTCCAGTTGTCTAAAGATCTAAAATTTGTAGGGAGTTCAGTAAATGAAAGATCCTTAGCAATACTGATGGAGTGTTTGGTTTATATATGTCAGCATGTCAGAACATGATAGGGATATTGGTGAAAGCATCAGACTTCTTACTCCTAAAGGCACAGCTGGTATGTCACAGATGACTAGAGTAGTCACCCTTTTTTGTCCTGTCTTGTGAGGAAAAGAGCTATTCTGGTAATCTTCTTTACAATTTTAAGGAGTAACTTTATTTGCTGAGAAATTATTTGCTGTTCCTATCTTGAGGGCATTCTTCCCCAACATTATTAGAACTGAACCATTGTTTCCTTCAAAAGATGGTGACTTCAGCAAGAACACTGACAGTGAGAGCAGACCTGTGCCTGGTTAACTGACTGTAATACCTGTCAGATCAGAGTATATGAGATAGAAAAAAAAAAAAAAGGCCCGCTACTCTAAAGTCAAATTGCTTGAATTAGAAAAAGAGGTACTTACTATCTCATAACTACCAGGGCAGAAAGATGTAGTATCTCATTCCTAGAAGATGCATGCAAGTTCCTGCAGCAGTTTTTGTTTAACACTGGGAAGATCTTAAAAGCAATATTTCCTTTAACATGCTCTCTAAGGAGTAAAACTTCCAAATAGTTGATTTGGCAGCTTCCATAGCGCAGTGAAAGGTAGGAAAACCAACTATTCAACCTCTCTGATTAATGAATCTGCCAAAAATGTCTGGATGTGCCGGAGTTAGGATGAGAGACAGAGCCAATTCATTGTATAGTTCAGTGAAATTTATGAGTGTGTGGGCTTAAAACCAACTGCAGTGCTGTTGTCAGCAGTATGCCAAAAAGAATAAATGTGCTATTTAGTCTCTTTTGGTCATACCTGTATTCCAGTGAGCTACTTGATGTCTGTAAAAGCACCAAATCTATACCATATGATGTAAGGTGATTGAAAGCATGAAATGATGAAAAATATATGGAAGATTTGTTTGGAGTTTATTCCCCAAACCAATTTAATTTGTAGAATTAAAGAATTTTATTCAGTACATTAAATAGAATTACTCATGAGATTAACAGGGCATAATTGGAGTGGATTGTACAGCATTCACAGCAAGAAGATTACAAAAGAATGGCACCATTCAAAATGACAAATTGTTTGGAGCACATAGGTTGCTACGGTAAATGCTGTATATGGAAACGTTGTGGATAGAAACATAACAAGATAATGTGATCCCAGGGCTCCTTTCTAACGAGCTGATCTCCTGGGCCCCCTAAAGCTCTTGGGCTGCGTACAATTGAAGGTCAAAAGCACAGAAACAAGAACAAAGAGCTGCAGCTTTTCAAGTCTGCAAAGTAGAAATAATCCATCTGTTTTTTGAGAACTACCAATTGCAATTGATTTAATGTTAACTATTAACAAGGTGCATTGAGGCATTCTTTGTTCTCTTGACTTTTCAATGCATCTAGATGGAAACTTTTCAAAGTTACTACATATTGAGATCTGTCTAATTCTTAAAATTAGAGAACAAAACATTGAAAACAGTACTCTTAAAATGAATAGTAATTAATAATTCATGTAATTGCATTAATTAAACTTGGCTGTACAATTAGGGAGCTAATTATGTTTAAAGTGCAATTGCACATTTCAATCACTGCCCACACCCTGGGGATCACCCTTTTTTTCCCCCCTCCCTCATTAGACCTTCTGTAATCTTCTTCCCCTGTTAAATGGAGTGCTTGAAGCTGAGAATATATATGCATAGATGTGCATTTGCTTTCTTCAGCAGACGTGTCCTGTTAAAGCTTTAAAATGCTTTATGATATGCCATTTAATTAAAAAAACCCAACCAGATTAAGGCTTTATTATTATTATTTGTCTCTCCAAAGAATTATTTTTGTCTCTATAGGTCAGCATGTATGTGAACTCATCGAGTCATATGTATAAAATATATTTAATTTAAAGAAATTATAGTCTAGAAAATAAGTGTTTAAAGTTTCATTTCCTGATTTAGTTTTTAATGGGAACAGAGAAATGGAGGAGCTTCCTTGTATCATGGAGTCTCGTCTTATCACAGGCAATCAGATTGTATAATCTTTTCCTTGAATATTTGAGATTTATCTGAAAATTAGTTGTTAGTTGTTCCCTGTTATCTCCATTTAAAAGTCTATCAAGAGTCACTTTCCTCTGATGCTTAGCAAACCTCTAATTTACAGTGTTGCTGTGATAACTTTGTACCTATTTATTCTTGTGCAAGTGTTACTGTCTCAGAAATCCTCCTTGCAGCCTTTCATTGTTCTTGCTACACTTCGTATTCACATATACTGGAGTTGTACAAAAGGTATTCACTCAGTCATTGATAATTTTACACAATGCACTGTACCAAGAGGTCTACTGAAGGCCTTACAAATGTGGTATTTTTGTTGTAATTACCATTATTAAAATGGTGTGGCAGTCAGTGAATTAATTAGTACATTTTTGCTACCTGGTAATAGTCTTAGTGTAACTTAAAATCTATAGAAGGTACCACAATAAACAGTTGGAAGATTTGGGAAAGAAGGTTTTACTTCTAAAATACAAAAGAGCAGTGATATGATGTATTTTCATGCTTTTTTGTTACTAACTGCATAACTATGGTATGGCATGAAACCAGCGTTAGAGAGTTAATCTTTGTGAAACTGAAGTTTCTGTGAAAGTGTGTGTTGCTGTCTCATACAGCCATGGCAGATACTTCTGCTTTCCAAACCTCTGGAACTGTTTGGTTCACATATATTAAGGTAGTCTTCTAGAGTGCATTTAGACAGTCTAAACTATTCAAATTCTAGTGAATTATTTTCAAATCTGATTAATGCTGTCTGTGAACATTTTGCATTTTTTTGATTGTTAAAATACATCAGTAAAGACTGGGAGGGGTTTTGACTGTTTGAATTTTAATATATTTCAACATCTTGTTTACTGTTGAAGAGTTTGTCACTGCCCTGTATGAAATCTTCCAGGGACTTACTGCTTAACATCCTGAAAAATAGATTTTAGAACCTGTCTTTACTCCCTGAGAAGAAAAGAACAACTGTTTGGTTCACTCCTGTAAGAATTGGTCTCAGAAACCTTCAAACAGATACTTAACGATACTTGTAATTTAATTTAAACCTCTTGACATCTGACTGGAAGCTTCTACACATTTTGGGCTTCTTTTAAGTTGCTGAGCATGTTTAATACTAGTTGGGATTAGGGCAGTTTTTCTATGGCTTTGAAAGCTCTGCAGAGCTGGCTGTCAAATTGGTGAGTGGCATTTTAAAGTGTACAAGTGCTGTCTGGCATTCCAGAGTGAAGATAAGGAACATCTGCCATAGACTGGGAATTTAATACCTATGCTGTCCTAGAGTTCATTAATTTCAGGGGAATTACAGACCAATGACAAGATGGTATTTTCTACAGCAGTGCTCAGGAATTAGGCATAGCCATAGGAACATTGCTGTACCATGTAAGATTTGTGGTGCTACAAGATTATAAGGTCAAACATCTTGTAGAATAGAATACAAAGAACTGTGATTTTTGAAGTTGTTTTACAATATTTAAAAAATATTTTTCTGTCAACACTTTTCCATTTTTGACCAGTTTGGCCTTGGACTTGTCTCTGCTAGTTGTACACTAGACTACTACTTGCCTTATTTTGTATTTTCTGTGTCTGAAATTAAAAAGTATTCTAATGTGTACTAAGAAAAATTAGACATTAGATAGCACAATACTAATAATTATGAAGTCCACATTTTTACTTCTTGTGGCTTAGAATAAAACAAAAGGCAGTGCAGAGGTTTGTGTTACTGGTGTGTCGTAGTGGTAAGTTTTTCCTCTCTGTTGGGAGTAGGGGGCCAGCATGACCCAGCTGCCACTCTGTCTTGTGATGTGGTGGTAGGACACCGGGGGATAATCGTGCTTCAGTCACCTCATGGGTGCTATTTCCAGTTGGTGAAGAAGGAAGGCACTGGGAGGGGAGCAGAGCATGGAGCATCCCACCCTCTTGCTGCTGGCAGGGCCCAGCCTGCAGGTGAGGCTCCTCTGTTGTTAGGCAAAAGTATTTTCAAAGCAATCTTCTTGACTCTGAGCAGCAATTGGCAGAAATTGTCTCAAGAAGCGGTTGTCCTACAGAAAACAGAGTAATAATGAGACAGCAAAAATACTGGTTTGATCATTGTTGGTGAGGTGTATTGGGTTTCTGTGGCCAGGTTTTGGTAACAGGAGGACTACAGGGGTGGCATCTGTGAGAAGCTGCCAGAAGCTTCCCCCATGTCCAGCAGAGCCTATGCCAGTCGGCTCCAGGATGGACCTGCCCTTGGTAGATTTGTACCTTCCCAATCCAAATTGGCAAATATATTAATTGACCTCCCCAACCAGCACAGCCTCCTGGCTGTTCTGGTGGTTTTAGCAAGGACTGCACACCAGGCTGAGGTGGTGCCAGTGCTGAGTGACAGGACCTCCAAGGGCTCCTGAGTGGTCCCACCTGTGCTGCTGTGTGCCTGCTGTATGGAAACTCATGAACTGGGGGAGGACAGGACGGTTTCACTTATCCCACTGTGTCCTTGGAGGCCTGGTGCAGACCAGCCCTCTCAGTTGTTGCATTTGTACCTGGGCACAGGAATAATGGAGCCTGCCATTTCAGAGTGCTCTTAGTATCCTGGGATTGCACGTGGTTGACAGTGGAACGTTACACTCTGGAGTTAATATGCAGTAGCAGTTAAATTTTGCAAAGAATTACTGTTGCAAAAGAAGGACATTTATTGTTTATCATTTTGTCAATGTGACTAGTATTGTTTGCTTTTCCTATTTTTAATTTCTTCCTAAGCTTTAAAAAACATTCAATTTTAAAGTGCAAAGCAAAGCTCCTAAGGTGTCCTAGAATAAGTAGGCAAGTGGTTTCACTGGGGTGGGAAAGAGGGAAATAATGTAATCGAATACACAGACATCTCTGTAGGGTTTTCCTTTCTGTTGGTTTACATGTGAAATTTGAATAATGGTTGGACTTTCTATTTTTTCCTGGTATTCTGCCACTGCTTTTTTCCATTAGTTATCTCATTTCCCCCACTTTGTTTTCTGTGATCTGTTCATCCAGCTTGCTCCACAGATTATAACGATTAATCGGGTTTTTAGCTTTATGTGTTTCATGGCACAGATTAGGTCCAATGAAAGGTTTTACTCTCAATATCAAGTTTTGAATATAGGAATACTTGGAATAGTGAGTGGAGCTAAGCTGAAGAACAGATAAACTGTTTTCCTTTATTAGTGAGACCTTCTGCTTTAGTTACTCATTTAAAGATTTCCACCAATCAGGATCCCGTTGGGGGATTACCCTGACTTGTTGCATTGGCCTGAGTTCTGATGAGTAACCTGTGCTTTGTAAAGCTTGAGCAGATGGTGTCATAGACCTGGAAATGAAGAAAAAGTTTATTGGAGTGATAGAGGTCTTCATGTGATGTGTCAGCAAGATGGAATGAAGGGGAACTTTAATGGGAATGGATGTGAGTTGAGGATTCTCTGATCTTTAATAATCTTCAGCAGAGAAACTTGTACCTAAATTTTATTACAAGGGAAGTCTTGTTTAGTTAGTAAGCAATTTGATTTTTCTTTTTTTTTTATAAGAAGAACAAATGGCTTCATCCAAAACAGAACTATAGGTAAATTTAAGAGAAGGTTCCTTCACCCCAGTCATGCTTTGATGGTCTGGTAATGAAGCACAAATAACTGATTTCTTGAGTGGCATGAAGCCATGCAATAGATCTAGACTGCTTTATTACTAATATAAAAGCTTGGCATTTAAAGAAGTTGGTTTGAGGGAAGTAAAATCTGGATGGAGACAAGATGGAGACAAAAGCATCTGTAACAGTGGGCAAGAAATCAATCTGAATGTTACATATCATTTATTCCTGGAGCAGCCATGGCGATTTGGTTAATTAAGTAGGTGAAGTGTTTCCTGTTAGTGACATCTTGGGTATTTCCTTGGAAGCTCTTAGTAATTGAAATGAAATATGCAGCACTGTAAAACAAAGTGCAGTTTTTCATTTGGCTTCTAATGGTTCTCAGCTAGGGCTGAAATCTTAGGAAGATAAATTATATTTAATACAGAGACAATGGTGGGCTAGAATAAAATATTGTCTGGAGTGTTACAGGCTAGAATGAGTAGAATGTTGTGGTCTAGAACACGATTTTACAGTTTTTGTGTGTAGTTGTCTTCAAGACTTTTGAATGAGTAGAAACACAGTTTTTAAGTGAACAGCATGATCTCATACGGTTACCACACAATCATGTTAAAAGAAACTGTATATGTTTTACATATATAAAATCACTTCTAGTTGTTTCCATAATTTAATAGGATCTTAAAATGTTGTTGAATCAGAGCCATTCCATGTTGGCTGCATAGTTTTTAATGTGAATTTGTAGCAAACAAATCAGAAACATCATTGAAAGTCCCACTACAGGAGTTAGCTGGTCACTTAATGTTCTAAAATATCCACTGATTTGCTCTAGAGAGAAAAATGTAGTGTTGGATTTTTCCATTCAGCTAACTCACTGAAATAATAGTGCTCAAACAGTTGAGAGTGGCTGCATTTGTCAGGATAGAGAGGAATTTCCATCAGAACAGCAGGAGGGAAAATTAAAGGGAACTGATTTGTTAACTCAGGAAATTAGAGGAAGCTTATATGGAAAAATACATCGATAGTGCTACACAATATTCTGCAAATAAGTCCTTTGCCTCATGGTGGAAATATGCAAGTTTTTTCAATATTTCCCATTATCTGTTCATACAGTCTGGGTTTATCCTTAAATAAAAATACATGAAATATTCCTGTGGTGTTTTAATTAAAATAATTAGGGCAGAGTAGGATTTAACATGGTTGCATAGTGAACCTAACGACTTAAAGATCCAACAGCACTTACAGATTAGTTGCTATCTAGTGCCATTAGTTTGTAATTTTATCTAAAATGTTTGGCTCCGAGCTTCTAATAAATTAATCAGACTAGGACCACTTGAAACAGTTCAACTTGAAACCTCTAGCCTGGTTGGTCTCAAATGACCTAAATTAAAGTAACACATAATCTACAGTACTTATTAGTAATGTAGGCAATAGGTTTAATTGTATTCTCTAACTGCTGCTTTTAAAGTCTGCAGTGGGATTAATTTCAGCACAGTAGTCAAGAGCGTAACTTTAGGCTTCTTCTGTAATAATACACAGTGTTACTACTTTCCATAATATCCACAGGTTTTAGGACCTGCCCCAAAATGGTGCTCCTTCTTGGACAACTTGACTGAAGAACTGGAAGAGAATCCAGAGAGCACAGTTTATGACGACTACAAATTTGTTACCAGAAAAGACCTTGAAAATTTAGGTAAAACATTTGAATATGCTCTTTAGCTGACTTCTTTGTTCGGGTTTTGATCATTTACACATGTAAATTTTGTAATTCCGATGTGATTTGTGAGCACTGTTAGAAATTCACTGGCAGTGGTTTCCTCTAGTCTTATTGGTTATTAGTATTCCAGACCAATGGCTCTAAGTTCCTTGGTTCCCAGCTGATGCAACACAGATACTTGTGTTTCTCAGCTTTTTATCCCAAGAAGGTGATTGATATTTGCTAATTTAATACATCTAGGAATTTGTGGTGTTTGCTTTCGGACACTACGTGGAAGGCATAGGAAGAGAAGTTGGTTTAGTTTTCAAAATATTTTTGAAGTGCTCAAATACAATGTTGGAACTCACAGCAAAATCTGCCAAAGGCTACCCTATTTGAATGTAGTAATTTCCAGAAAGTACAAATCATTCTAGGGCTAACAGAAACACAGTTTCAAGGAACTGGAATGCTGGAAATTATATAGCAGAGAAGGTAAGCATGCTTCTCCCAAGGTACTTAGTCCTTTTTCTGTCCATTAGATGTTTTGATTGCAATGTTTTGCTCCAGTTTACTTAATTTACCTCTGACTATGAGAGTTGGGTTTGACCCAAGGCAAAGCTCTTTAATTAAAAACATCTTTGTATCACGCTAAAAAAGGGATTGTCAAACTCTTACGGACATAAAAAAAAATTCTCTGGAATTTTTCTTTGTAAACTCCTATGGAGCATAGTGCATGTAGGCATTTTTTAGAAGTGCTCAGTAACACGTATTATGGCAAGAAGTATGGATTTGGTTGCTCTGAAGAAGCTTAAATTTCTTTCTGGCCAAAGTGAATTTTTTTTTATGCTTTTACTTAGTTTTGATGTGATGAATGTGACTGATGGATGGATGGATGTGCTGCATTGGCAGTGTTTGTTTGTCTTGAATCAGGCAAGTGAAGTGGCTAGCTTGGAATAGAAGTTCTTTATATATGAAAGCTCTCTAAAATGCTCTGGAACCTTTTTCACAGGCCTTGCACATCTCATTGGATCAACATTGCTCAGAGCATATATGCATGGCTTCTTCATGGACATAAGACTTTATCACAAGGTAAATGATGTTGATTCTTGTCACTTTTTATTCTTAACAATAAAATATGTGTGGTGGGGGTTTGCATTTTTTTTCTTTGTGGTTTTTGTTTTGGTTGGGTGCTCTTTTCCCTACTGTATCCTGTACTAATGGTATTTTCTTTTTACTTTCTCCTGCTTGTTCAAAGGCAAAAATGATGGCCAATCCCTTTGCCTATGAAGAATATAGAAGAGAGAAAATA
>JAWWLV010000121.1:100558665-100600857 GCA_035041135.1 Platyrinchus mystaceus | reverse complement strand
TACTTTCTCCTGCTTGTTCAAAGGCAAAAATGATGGCCAATCCCTTTGCCTATGAAGAATATAGAAGAGAGAAAATACGGCAGAAGATAGAAGAAACACGTGCACAGAGAGTTCAGCTAAAGGTAAATCCTATGAACAATTTGTATACTTTTGGGAAAACTACTCATAAAGAGTAATATACTCCTAAGTGTATCTTAGAATCTGGTTCTGTTTATCATTAGAGACACAGAGTAATTTATAGAATTTCTTGAATAGAACCATAAAATTCCCATGTCTGTGATTCCAAAAGACTGATACCAAACTGTAAAAGAGCAGCTCTTATCACATTTGTCACTTGAGCAGTTAACCCACTAGTACAACTTGCAGTTTCTACTTCTATCATTATACTAAATGGCTTAAGCCATTAACACATAATACTCTGGGAAGAGATATATGGAGATTGTGTTGTGTTTGTAACTGGTAGCTTTCTAGGTGGAATTTGTTCAACATATGAAGAGAAAGAATTGCTATTAAAGTGCTAAAGCTGATGCATTTCAAGTTAAAAAAGATACAGAAATCCTGCTTAAATCTTCTCTGAGTGCTGTTGCTTTTTTAATGTCTAGAAATATTTGGAACTACTCAAGGAGCTTTTCAGCAAGAGCTGTAAGAATGAATAACAATTCTCTCTTGACCACATTTACGAGTGTAAAGCATGTAGGTTACATGTGTAAAAGACTAATTTATTGATTGTTTTCCTCTTTTTAGAAACTTCCAAAAGTCAATAAAGAACTTGCACTCAAACTGATTGAAGAAGAAGGAGAAGAGCAACAGATTACTAGAAAAAGGAAACAGAAGGTGAGCTCTTTCTTTGGAGACTTCTCTAACCTAGAGCACAGAAATAGCAATGCTTACAGGTTTGATTTTTTTTGTTGTTGTTGTTTGTCCAAACAGCTTAAAAATTCCATTGTTTTTGTTTCTCATAAGTAGTTTGTTCTAGTAGATGGCTTTAAGGTGGACTTCACTGTAGCTGCAGCACAAAAAGACAGTGTAATAACTTAAATCTAAAAATTGTGAAATACTCACTGTGAAGATAATATGGGTTTCATAGGATACCAGAAGCTGGTTAATGCAGAGTCAATACCAAGGCTGTCCAAACAAGACCTGTTGTTTGCATTTGTTGGTATTTTGGTGTGACCACAACAGAATAGATGTTATCTATGAAACTAAAGACACAATTACCTTTGTGTATACAGCTAACTGTATTTTATAGATTAACCAAAATGGTTTGCTCTTATGCAATAACGATTCTTCCTGATGTTAAAAATAATCCATTTCTATCTTAAGTTTAGTGGAAGAAATGGGTTAATGTTTAATACCTAATGGGAGGGCAGGCTTATTATAGGTAGCGCTTCATAGATGCTCATTCTCACAGAAATGTAGCATTCATGAAAGGCAGGCATGAATGCACGTGTGGCATCTAATGAAATCTTGTGTGTTAGGGTTAGTAAGAAGCATGAACTACTGAAAAAGTAGGTGGTGGTGAAATTTAAATGCAGACTTAAACAAATGTAACAATGAAAATGAGAATTCAATAATTGGGGGCTGATTTGTCTTGAAGTACATAGAGTTTGTGTTATTACGTGGGCTAAAAAGAGTATACATAAAAATGCATGTCCTGATTATTTTCCCGAAATGGCATTAGAGTCTTGCAACAAGCAATTTTTTTTTTAGGTTTTGGGATTAAATTTTGGGCTGTGTGGCTGAAAGTCACACATTTGCACCAGTTTTGTGTTTGAAATTTGCACTTGTTGTTTTTTGTATTCTTAGTCTCACTCTCCCCTTTCTCAAGTAACACTGAAAATTTAGTGCTGGGGGGAGATTAATATACTGATATAAATTTGACAGTGTTAAAAGATCAGCCTTTTGTAATAAAAAGCTTTTAATGCAGTGATTTTAAAATAACAGCAATTGGTGTTCACATAAGCTGAATTTGTAGCTTGAACTATTCCTAATTCCGCAATAGCAAAATATTCATTGAGTTCATTTTAGTTTGACATGAATAAAACTGTCTTCTCCGTTCTGTATGTGAAGGTAGTGAAGAAGAAGTGTTATAATATATATAGAAATACTTCCTCTTAAGTATTTACAGTAAAACAATAGTACCATTGCAGAAAGACATTTACCCTGATAATTTGTTTTACATGTTGTAGAATCACCCCTGTCAGGCAACATATTTGCCTTGGAGGTACTGCTGATTAGTCAATAGATAACAACATGTCTCCAGACTAGCTGGCTGAATGTATGAGAAACATTAATTCAAAAATATTAGTAATTGTGTATTTAAATGTCTGTGCATTACAAAATGCATTAAAAAAGGCTTGCTTACAGGTAGCTTAGAATGATCCTTGTAAAAGTACAATAAGCATATATCTTGATTTTTATTTGACCTGGAAGGGTAAAGCAACTGGCATTTCATATGCTGGGTTTGAATTTTATTTTTAAAAAGTGTTACTTATTTTTTTAATATCTTTTTCAGAATTGTCTAACTTGCTCATGCTTTGCTTCTTTTCCAGAATCTGCCCAGCCTTCTCAAAGATGATCGTTTTAAGGTCATGTTTGAGAATCCAGATTTCCAGGTGGATGAGCAGAGTGAAGAATTTAGGCTACTTAACCCACTTGTTTCTAAAATAAGTGAGAAACGAAAAAGGAAGCTAAAGATCTTAGAGGAACTGGAAGCAAAAGGAGAGGTAAAATATTTTCCATTTGGATTAAGAAAACTCCATAGATTTCTTTTTTTTTTTTTTTCCTTTGTTTCAAGCATTCAGACTTTTCATCCTGGAAAGATTGAGGCATGCAAGAATGTCTTATCAGCTACAGTAATTAAGTGTAATTTATAATTCTGATCTTGTTTTTAGATGTGAACAATATTGTGTCTGCATGAATATATGTTTGAAAACATAAAATATGGAGACAGTACCAACTTCGTATATTTTCAGCTTCATTTGCTGTTACTGCTTTTAGTTCTCTTCAGCTGTATCTATGTAAAAGCTGTCACGTACTCTAATTGCAGGAATGGTTTGAAAGGAAAATTAGTTGATGATCTCTTATTTTATACTATTTTTGTCTGCAGGAAGAGGAGGAAGAACCAGAAGGAAAAGCAAGTGATGCAGAAAGTTCTGAGAGTTCAGATGATGAAAAAGGCTGGGTTGAAGAGGTCAGGAAACAGCGCAAGCTTTTACGCCAAGAGGAAAAACTAAAGCGGCGGGAAAGGTCCAAGGAGGATCAGCAAACATTACTGAAACCTCAGTTTTTTGAGATTAAAGAAGGAGAGGAATTCAGAAGCTTCAAAGACTCTGCCAAAAAACAAAAATTAATGAAGTAAGACTAATGTTCCTATTTTAATAGCTGGGGGTGGACAATTCTTAAGTATTTCCCTATGGTGCAGGCCAGTGACGTTTTGGCTTGGAAGCACTTGCTAGTAAAGCTACATCTGGCAGTTCATGGATATAACCTAAAGTGACATAGTTGTTGAAAGCTTTGTTTTGTAGTTAAACAAATATACTGTTTAAAGTAGGGCAGAGAGGCAACACAGATGAGATGAGTAAGAGGTTAATATTTTGAGTCAGATTGAGGGATGCATTATTCAGTGTTGTGAAGTGCTGCTTTCACAGGTAACAATGCTGATGTCTTGTGAGACTGGTTATGTTTCTCCACCAGTGGCAGTATGAGGTTAACAGTCTGATGTTTTTTATCTGACCCTCTAAAATGATGTAGAATGCTGCATGAATAGTCACTGTTTTGGGAGGTAGAATCCAGGTGGTAAAAGAAAAATTGTTTTGTTCACATTTTTATGGCATCCAGAAATTTTCAAAATCTATACTGTCCTCATTGTCAGGACCTACTATTTCTGTTTTTCTTTTTGCAATACAAAATATCGGACTAGGAGGGGGTTTGTTTAGCGTTTTTTGTTTGTTGGTTGGTTTTTTATGCCTTAAATTGATGATCAGCCAAAGCAATGGATATGTATAAAGAGCGTGTCAAACTAAAGAAAGAGCACATCAGACTTAAGGACTTGGCTTTGAGGTGCTCAATGCCTGCAAATCTCATTGATTTGTTTTTTTCAGTGGTGGGTGACCCCTTCAGAAGATGAGATTTGATAGCCTTTTATTGTTTGAAGCACAGTCGCTAATATTAAAACCTTTCAAGACTGTAGGTAGCTTCAGAGTAGCACAGTGGATGCAGAGCAGGATTTTGACTAATGTTGGAAATAGGTTGTTGTGCTGGAGGGATCTCACAATAATCATTAGCTTTTGTACATAGAATGAAATGATACAGCCAAAGAAAAGAAATACATATTTTATTGAATATACCCACTTACACTGGACTCTAACTTTCTTAGATTTTTCAATTAACTTTCTTCTGATTGTTTTGCTTTTTTAATTTGTGCCAGAAGATAAAGCATGGTTTTAATTTTGTCAGTTTTTCTCCTTTGTCAGGAGAAAATCATCTCTGGACATTCTGAGAAAATATTGTAGGTTAAGAATATTTTTTGCATTGTATTTAGGTTTACAGTTACATTACCTGTAACTTGGAATGAGCCTGAGACAGTGGTCAAATGAGACTGTATTCTCATTGCCATTGAAATAACTTCATTGAAAAGCTGTATGGCTGCAGCCTACTCACATACTGTTCTTTTGCACAAATGTAGCTGCTAAGGTCTAAAGAAAATTCTCAAGGACACTCGCTTTGAAGCACTAAGATTGCATTTTGTTCAAAACATACAAGGCTTAAATGTGAACAGGGGTGTGGAAAGTTAAGTAAATAAGCCAAGACAGGTGTAAAGAAGAGAAACATTTAGAAAAAATTAGTGCAGTGTGACACAGGACAAAGTAATTCTTTCATCTGGTTTTAAGGGAGAAAGATCATTTTTTTCAGTCCAGGGAAAACAAAAGCAAATACCATGGCCCAGTCCAGTAGATGAAGGAATATCAGTGGTAACATAAACCATCAAAAGACTTTTAAAAGACTGCTTTTTAAAGAAAAGAGAATCTGTCTTAAGATTTGCTGCTAATGGATACCCTCTGTGTGGTAGGTGCACAGATGGGATATAATGTAAAATGTTAGAAAAAGGAGAAGAATTTGAGGGCAGAAGAGGATGACCAAAAAAAAAATGGATGGAGTAGCATCACATCCTTTGTTTTTTGAGTTGCTGTCATTGAATTGTCTTACATGGGGTTTTTTAATATTTGTCTAAGCAATTAGCTCTACATTCACTGATGCCCTTTGTGCTCATCCGAGCATTGTTCTTAGTATGGAGTTTGGTATTCCTCAAATTCATAGAAGAAACTTAAAAATTAACATCTGGTATCTGTTTCATATAACATATAACTGATACAATACTGAAATCATAATGATTTACCATGTATTACGAGCTAATGTGTTTCGTTAGTAAGCATTTTTACATATTAGAATTTTATGAAGAAAATAAATATATTTTCTGCTGGCCTTATTCAGTGATAAGTAGTCAGCATAAAAGTAATTCAAGTAACATACTGAAAACTGGAAAGACTGTAGTGGCATGTACCATCTGGTGAGGCTGGCATGTTTGTCTTTGATTTGATATATCCAAGTTATGGAATGACGGTCTGTGACCAGTATAATTAAGTACCTTAATACCCTCACTATGCTTTTAATGGCTAGGTGTTCTTTTTTTCTCTAATCGTATAATGTTCTACCTGAGGAAACAGTTTATGACTTATATAAAACTGGGTGTTTCTTTTGACATGTTCCTGACTCAGCACGGCTCCAAGCCCAACTTCTAAAGCAGTGGTGCATACTGTAAGTTTCTTCTTAGACCGACAGTCTACACATTTCTCTGTGCAGGAAATCTGCAAAATTTACTCATGGTTGTAAAAAACGCCTTGTCTCAAATCTATCTGCATTTAATTTTCCCCTTTTGCACTTAGACAAGAAAACCTGCAAATCGTCTGCTTACAGCATAAGTTTCTTACCTGGTGACTTAAAAGGAATTCATGAAAGGAAAGGATTTTTATCAGTGTGCTAAGAGCTCTTTTGATTTACTTGATGTCTCTTTAAAGAGTACATTACTGAAGTTAGAGCATATCAAAATTAAAAACTGCAGTAGTCATATTTTATAAAAAGTATGACAGTCCATGTATGTGTCTTCAGAGGTGGCCAAGGAAGCCAACAAAAGGATAGTTGACATTCCTAGGTATTGCTGAAGTAAAGCAGGAGGAAAAGTCTTCTCCTAATAAAGACAAAAAAAGAAGCACATTGGTAATTTTTTTTTGTTTGTGTTTTACAGTAGAGCAGGGCAATTTGTTTATAATAACACTGTAAATGTATCCCTTAAATTAATTTGTTGAGGAAGAGGTAAAAAAAAAAAAAACAAAACAAACAGCCCAGCTGTTGTGTTTGTGTATCAGTGTGTGCAATTCACTATCACTTGAGGTCTGCACATTTTGAGATAAATAGACCCATACCTGTATTTATGCAGTAAAATTGCAGCCCCACAGCATTTTGCTAGTTATCTCCTCACTTTAATTTTTCTCCTGACTGAAGCAGTATCTAGGCAGTCATGCTAAATAATTGCTGGGTAGTAGCCATATTTCTCCAGTTCATTTTCAAAGGCGAGAAAAATGGGACTTCACTTGAACATAGAAATCCCAGCATAGTGTTGGTGACTGATCTTCTGCCACAGTTAGCTCTAAGGCTTAGCTTGTCTTTCCGATTCACACAGATGGAACAAGTTTTTACATGTACTCAATGAAAAATATACTACAAAAAAAATAAAATCAAAGTACCTAGTCATGAGAAATAAAGTAATTCTTGACAGTAATTTTTCATGATTAATCTGAAAAGTCTTTGTTACATAAAATGGCTCATTAACCAAAATTCAGTGGACTTCAGAGACTTCATGCATCAGCCGCATCCATGAGTCCTTCATCCACAGTAAATGCCATTGACTTTGGTGGCTGCTAATTGTGTTTTTATGATGACTTATTTTCCGCTTTCAAACTTGTACAAAAAGTGTCTCCTGACCCTCTTCAGAAAGTGCTAGTGAGGCACTAATAGCATCTCAAATTGCAGAATTGAATTTTGTTTACAGGTAGGATAATATTTTCTAAGGACATGTAGAGTGAGTTTGATCCTATAAGCCATGTTATATTTTAAGATGGTGTTAGTTACTTTTAGGACTTACATTATAGGAGAAGGATGAGCCATGTTAGGACTCACAGGTGCCTTTAGGGAGTCTGGTTGAAGCCAGCACCATCCCTGCCTGCCTACCTCACCCCTGAGCTGGAGGCTGTGTGGGAACAAGGTGTACTTCCACTCCTCAGTTGTTCCAGGTTACAAACCAACTTAACTGAAGTCAGTAATCATGATATTGAATATCAGCTTGCAATGTGGAGCAACTGGGGCATTTCCATGTCTCTTGCCTTTGTAGGGACTCAGAAGAGCTGAAAACAGTATCAGTTTAAGCCACAACAGCTACCTCCACAGAAGTGCTGGACTTGGGTGCCTGAGTGAGAGGCTCTTTGGCAGCTTGCTTACAGAAACCCAGTGATAAGCACTGTGCTTGAAGTCATATGCTCCTGTGGAGCTCTTCTCTGGGGCCAGGGTCTGTCTTATTTATCACATTCACTTATTTATATTTTTCTTTTATGCAGAAAAAGAGTGTTGTGGGCATAGTGTCGGAACAGTCATTTGTATTAAGTAGTTTGTCTCTGTCAGTGAAGTGATTAATTCTGTGATGAATTTATTCTGATTTATAGTCAAGATTATTTTCTTTCCTCAAAAGTATTTCCAATTCAGAAATTATGAGATTTCAAGAAAATTTTATATATCTAGCCTTACTCTTTTTATTTGTGCATGTATCTATTACCAGAGTTTAATATCCCCAACTTTTTCTGACATTTTGTAGAAAACTGTGGCAGTAGAAGGATGTAGTTTCTTTCTCAACTAGAGTTGTGTTGCTTTTTTAGCAGCAAAAACAATGAAATTTACATAAATTTTAAAAGTGTTTCTACTGAAAGCACTATCTGGAGGGAATTATTTGAATTTGTCTTTTCTATTTTCTGAATATTTATTTTATTAGAGTTATGACATTTTAGTTTCAGAGAAATTGAGATTAGTTTTGACTGCATTATCAACCTTTATTATCGTAAAAAGATGGCAAATATAGGGACTAAATGTTCATTTTTTTCTGCAGGAAAACCCTTGAAGATCGTTTGAAGCTTGAAGAAAAACTTGGCACACTCAATGTGTCTGATACCACAGTAGGCAGCAAACAGGCAACATTCAAATTAAAGAAGGTGAGCTATATATATATAATTTTAAAGATAATACACAAATAACTTTATTTTTTGCATGAAAGAACAGGAACTTTAAAACTGTCAAGCAAATGTCCCTCTTCATTTCTTTATAAGCTGCCAACTCTCCAGGTTCTTGCCAAGAGAATGAAAGCCTCCGGTAGTACTCTGTGTGTTTATCCCTTACAACTCGAACAACACTCATATAATCTTATGTTCCGGTGGAAAATAATGGCTTGCATCTTTTGATGGTTTATTTGCAGACACACCACCAGAAGCTTGTGACCTTGCCTGACTTCTGTGCCAGGACTGATCAGATCTCGGTCGGCAGGTCCAGATGCAGGCAGGATGCTGTAGGTGACCAGCTTTCTGCTGGTTGAGGTGTTGCTTGGTCTCAGCATGATTAAAAGCAGAGCTCCCAACTGCCTTTGTCCTTGAACTTCTGTAACACAGATCACAGGAACGAGTCCTGGTCTTGTTCTATTTGTTAGATTCTGTTTGAAGTGTGTGGTTGACTGCTGCCTATCTACCAAGTCTTTTGATTTCCCAGCCTAAAGATTTTTGTAGACTGCAGACAGGTTTTTACTTTGAAGAGAGTTCAGTGCATGTGTGCATCTGCTACTGCTGTGGAACACTTAGGGATTTTTTACTAGAAAATTGCTTCAGATCTAAGGACACATTATAAAAACTTAAGACCTATATATTAATATACTTGAGCCAACAAAATTTACTTCAGTTAAAAATGGTTTTCCTCAGGTAAGCCTCTTTGCTATGATACATTTGTCCTTATCAGCGGTCAAATATTATTCTCACTGCTAGAACTGCTGTCACAAGAATGGCTAAGTAGTTACTTGGTTGTCACATTGCTTATGCCTTAAGAAAAAAAAGTCAGATTTATTGACTGTTTCCTCCATACTTATTTTACTTGATTATTATCTGCTTGCAGATGTCCTTTTTCATCTGTTTTTGATCCCTGTGTTTCTAGAATTTAAAAAGAAGACAGACACAGCAGTGGTTCAGAATGCCATTTTTACTTGATTCCATCAGATAAGATATCGCTTTGAGGAGTTTTTTAATTATTGTGCTGCTAACATATATGGATTTTCTTCTTCTGACTGTTTTATTGAAATATGTACATTGTATTCATTTGCATAAAAATATTTTTAAATATCTGATTGAAAGAAAAATAATGCATCTACAGTGGAGATATTTTCTCCTATCAACAGAACAACAAAGCAAAACTCACAAGTCTTCTCTCAAATAAACAGACCCTGTGTATATATTCTGAAGTCCCAAGGAACGGAGCAGGTAGAGCTAGGAAGAAGTCATGCTATGCAGTCTTTACGCTCCTTTTCAGAGATTGAAGAGTTGTAGCTGACAAGCCAAAAAGGGATTTTGAGAAATAAGCTGCCACATGACTTGAGTCATTAACTTCCACTTTATGATGCCTTTTCCCTTAAAGGCAGATGTATTTATGAGTAGGTGGAAAGATTTAGTCTGGGAGGGAATTGTTCTTCCCTAAGGTTGATATCACTCAAACTTCTAGTCAGTGGAATTGGGACTGAACTTGGCTGCAGCAGGTGTGCTGTGTTATCAGCCTCCCAAATGCCTAGCAACCACTGATAGATCCAGTGATGAAATTTTTTGTCATTGATATTTCACAGTTTAGTTTTCAGGGGATTTGAATATGGTTCCTACAGTGTGGCAGCTTATTTCTCAATTTCAATATGCTTTGTTATAGCAAATAGATCTAACAAAATAGCAGGGTTTCTAAAATAACTAAGTACTTACACTACTAGGAAGGTATGGAAGACATTTTTAAAAAAAAGCAAACAAAAAACTCCAAATCAAACTACAAAGATTCTGATGCAAATCAAGATGAGTCTACTATCAGTAGCAGTCAATGTGAACTTAAGTATGATTTTTCTAGACTGTTTCAGCAGAGGTCTAGAGACAGAGAGAAACTACTTGTATTTTCAAATAGTGGGTTTCTTCTTGTACTGCTTGCAGTGAAAATGGGAATCAATAAATTTCATCACAGTCTAAAGACCACTAGCATTTACTGCCTTCATGCTGGTATGGGCTTATTGCTACATTTGGTAAATTGGTTCCTGTCTCGTCTCAGCCAAATTGCTGTCTATGCAAGCAATTCTCTAGCTCAAGTTTAAATGGTCTGTGAATGGGAGATTCAGGGAGAGGTAGGCTGACATATGAATGCTGTTGATTACAGAACGAGGTGCAGTGAGAATGCAGCTGCATATACAGTAGTAGTGATTCTGTCTCACTGTCAATTCAGTTGTTCTGTGCTGATGTTGGAATTGCTGGAATACTTTTTAGCATGGACAGTTGCCTGAGCTTCAATAGTGCCAGTTCATGCTTGGTTTAAAGAGAAGCCCTAGTCTTCCAAAGAAAGTAGTAGTTTATGTGGTATGTAAATTAAATACTTTCAACATGTTTTTGATGAAGGGGAGAAACATTAATAGAACACGTGCCACAGGAGCGGAAATTAAAAATTATTTTCATGTGGAAAGTTTTTCTAGAATTGCATACAGCATATAGAACACTTTCAAGAACTCCTAAGTCAGAACACATTTTAAAAAACTTGTATGCTTCAGCAAATGTAACTAATTATGCTGTCTTTTTGAAATAAATCTGTGCAAATATCGAACATGGAAATAGTAGTTAACCAAAGTAGATACTAAGTAGCCTCAAATTGGGATCTTTCCTCTTGATGGAATTGAATATAAATTCTGGAGTGTATTGTTAAGCATTGTTTTTTATCTGAAATACATTACTTTATTCACTGGTTTTTGGTATCTTTGTGTTAAACATTTGCTCTGAAAAACGTGGAATGATAGTGCCTAGAGATACCCAGAACTAGCAAGTCTGGTATGAGACAAGATAGCCTGGGGCAATTTATGGTGGCATTTCCATGTTTTCCTAATGGAATTCTGACCTGATACGTTGATACTGGGACAATGTGGTGCAAGTTTACAAGAACCTGAGTCTATTTTTGTTTTAATTTTACAGTCAGAGCAGCAAAGGAAACAGCAGGAAGCTGAGAAACTACATCGTCAAGAGAGGAAAACTCTCAGGCGTTCTGCGAGTCATCTCAAGAGCAAACGTGGACGAGGACGACTGTTTCATTGAATTATTTTGTGTTATTTTTTTAAAGAAACTTCTTTGTCTCATTTTTCATTTGAAAAAGGGGCTTTTTCAATTTTGGACAGAGTACCAATGAATTTGTATTTTGATTCATTGATGAACGCAAAACCAGAACTTTCTGAGCCCTGTGTTAATTATTGAAAAGGTTATGAAAGTAAAAGTACTGACCAAAGGACACTATGAATATGGTCCAGTGTGAACGGTATTTTTGCGGAAATCACCAGCAACTGGTTATTGTGTAACCCTGGCTGTTTTCTGTATAAGAATTTATGCATACAATGAGACTGCCTGTCTTTTATTTAACTTAAGAGCTGAGGATTTTGGTTTCTGAAATCTTTATTTGTGACTGCTTAGATAGAAGATCAAGAGTAAATTATTTTGTATAAAATCTTATCTTTACAAGGGCTCAATAAATTTTTCTGGTTCTTGAAGGATGACGCACAATTCTATTTTTCAGAAATTGGCTTTGGCTTTATATTCTTGGGTTGCCTTAGTAGCAAGTGGTACAAATGGTTATCAAGAGGGCAGTTGAGAATGTCTGATTTAGGTTCCTCTGAGAACTCTATTGCCACACCAGTGTACAAAGGGGAATCTAAGAGGGATAGTATTACAAACTTTACTTCCTTTACTCATGTTAGGCCTCATCCTAAGGATTCTGTAGTTCTTGGTAAGCCAGTCAAGTGGTATATGGTTCAAGTGGTATCTGTTCACATAAAAAGCACATTAAGGCCATGCCAGTATTTTCCCATTCTTCAAAAAATTTTTTGTTTAGTTAAATAACTTAAAAAACTAGACCCTACTTTAAGGAAATGATTGATTCTTTTCTGTGTCATCTTTTGGATCTCCAAAGGAATGCTTATTGCTAACCAGGATACAAAACCTTACTAATTTTTATTTTGCAAACCCATAATTTACATAAGTACGTCACTACTTAAGCGAATAAATGAATTTTTACCATTGATCCAAAAGGAGCCTTTTTATTGCCTTTTAAAAGCCTGTATAAATTGTCTTTTTGCTTAATCCAAAAAATTGTGAACTTTGGATCCAGTAAGAGTGAATGAATTTCCCCATCCCTGTAAATCTTTTTAAGATCTTCCAAGGTTCTGAAGTGTTTTGCCTTATAAACCAGAGAGGTTATTAATCTGGTCAGGTCTCTTGGACAGAATTTATTGTAGAATCTCAGCAGTTATTTCAGTAAAAACCTTGGTTTCTTATAGCCTGATGCTTTTTTTGTTGTTGTTAGATGCTAGAAATATTAGTCACATGGTTAAATTTTATTTTCTTCTCCCTGATGTAGTGCTACCTGCTTTAATTCCTTGCTTCTGTTTTTAACTATATTGTTGCCTTTAGTTGCCTATAGTTTAAAAATGCCTTTTGCACTTGATAGTTTTGTCTTTAAAAACATACTTTGCAGTCATCACCTCTGTCCTTTTTTTCAACTAAAGGATGAGTCTCTCAATACCTATTTTTTTACCTCTGGCTGTCAAATTTCTGCATTGTCCGTAAGCTTCTCATGCTTTTTATTTAGCACAGAACTACCCAGTATTCCATTGTCAGTCTCACCCATGCTCTAAGTACTGTTATTACTTCTCCTTAGGCACTGAAAAAATGTGAATGCAGTTGTGTTTGCTTCAGGGTGTGTCCCTCTTTTTGGAGTCTTGCCTCTTGGCATTCAAACCTTTGAAATCCAAATGCAGTGACAAGTTAAAGTTTTTACTAGTGCAACATCTTTCCCCTGGAGCATTTTATTATCTCTTAGAAATTACCTGTGTGCAATTCAGGTGTACTGAACATGGAAAGATTAACAGTGGAAACTTGCCTCCATTGTGCTTGGTATTGGGAGAGTTGGGGACTGGGTGAACAGAACTGTCACTGTAAGAGCTGGAATTTGGCAGTTTGCTCCTTCTCATAACAGGTCTGAATCCCACTACATATGATCAAGAGCTAGAGGTGTATTTATGGTTTAAGGCATCCATATTTCAGCAGTGATTTTGTGGGCTATCAGGAGCAGTAAAAAAAAGATGGGGTTGTTCTGCAGGGTAATAGTGAATCACTTTGAAATGGTTAACTTTCAGATTAAAAAAGTGTGTTTCTTCTGGTGTGAGAGTCTTCTAACTGACAGTGGCTTTGGTCAGTGTTTTGCTTTTCGTGCACTTACATTCATAATGTAAGTATTATGATAATATTGATCATGTATTTAGGTTGGAGCCTATATGATTAAAAGAATATGCTTTGTACTGTTAGATAGAAGGCACATGCAAACTGCCCCTAGCATGCCATTTATTTCACATCAAAGATAGTTGGGGCACACTTTAAACATTGTTTAAACAAACTAGGCATAATCAGGAAGATGTCTGGAAAGGTAGGACTTGACTGTGACTTAAGTATTGCAGGGAGCAAATGAGGAAACTGGAAGACAACTCTGATGTACTTTGAGTAGCTTATGTGGCTTATAAGGCAGTCCCTGCCTTTTGGGGCTTCCATAGAGCTGCATACTTGTGCAAAAACTCTGTAAAAGTCTTGCTAGAAATTAGAGATCAAAGTACAAGTAGTAGATATCAGCCATTATGGAGAAGAATCCTAGAAAATTTGAGACCACAGGTAACATTTGTTAGTGAGAACATAAGAGTTGGCTCACGAATCTGAATATTTGTGAACGGTATACGTAACTGACCAGTTGTGATGTGTCCATTCAAGGAGGGAGACTGTACTGCATTGTAAATTTGCCTGCTTGCCTTTGCCTAGGATTACATGCCTTGTGGATAGTTCTTCACTCAGCAGTTTCATCATGTGTGCTCAGGATTGCTAAAATCTTGCACGAGATCGTGGTGGAACAGGGCATTTGTGTAAGGTGAAGGGGAGGCAAAGGTCTGTGCAGTCCCTGTCTTGGCTATAACTGAATTTGTGCTCTACTAGATAATCAGTGCTGATGCAGATCTTGAATGACCAGAGAGAATTAATTAGAAACAGATCTGCAGTGCTAAAAGTGTTTTCCCACTGTGCCTGTATTCCTGAAGAAAGCACACATCATTCTAATACAGGCAGGTGGATTCACAGCATGTCTCTAAACAGAAAAACTGTATATAATTTTAAAATTAATAAATTGATGTAATATTTAATCTCACACTACTTTTTCCTATGAACCTGCAGCTGTTTAGAGTCAGTGGTACTCAGAAAAGTGAATTTCCTACTCTTGATCTGACTATTAAGTTGGAAGGAGGGGGCTGTTGTTCGCACATTCTCATTTCAGTCTGGAGAAGTGTTTGATGTTTACGTTTTGCTGGCAGTGAGGCAAGGATCCTCACTGTCCAGTGCTGGAACTCTGGAACACAGATGAGCTCTAGTTGGTGGGCTGTGCAAAGCTTCTTGGCACTCACTCAAGCACAAGAGGTTTTTGGTGAAATGAGGATAAGGATTCTTTGCAAGCCTTTCTTTTGAGGCCTCAGGGAGCAGCAAAAGTGGGCAGCTCTTTGGCTCTTTAGTGTGTTTGGCCATACTATTTATCAGAGCTGGCTTTCTTCTGGGCAAGGATTCAAAGTTTCGGTAGAAGCTGGTATATTAATGCAACATTATTGCAAATGGATTAACTTTATCATGCAACCAAAGCAGGCATTTCTTAACTGTCAGCCTGGTTGCACTAACCTTTTTTCAGTCAACCTTCTTTCCGTCAACCTTTTTTCCATACTTAATTTTCCATACTGCAGGAATCAGTATTTATCCAGAATTGCCATTCCAAGAAGGTGAGCAGCTGCTGGGATCCTTTGTGACATTTAAGGTTCATACTCTTAAGGTAAGAGTGATCAGATGCTGTAGCCTCATGGAAACCCTGATTGTTTTATACATATGAGACCTTAGTGGTGAGAATCAGTTTAAAAATTCTCTATAAATAACTGTGAGTGAAATATGAGTGAGATAAAGGAATGGCCTGGATCTGAGATGTCACCTGTACTTCAGCACTTTCTTACTCCACAAGTAATATGATTTACTTCAGTTAGGCTATTTGTCATTCAACAAACATTGAACCAAAACTATTTGTGTGATGTTCTTTCTTACTGTTACCAAGCCAAGAATCATTCTGAGCTCCTGTAGATAATTGTCTGAAATTAAGAGCATCCTCCAGTTTAGAAAAGAAGTGAAAGAATTTACTGTACCCCACACTGCTTATTTTCAGTATCTGAACAAAATAATGAAATGTGATTTAAAAATATTCCCCTGCATACACAGCAGGTGTGTGTAAAATGTATATACACATTTTTGTACTCGAGGGGTTCATTTATATGTGGAACTTAAAGGAGGTATGATTTGAGATGGTCAGCTTCAGGAAGAGTTGTGAGGGAGGATGTAACAGTTTTCACATTACTCTGTCTTGCTTCGCAAGCGGCCTTTTGTATTTGTGTTCTCCATGTTTCCAGGTGTGAAAATGGGGAATATAATTTAATTCTAGGAAGAAAGGACCAACTTTCAGATGCGGGAGGACAGTGAAGCAGTACAGCCTTACCTGGGGAGGTTGTGCAATGCCCATGAAGAGACTTGCAATGTCAGATTAAATATCTGCAGGTACAGATATCCAAATACCTGTAAGTATAGTGGAGCCTTGCCTGAGGAAGAGGAATGGCTTAATAAACTTCAGAGGACCTCTCCAGGCAGATGACTGAATGTTGTAGGGCATAAGGAAGGAGCATGCATCATTAATTGACTGGATTAATTCCCCCCTTTGTCTCAGCCTTCCACTGAATCACTCACTAGCTTTATCTTTTTATCTCTTTCTTAAAGATTAAATACTTCTTTTGGCATGTTTCCATAGCTAATATATTTTGTCTGATCTTGGGAAGTATCGGGATTTTAAGCTGAATGAAAGCACATAAATCTATTAATAAATTTTAGCCCTTGATCATTATCTCTGTGTTTCAAAGCCCATTTTACTCAACAACTGAGTCTTTGTAATGAACATGAAGCAGTCTTGTACTGAAATGAACAATTTATAGTAAAGCCTGCTGAAAATAACCAGATTTAGCAGAGCTTATAGTTTACACAACTGGCAGAAAAGGAGTTCCTGCATTTTAAAGATTCTAGATCATAAAATCATAGAATGGTTTGGGTTGGAAGGGACCTTAAAGATTATTTAGTTCCAATCCCCATGCCATGGGCAGAGAATCTTCTACTAGACCAGGTTACTCATGGCCCCATCCAACCTGGGCAGCGAAGATGGTGAAGGGCCTTGAGGGGAAGTTGTATGAAGAGCAGCTGAGGGCACTTGGTCTGTTCAGCCTGGAGGAGACTGAGGGGAGACCTCATTGCAGTAACAGCTTCTGTGTGAGGGGAAGAGGAGGGGCAGACACTGTTCTGTTCTCTGTGGTGACCAGTGACAGAACCCAAGGGAATGGCCTGAAGTTGTGTCAGGGAAGGTTCAGGTTGGATATTAGAAAACGGTTCTTCACCCAAAGGGTGACTGGGCACTGGAACAGGCTCCCCAAGGCAGTGGTCACTGACAGAGTTCAAGAAACATTTGGATGATACTCTCAGGCACATGGTGTGACTCTTGGGGATGGTCCTGTGCAAGGCCAGGAGTTGGACTGGATGATCCTTGTGGGTCCCTTCCAACTTAGCAGATTCTGTGATTCTGTGATTGAACACCTCCAGGAATGGGGAGTCCACACGCTCTCTGGGAAACCTGTTCCAGTGCTTCACCACCCTCAGAGTGAAGAATTTCTTCTTAATATCTAATCTAAACCTCTACTTCCTTTCAGTTTAATGCCATCCCCCATTGTTCTTGTCACTACACTTCATATCTATGTGGAAAGTTCCTCTCCAGCTCTTGTTGGTCCCGTTTAGGTACTGAGAGATGCTCTAAGGTCACACTGAAGCCTTCTCTGCTCCAGGCTGAACAACACCAACTCGCAGCCTGTCTTCACAGGACGGGTGCTCTAACCCTGGTATCAACTTAGTGGCTCTCCTCTGGACTTGTTCCAAAAGGAGGGACACCTTTCTTATTTTGGGGACCCAGACCTGGATGCAATGTTCAAGGTGAGGTCTCACAAGAGCAGAGCAGAGGGGCACAGTCGCCTCCTCAGTCTGCTGGCTGTTCCTCTTTTGATGCAGCCCAGAATTGTGTTCAGCTTTCTGGGCAGCAAGCATTGCTGAATCATATTGAGCTTTTTGTCTGTGAACAGTCCCAAATCTTTCTCTCCAGAGCTAGTCTCTGTCCATTTTCCTTCCAGCCTGTACTTTTGCTTGGGATTGCCCCAACCCAGGTGGAGGACCTTGTACTTGGCCTTGTTGAACTTCATGAGGTTCACATGGACCACCTCGCAAGCCTGTCAAGGTGCCCCTGTATGGCATCCCTTCTCTCCAAAGTGTCAACTGCACCACACAGCTTGGTGATGTTGGCAAATTTCCTGAGGGTGCACTGGATCCCATTGTCCATGTCACTGACAAAGATGCAAAAAAGTTGTCCTTCCTTCGTCCACCACTGCTGTAACCCCAACAGATTTGTCAGACATGATTTGCCCTTATTGAGGCCATGTTGGTTTGTCACCAATCACCTCATTGTTTTCCACATGCCTCAGCATAATTTCTGGGAGGATCTACTTCATGATCTTGCCAGGCTAGGTGGATAACTGAACCTTGCTAAGGGATTTATGTAATTTCCATATACATTCTCCCACCTATAATTTAGGCATTTTTCCTCTGCCCCATTCCTCTCTCTGATGACTTTTCTTGTGTTAAGTGCATTTTAGTATTACTTCCTTCCTCCTTTATTTTTTAATTTGACCCAGATTCTTAATCCACATGGGGCCTAATGGCAAATTTCTATAGATAGAATGAAAAGTTACCATGTATTTGCCCGGTAAGTGGCATTTCTGTATAAAATACGTGTACATCCCCTGGTACAGATTAGTTTGCACTCATGTATCAACAGAGCTAAGGTAAGCAGATTTCTGTTCAAGTGAATGAAAACTGCAATGACTAAATCATCTGGATCAGTGTTAATTCAGAAATGTATCTGTCTGTTGCTGACTGTTTTTCAGGATCTCCATCTTCTGTTCTTTGCTTAGTGTTTTAGACAGTGGCACATGTGCAAGGAGTGAAGATCCACCCAGAGCATGTTCAGAAAGGAGTAATTTTTCTCCTTCCTTTTGAAAGAGTTAAGTGCTGTATTTCCTTTGACAGCAATATTCAATTAGAGTTTAAGTACAATAATTTTTACAGCAAGATCAGGTATGAGTTGAAAACACTGTAATTCCCAGTGGGGTCATGCTGACATTTGGGTCAGCTTACTTGTGAAGGCAGGTCCTTGTTCCCATTTAATTCTTCATTGAGTGGGAGCAAAAGTAAAATCCCATTTCCTCATTAAAGAGAAAACCAGGCAGTTGAAGTGGGAAATACCAGCCCAGCCCTAATCAGAATTTATACTCCCAATTCCTGGAACCACCCTTCCCTTCCCTACAGCGGTTTCTGCCAAAGCTGCTCTGTCTCTCCTACTTGCTATCTCGTTTGAACATCTTGTGGGGTGCCTATTTCTACACTCCACTTTTTTTCTATTAATATAAAGATCTCTAGTACGAATTTGTACAGATACAGCACAGATTTGAGAATGAACACTAAAATGGCAATAGTGGACTGGTTATTATAGGCACATATTGAACTGAATGGATCTGTATGAGCTTTGAGATGTGGAGAGCTGTGACACCATAGCGCAGGGTGGGGATTCAGAGAGTTGGCACACTCTCTTGTGGATGTTGGTGGCAACAGGCAGAGGGAATGTTGCTTTAACCCCCCAAAAATCCCCTTCTGCTCTGTGTGCATTTGTACTGCTGTGCTAGTGCTCCTTCAGTAAGGTGTGGGTGTTTTGGGTGGGATTGTTACATTTTATAATTTTTTCAAGATTTTCACCTACTGCATTAGTATAATTGCAGTGGACAGTTATATACATGCACAGTTACATTATGTACAATTACACAAAAGGTTTAGCATTCAAAAGCATTCAAATGACGTGTCATCTGACTTTAGTAATGGGTATTATATCCTTTCCATTTACCAACATTTCTTCTGTAAATGCATTTTCTTTTGTGTTTTAACCTTTCTAATATTGCAGCTTCATACCACAAGTGGAGTGCATACAGCAGTGGTCATAAAAGACCATGTGCTGTAAGTATTTAATTGTCATATGCAATTGAGAATGCTGTGAAAAGTAATTATCTTGTCTATTGGGGTTTTGCTGATACTCTTGTAAACTGAATCAAACGGAAGTTTGCAACACTTTCATCATAGCGACTGTGTTTTTCTCCTTTCACAGATGTAAATGGAGATTGCCCAACAGAACTATGACACTGTTGCACTTAAAATGAGGCAATATTTTAAACAGATCTCCACAGCAAATAAATATCACCTATCTGAAATGTTTTAGACAGGTTACAACAAATCACATTTGCACAATGCCATGGTAACTGCCTTGCTGCAATTTAAGTATTACTAGAAGAGTGTAGATGATCATTCTCCAGTGCTTAAGACAGAGCCTGACGCTGTTCAGTTTACAAGTATAGACAGAGCCGGGAACATCGTGTGTAATATCTCATATATGCATGTAGCTGGGGACTGTTATCATTCAACTGAAACTCAGCCAGTAAGGGAGGACATTAGAAGTATTGGTAACTTCAGAGAAAATCATTCTAGGAGAATTTTAAAGTGACGATCCTTTATTTCCATGATCAATCTCTCAAACTGTGAAAGGTTCCAGTAAAACTGGAAGACGGAAATTTCTCCAGAGCAGAGATGAGGCATGAGGCTGTGTCAGGTATTTAAGAAATGCTCATTGTCCCTGGAATGATGGGAACAAAAGCTGACTTCAGTGATGGCATTTTGGATAGATGTGAGGGCAGGGCTGCTAGTATGTGGTGGGTATGTAACGTGACCAAAGCAAGAGGGATTTTATGCCCAAGTTGAGAGAACAGTGTGCCTCAGGGTGGTGCAGAATGAAATAACCAAACAGTTAAGGCAGATAGCTCCTTCCCTCCACTGTTTTTCCAAATAATCTCTCTTAACCTTCCCTTCTTATATGATGTGTACATGATGTCTACTGAAATGATTTCTATAAAGTAACACCCAACAGTGGATGTCTGTCTTGGTCTCTGGTGATGCTTACATCCTTCCTCTTAGTCACAGAGAAATAATTGACCTTTTGTGCTAATTAAGATGTACTCTTTTCCCTTGGCTCTGAAGATCTGGGGAATCAGAGGTCTTAGCTTCAAAGAGGCCACCACTCCCCATGAAACTGGAGGAATTTGTCATAGAAAGAAATAACTTGGAAAAAGTCACTGTATAGTAAAGCAGTCAGTAAAGCAGCTGGGAAGAAAGGGAGAGAGGAGGGGCAGAAAATCATTCAAGATCCGGTGAAATGTTTCTCTTAAAACATTTTCCTGTAAAAGAAAAAAAAGGAGCTTATCAGTGTAAATGTCAAATTTTCAAGAGATTAAACTAATCTGTTCTGGTGTAGGCTTTTCAGTAAAAACTTCTAGTATTTAATTTTATTGCCACTTTTTCCTAGAAGGTACAGTCCTGTCCCAACTTGCTATGTTTTCTTGCACTTCAGGGTCTTTTAAAAACTGGATTCCTCCAGCCAGCGTGACAAGGTTGCTACAGTTGGTTAGGTAGAAAATGTAATGTAAACTCTTTCAAACTTTTTTCCTGATTCTACACCCCCCCCCCCCCCCAGCATCTGGAGTTAATAGGGTTTAGATATTTGGGCACAATCTAATCACAAGGCCTGAAGTGCTGGGCTGTCTGAACCCTTGTCATCTTCCCTTCCTTCTGGGTAGGCATGTTTTTGGCACCTTTTGTTATATTTTCTCTCCTCTGCCCAGCTGAGGAGGGCAGTGATAGAGCAGCTTTGGAGGCACCTGGCATCCAGACAGACAGCCTCTTACTTTCTTCAGTCATCTATAGCTCGTTAGTTTTAAGAGCAAACCAATTTCTGCACTAAGTAGGAACAGTGGGAATGAAAATTATTATCAATGCTGATTTTTTTTTCTTAGTGTAGTTGGGATTTGGTGACAACTAACTGATAGGAGCTAAGTTGAAATGATTTGTTAATCACAGGAAGCCTTGGAGCTTCTGACTTTGGCAAAAGCCTACTTCTGGCTTACTTCACACATCACTTCATCTATCTCACCATACAGAGTAATGCCTCATTTTAGGCGTCTATGTTAATAACATCAACATACAAACCAGTCTGAAGAACCAGATGGGCTTAAGGATCTATAATTGTGTAAGGTACTTTTACAGCCAGCCAAATTCTACTGTATGAGCCTGTATAATTCCCACTGGTCAAAATTTCTGCCTCTTTGCTAAGGCAAGATTTCATTGTTCAAGTGTGCTTGAATCTCAGAACACAGCTCAGAAATCTCCAGCACAAGAGCTTGGCAGCAGCTGTATCTCCAGCCTTCCTTCTACTGTGCATTCTGTGAGCAATCTCCCTGCTCTTTCTTGAAAGCCTTCTGTATGTGAGTGCATTTTAAAGCTGATGTATCTAGAAATATCTCTGGTGTTTCAGCAAAGCACCGCAGGCTCCCTGTGGAGCCCAGGCAATGTTCTTCACCACCAAGCTGAAAGCAATAAAACCCAAACTGTCCATAGTAGATTTTACTTCCTTTGATAAATACTAAAGGTCTGTGAAAGTAAAGAAAAGTTGGCCACTGCATTTAGAGGAAGGAGGATTAAATCCTAAGGCAGAAAGACATAAATAAGGGACAGTAACTATTCTGAGGCACTTCAGAGTCCACCTAAAGCAGCTGATGCAAATGCCTCAAAATAAAGCAGGAAATTTGAAAGATGTTCAAGCCATTTTCTTTGAACACCATTTTGCATGTAGATTTCAAGCACTGAAAGAGGGAAAATCTGTTATATCAATGGGATCTCACGTGTTTTAACCAGAGAAGCAGTGATAGCATGCAAGCGAGCCACGGTGCCATGCTACAAATCCCTCAGCAACAGACCTGTAGCTTCGGTGCACTAGACTAGCATATGATCATTAAGAAAGACTTATTTTTCTCTCAGTTAAAAGTTCTTACTTGGGGACAAAACTACCCAAAGGCAGAGAGTTAATCTGAACTACTGGTGACTACTATTGGCTCTCATGAATGCTGCTTACATTAATTACAGAGAACCCATTGCAAAAGATGAACTATTACTGAATCATTTCTTAGAATTATTAAGCATAAGCTAGCTTTCATCTCACATGCAGGGCTTTGAACTGTTACTGAATAATTTTTCAACTCATTTTCTTTGGGCTTTTGTTCCACCTGCGGGTCTTTTTCACCTACACAGCCTCCAAAACAACAGGGTCAATCCTGCTGCTTTGGAGCAAGACTTGCTCTCACGGGCATCAAAAGAGCTTTACCTGTGTTAAGATGATATATTTACTGTGACAACTGCAAGGTAGTGTCTGGCTTACTGGTGGCCTGTTGGTTTGGGTTGTTCCGGTGGGTGGTGTTGAGAGGAAGGAGTGTGTTGTGTAAGGGGGGGTAAGGCAAAATGACTGCTGAGGTGTGGTGAGCTCCTTAGCTCCAATAGTTACTGTTCTGACCCCTGATGATGGCTGTCCAGAGCAGACCATGATTTCTGCTCTGCAGAGGAGGTCAAAGGTGAGTCTTGCACAAGTCTAGCCAGGTGCTCTCCTTGGGAAATCGGATCCGCTGTGTGCTTCATACAGACCCAGTTCCTGGTTGCCAGATAATTTCCCAAAGTGGACTGAAGATGCAGGAGAACACTGAAAGCTCTGCAAGATTTCTACTGTTCCATTGCTTCTCACCCATTCCCAATGCATGTGCTGTGGTGGGTCCCAAAATCAGAAGGGATGAGACAAGGGCCATGTCTCAGAAGAGCAAGGTGGGACAGATGGGGACAAACTTTTTAGGAGGGCCTGTGGAAATAGGACAAGGGGTAATGGTTTTAAACAGAAGGAGGGTTGATTTAATTAGATATAATGAAGAAGTTGATTACAATGAGTGTGGTAAAACACTGGCACAGGTTGCCCAGAGAGGTGGTAGAGAGGTTCTCTGGAAACTTGCAAGGTCAGGTAGGATAGGACTCTGAACAACCTGATCTAGTTGATATCCCTGGATTGTGGCAGGGGGTTGGACTAGATGACCTTTCAACCCAAACTATTCCATGATTCTATGATTTTAGAAGGTGAATGTTTCCAAATCCACTGAGTGTTTCTGTCAGAGCACTGTCTTAACTGGCATAGGAAGGAGCTGAAGTTTTGGTCTGCTCTGATGGACAAGACTCTTTATGTCTTTGCTTTGATTTGTGGACAGTATGGCACGTCATACACCAGGAAGGTGGTTAAATGCAAATAAGTTCCGCCTTAAACAGAAGTTGGGGCAAAAAAAGGTGCATTCCCTGCTCTGAAATTGGTGATGTAATTAAGGACAGTACTTGTCAAAACATTAGCTGTTGCTAATGATTTAAACCAAAGACACCCTTTTCTCTGGAAGATAGAATTAGCGAGGAATAAAAGAGAATCTTTAAAAAATATTTACAAAGGATCAGAACAATACACTGTTGGGTTTTTTTCTTTGATTTTACTTCTGAGAAGCTAAAGAGGACCAGCAAAGTCTACTTTTGTGTGGTTTGTGCCCTTGAAACTCTGGATCCTGCTCACAAAAATGTCTGGAGCCACAATCAGGAACAGTTTAGATCTTAACTGCAAGTTTTGGTTGGGCTTTATATGTAGAAGTCTTTGTAGTTTCCTTCAGAAAACAGCTTCAGCATCTGTAGGTGATTCGATAGGTTTCTTCCATGGTTGTGGGATTAGACAAGGGCAGTGGGATTGCAAACAGCCAGAGTACTTGGGAAGAGACAAAAACTATGAACAGCTTCAGATGAGATGGTTCCGTCTTTCATGAGACTTTTCTTTGAGCAGTGCATAATTATGGTGTAGCCCATGTTAACTTGGAGAGGGGACACTTGTTTCTACAGCAGTGGCTTCTACCTATTGGTCACCCAGCTACCAGCACTATTTAGCTTGGGAACAGCCTTAGCTGGAAATGGTTTCTGTGTACTTTTCCAGCTTCCCCTTCAAGCCTGCAGATTTTCACATCCACAGCATCTACTGCCACTGTGTGATGAGACACTTCCTACTGCTAGTGCTGCTCCGTGGGTTCGCTTGAGCTTCATTCCAGCTCTTGGCTTTGAGGAAACAGTGAGAAAGCTGTTCCCTTTTCATCCTCTTTGTGACAGCGCTCGTGATGCTGCAGACTTCTTTCGTGACCCTTTTCAGTTGCCATTTTTCCAGACTAAAGTACTGAACTATTCAGTTACTCTTTGAACAGAAGCTGTCCCACATTTGGGATATCCATAAACCTGCCAACAATTCAGAACACTTGGCTTTCTGAAAGGCTATTAATAATATATCTTGCCTTTTGTTTGAAAACTAGGCTTGGTTTCTGTCAGTTGTCACAGGGTAAGAGGAGAAGTCCTCCTGTGGGTTCATAAGTTGTTATAGATGGGAAAGAAAGGGTGTCAGTCAGTGGGCAGTTTCTCTGACAGGAGAAGGGTAGCCTTGGGTGTTTCCAGGGATCCTGTGATCATCCATGTGTTTGTAAGTGATTTGCAAAGATAAATCATCACCAAAGAAAGTAAAAAATAAAGAAGACTGCACAGAGCTGTAGGAAAATTCCATAAACCTGGGTAGAAAACAAAGTGACAGCTGTCTGTGACATGCTGTGTCATGGCAGTGGCACATCAGCTGTGCAAAGTAATAAGGAAACCCAGGAAAGACAAGTCAGCTGCAGGGTCACAACAGTGAGCTCTCAGCTTGCTACTGGTATTTGGGAAAGATATTGGACAAAGTTCTCTGAAAACAATCATTCAGTGTTCAGCAATAGTCAAAAGTTATTGGAAATGAGAGGAAGAGAAAAAAATAAGTATCTGCACTATACATAAGCCTCAAGAGCTCCTGTACCATCAACATTATGTTTAGTTCTGGTCACCTCACTTTAAGAAAGGTTGTGGTATAAATATGCACAGAAAAGAAACATCATTTTTTATAAGAGACATGAAGAGCTTCCTCTCAAATAAAGATTCAATAGTCTGGAACATTTCAGCATGGAAATAGAGACAGCCAGGCAGCCATATCATAGAAGCCTATAAAATAGTTGGAATGGTGTGTAGAGGAAGGTTGCAAAACTACTATTAAGTATTCTTCATGATGTAAGATCCAGATTCCATCAAATGAAATTATCAGGTTTAAGACAAACTTGTATAGTATTTAGCATGTATGATGAATATGTACATTGTGAGTCTAGTTATCTTAGGCTGTTATGGAGGTCAGATTGTTAGTATTAGTCCTAGACGGAGTGAGATACACTCACAGAGACTTACTGTACCTGAGAACCTGGATGCCATCTCCAGCTCAAGAAACCCTTAAATCAGTGATTGCCTGAAGCTGGAAGCCTGTATTGAGAAAAGATCACTTTGTACTTGACCTGTTCCTTATGCCTTTCCTTACATATCTGCAATGGAGCAGGTAACTTTGCCTATAGTTGTCTATTGCTGTGAGCATGCTGAAGGCTGTGAGGTTTCCATCACAGGAGCTTAAGAGCAGATTAACTAAACCTCTCTGATGCAGAATAGGTAGAGCTTACCCTCCTCCAGGAGGAAAGCCAGACTCAGAGACTTCCCAACCTCACTTTGACCCCATTTCCTGCAATTCTATGGAAACAGTGAGTGAAAGTGCCAACTTTTTCACTTCCCATCTCTGGGCTCTCATCAGGACATGGCAGAAAGGGGTCCTGAGTGCTAAAGGACAAGAAAGGCTGAAACAAGACAGAGTTTGCAACAGGTGTGGAATCTTCTCACCACTGGAATCACGGTGGAGGCTTGGTTTCTGTGGTAAGTTGCACCTCTGAAATGCACCAGCACAGACACGCCAGGATGTGACTCAAAGGCCAGGCTCAGCCATAAGCCGTGTCTGTGGGCGCTGGAGCCAACATTGTGTCAGTTTGTTGTGTTACTGGCAGCCTGCCTGTGGAGGAGTGCAGGGGGCAGAACGAAGTTGTTCCAAGACCCAGGAGAAAGGAATTGCAACCACTGAACCTGTAGGTATGAGCTGCTGTTATAACATCACAGCAGAAGTGGTGAAGATCCAGATAAAACATCTAAGGAGCAGTTTTATTAGACATCTGGCCCATGAGCTTTCCACAGGAAAAAGGACAGAACGCAAATGAGGTTGCAGGACAGATAGCAGTCTCATCCCTATGTACTGCTCTTAGTTTCTCCTTTTGGTATGATTGTGGTTTTGAACTGTAAGCCAACCTGCAGGGCCCTGTTCCAGATACAGAGTGCTGTTGATGTACAAAGGGCAGCCTCAGCACATGCACGTTCTTCAGGGCAATGCCTTGGGGAAGTTACCATTGACTGAGTCTCCATCCTGCTTTCTCCTTGTAGATAGCACTGAAAATGGACAGCAAGAGGGTTGAAGAGCTAACTGACTATGCTGTGAAAAAAACACGAAAAAAAATCAAGAATTATATAATTGCAGTTACAGAGATGAGTTGAACTCCTAAGGAATTCAAAGAACATAGCAAGAACTGGCATTTGCAAATGACAGCATGCAAGGAAATACCTATAAGCAAACAGTGAATTAGTGCATATTCCCCTATGTCCTCTTTAAAAATGTCTGAAGATTTATGTGATATGTAGGCTTTTTTTTCCAAGGACTTACTTTGAGGTCTTCTGTTATTAACAGACAAGTTAGTATTGCCAGAAAGAACTGCTGAACCTCTAACTTTCAATCCCACTCATTGACCTTCAGTCCAGGAGACTGGAGCTGCATCCAGCCACAAATATATAAGCCTGGAAATCCCTCCTCAGAGGCAAAGTATGTCCCAGTCTCTGATTAAGTACTGTGAAAAAAACCTGATGATTTCCATGGTTGTATCACCCATGTTAGGAAGCTGAGCAGGCAGAAGTGTTTGATGGCTCCTGCCCAAGTCTACCTCATAGTGTCTACCACATATGAATAACACCCAGTCTGTGAACCACAAGTAAACCACTTTAGAGTAGTTCCATGAAGGTATGTTCTACAAATAATAATTGAGAACAGCTCCCTACAGTCCATAAATGCCTTCCACTTTCTCAAGTCCTCTTCTTTTCCTATGAAGCAAGATCTTTCCCTAATGCTTTTGAAACCAGAGCAACAAATGAAAATATTTCCAGCTTTTTTTTAACTTTAAATACTGTTGCTGACAACATCTGAAGTGTTAATTGAAGAATGTGTTTCTTTCATTCATTTATTTTTCTTATTTGTATTCATTAAATGGATGGGTCTTTAAGCAACCTGGTCTATGGAAGGTGTCTCTGCCCATAGCATAGGAGTTGGAACAAGATGATCTTTGAGGACCCTTCTAATTCAAACCAGTCTATAATTTTATGAAATGCAGGCATACCTAAAATAATAGACCATAAAGGTTTTGTTTGTATAATAAAATCTGGTTGGAAGAATGCCAGTCTAACTGCTAGTAGTCTCGAAGGTGGTATTTCTGAAATTCTGCTGGAAAATAGAGCCTGACAGGACACAACCTCTGCTGTTCCAAAAGTACTTCTGTATTTAACATACAGAGACCAAAGGAATCACATTTATTTTAGTTAGGCATATCCTGGAGCCATCACATGACAGTTGCAGGAGGTAGATGATGTGGCCCATTATTATTTGTGTGTCCGTATTAGCTCCCACCATTAGGGAAATTGAAGGTTACCTTGTAACATCCTAAACAAGATCCCCGTGAGTGTATATAGGGAGTGATTTTTTTTTTTTTGTTAAGAAGTGTAGGTTTGGCCTGTTTAAACTCTGATCTGAATTCCCCAGATTTTTCAGGCAAGACTCCTGAGGAATTTGGGCACCACTCACAACAGGGGCAAGAAAACTGGTGTCTTGCACAGGCTGACTAGAGAAGTCTTCATTTCTTCAACCCTGAGGAACAAGGCATTCTGGGGATAGGGCTCACCTTGCTCAGCAAGCAGGACAGGTGTCCTTTACACAAAATTTTAGCTTGGACTGCAGAAGGAAACAAATATTCTGTAGCCTATGGTTAAAATATCCCACTATGAAGTGTTATTCTTTTATGCCCATACACACAGCAGAGGAGATTTCCAAAACCAATTCTGTGTTGTGTCTCTTCATTCCTTTCTGTCCTAGCTATGACAAACCTTCTGGATAACCTGTGTCTGTGAACCAGCCTTTAGCTTTCAGTGCAGACAGAGCAGGCAGAAACTGAGTTTTCCATTTTCTTGAAATCAAAATAAAGCATTTTTGGTTTCTAGCCCATCTACAATAACTTTTGTTCATTTTTTCTGTTCAGCACTGTAAATCCCCTCTGTTTTCCCTCTCCCAGTAAAATTTGCATGTTCCTAATCCTAGGATTTACTTAAGCAACTACAGAGGATCCTGAAATGGCTTCTCCTCCAACTGCTTTGTCTCCAGCTGGAGACAATTACCAATTTGTCCAATTCTCACCACATATATTATTAAGATCAAAGGCAGATCTCAAAACATTAGTAACTAATTTCAGTGTTATAATTCTAATAAAAAAAAGCAGGCCAGTATTAGGCAACATCTCTTTTGTATGTGGTAACTTCTTCATTGAATTCTGAGGTTTTCTTCCTTCTCAGCTAGAATTAATCATAGTTGCAAGGATCTATGGATTACTGCTGCTTTTAAATTTGAAGCAGGGTGGCAGATGGGAGTAATTTGGGTATGTCCCCAACAGGAGCATTGAGAGAAGCAGAATAGTGTTAATAGTTTTTTCTTATTTAATAGAATTCTGAATCCGGTGATAGAAACTCTTATTGCAAGGGTCTCTTTTTATAACAAAGCTTGCTAGCAGAGATTGATCTGTTCTATATCAGTGCAAACAAGAGGAAAAGAAAGTGCCACACTTCGGTCTTCTGGAGAACAGATTTGGGCAAGCTCAGGGAAGAGCTGCCAGGCTTCAGAAATGAGGAGTGCTAAACAAGGGGGGAAGAATTAAGAGGATAGGGAATAACACATCTCATTTATATAGGAGACAAAGACAATCATTTGCCCTCACTGAAATAGAAGATAGGAATAACTGCTTTCTTTTAAAGTATTTCTATGTTTAGGCACTGCTTCCCAGAGAAAACATCCAACCTTTCAGCTCCCAGCTCTGGCAAAGAAACTCAATGGCCTTCAAATCCAGACTGAGAAATTGTCTATACGGCACAATGCTGTGCTGTGAGCAGCCCTGAGGCCTCTATCCTGACTCTCTGCTAGCTCATGGTCTCTGATGAAATGAAGATCTGAAGCAGAGCCTGCCACCCAAGTCCTGCCTCAACCCACCCTGGGAGCCCCACCAGGACAGGGGCATGGGGAATTGATAGCACATGGCTGATGGATCCCGGGTCCTACCAGCCTGTCATGGGACACTCCCATCTCCTGCTCATACCCCTTGTCACTGAAAACAAGCATGAAGGGGGTAGAAACTGGATTTACTGTGATGTTCTGCTACCCAGAAGTACAAAGCACAGGCTGCTGAAAGGGTCTAGAGAGGGAAAGGTGAGCACTGATTCCCTCTGTGGTGCAGGTCATCTAAGCTTGAGATTTGCCACCAGTTAGCACAAGCAGACAGGCAAATCAATGATGATGAGAGGATTATGTCTGAAACCTCTTGCTTGTGTCCCAGTGCTCAGATCAAGGCTGGAGTAGGACCACTCCTGCCAGCAAGATTCACAGCCTAAGAGCAGCTTGTTCCTAGGGCTATTGGACAGGGATACCCAGGAGTGAGAGGCATCAAAGGTAAGAGACACAGGCATGAGAGCAAGGTCTAGAAACTGTGAGAGCCTACGATTCATCTTTCCATCTCTCCTGAGGTATGAACTAGCCTCTGAAATGCTGCGTAGAAGATGCTCCCTGACATTTGCTCTGGATTCCTCTTTCATAATGAGCATGGCTGCTGCTTCCTGGGCTGTCAGTGACCTCTGTTGTGGGTAACCCCTCCCCAGGGTGATGTTCCAGGAGCTGTGGGTACTAACAACACCACATCGCCATACCTCAACCGGCAAGCGGCTTGACTGGGGTGATTTTTTCCCCCTCAATCGTTTTGCAGCACCATCCTCTTCATTGCTGCCCCCCAAATTGTCATGTTGGCTCAGGCAATGGATGAGGTTACATGATGGCAGAGTGTCTGGGTGCCTTTAGCTGGCCTTGATGCCTGTGTGGTGGATGGGCTAATTCCTGATGATGGGTAGCTGGGAGCAGTTGTGAGCCCCATCTGTCTGGATGTGCTGCAAGATAAAGGGAATGTCTTAAACCACTGTGGCAAAATTTGTTAGAGCTGCTCTGCCAGAGCCTAGAGTTAAAAGAGACCTTTTCCCGTGTAGCAATGCCAGAAGAGATGATCACAAGCTGGCTGCCATGAATCTGCTCTGAAGTTTCAGTTTTTGAATACCCCAGTTTAAGCAGTTCCATCCCCCAGTGACTCCAAGGGTACTGATCAACTGGAAAGTGTCCTCCTCCCAGGGAAAGCTTCGCAGGAGGGCCTTACTTCTCGGAGCTGCAGCTGCTCTGTCAGGGCAGCATGGAACAAGGCAGCCACTGCTAGAGACTCTGCCTTGGCTCCCTGCATCCACATCACCTGGGGTGGCCCTTATGAAGCTTCAGGGTAGTCTGTGGAGCAAATTGATCTCTTGAGATTTTTACTTGGAGATGAGTTTGACATCACCTCTGTTTGACCTTTAATCTTCAAACAGCTCTTTTTTTTTAAAGCCAAAATAATACATGGACTAATAGTGCTGTAAAAAGATGTGGGTCTGGATTATCCCACTTTTTCATGTTTGCAGCATCATAGATTTGCTATGACCTACCACAACCGTGCTGTGTGCGTGGCATCATGCGTCATTTTAGCTCCACAGGGCTTCTCAAAGGCTAATCTGAAAGCTGATTTGTGGCAACCCACCTCAACACACAAGAGCCATTAGCTTACTTCTGACTCTTTGCTAGGTTTCCTGACTTTCTGACTGGTTTATTTCAGAAGCAGAAGGGGAAGATGGGGTTTTTGCTGAATATACACTAACTCTTCAGCCAGTCACTGGAGCTTTGACAGTTATTGCCAGATGGGGATTGGGCACTGGCTTTGTCAGATGAAGTTTTATCTAGCCAAGATTTAGTGGCATCTGGCTAGACATTTTCTGCTTCCTAAGAGATTTTCTGTTACTCATCCCAAATACTTTGGTTGTGGATCCAGTGCTATCTGACTATAGCTTTTCCTCTAGCTACTTGCAGTGAGACATTTATGTATACACAATCACAGCAGACAAATCTCTTAAAAAGAGATAATCATAATCTCTTTAATCATCACATTGTAGTAATCCCCCGTAAACAGACTGGCTCCAGAAAACCTTTTACTAGGTCAGTGTCCTCACTGATCTTTTCCCTCTTCAGTTTTGTCTTGTGTCAGCCATGTAGCAGAAGGTGTTTCAGAGAGATCAGGAAATTAAAGGACTGTGTGTACATACAGGAGCTGATAATATGCACCTTGCATGCATATGCTGTTTGGTGATAACAAATCTGAGAATAGCAATTGAAGATATGTAGGCAAATGTAAACAGATCTTCACTGTGATTTCATACATGGCCAATTCCAGTGACTCCTATCTTGGGGCATTTCCTGCTTAACCAACATTTTACAATGTGCTTTTGTTTGTTCATGGATGATGCTGCTGACACTGCAGAAGTTACAGTTATGTTTCTGCTCACACATGATGCACATACATTATTGCAGTTGTGGGAAGGAGTTATTGAAATAGCAGGGAACATGAATTACACACCTGCTTCCAGCAAACTCTCCTTGTCTGGGTTTATTCAGTAGCTGTAGGATGAGTAAAAACATTTCTAAAGGAAAAGTGATTCACCCAAGGAGCTCTGACAAGAGGTCAGCTCTGATCAGATCCACTCCAGAAAATGGAGGGCAACATCTGAACAGAGGAAAGCCAGTGGTGTTGCTTGCCTGCAGCCCCTGCTCTGGCCCTTCTCACCATACTGGTGTTAACACTTTTGCATGCATTTTTTAAAGGAGATTGTTTCTAAGTACATGCTAGGGGTTTAGCATGCTGACTACTGCATTGGAGGGACTCCAGGTAGAGCAAGGAGACCAAACGGGGTTTGGGAAATGGATGGGCCTCATCTAAATTTTCAGATGGTATTCTAGTTTCACACAAGGGCACTGTAACCCCAAGTTTGTGGCTGCCTGGAGAAACCAAGGAAGTACCCTGGGAAAGTGGAGTGCCTCAGGCATCCCGGGATTTGCCTTAAAAGAGAGGACAGTGTAACTGTTAATGTTTGTGTTCTTTCCCAATTTATAGGTCAGCTTTAGCAGGCCTGCACGCACTTGAAAAATAAATGACAAGCTGCGTCCAGTCCCGTAGGTCTTACTCATGGGACTTGTCCTTACTCATCGGATCGGCCCCCGCAAGGCCCATGAGACTGCTTGTATGATTGAGCCTTTTGGCAGAAAGGCCTGTTCATTCCAATGGGGATCTGTTTGTTCTGCGCACTGTAAAAATGCAGACGTCGCTGGAAGGCAACAAGAATTTTACTTGTGTGAGCTCAAATACACAAAGGGTCACAAGCCCACCTGGGACAGTCCTGGGAGGCCAGGGCACTGCTGGCACCCCAGTGAATGTCTTCAAGAAGACACCCTGAATGTGCATCTAGGCACAGGATTTTTTTCTGTTTTCGCTTCTCATCCTGCCATCCCCAGAGCATCCCTCTTCCCAGGGCTGTGGCAGTAGATAGGACCTTCATATTTTTAGTTACTGTAAGATGTATGACACTTAAGTCAACTGAGGAAGGTGAGAATGGAGGCAAAGGGTTCCCATTCATGTGATGTGTGGCAAAAGACATATCTCTGTGTCCCTGTTTTATCTCACATAAGCAAAAATGTTGTCACACTCAACTACAGAGCATCCAGGATCCAGGAAAGGGAGCAAGCTCCAATGTGGGCAGCTGAAGACTGTAAAATTCTGTGTTGGAAACATTCCAGGTGGAGAGACCCCCAGCCCTGATAATCACACACATCCTGGACATCCATTTCAACAGGGCATCCCTTCAGCAGTATCCTTGGCTCTGGCTGTTGATACTAGCTGTGTTTTCACTGCAGAGATGGATGCATGGGCCCAGCACAGAATAACAATGATGCTCCCTGCCCTGCAGAGCAGACAGTGGTCGGAGACAGAAGCAGTGGAAACCTCTTCGTTTTCTCAGCTTCCTGGTAAAGCAGGGTGTCTGGAAGGAGGGATGGTCTTACAGTAAGAACACTGGACTAGTAGGGACTAGTAGGACTGAATCGTAGTTGTAGTTTCTACTTGAACTTTCCCTTGTGATTTTGAAGTTCACTTAAATGCTGCTTCATTTTGTTGCATTTTAGGAACAGGAGCAATTCCCTATTTCAAAGGAGAAAAAGTCATGAATTGTGGCTTAATTGTGGAGAACATGTTCACTGGAATCTAACAAGTAACAATTGTGAGAGAGGAGGAAAAGCTGGTAGGCCGTGGCACTTGGAGATCCTGTTGGATGGTGGTAAAGGTGTCACAGTGGCAGAAGTCCTCCAAGTTTGATGGGGGTTTTTGTTTTTCCTGAGGTGTCTCCTACAGACACCTGAAGTTCAGCAATTTGTAGTTAGGGTAATTTTTGGAGTATTCAGCCTAAAAACAAGGAGAGACTTTACCCTGCCATGTATAACTTTCAGTGATCTGTGTGTAGGCAAATTTGCCCATGAAGAAAAATCCCTTCTCATGGTTAGCACAAGGCTGCCATGACAGTACAGTCCTGCAACACAGCCATCACTGTCAGACAGGCCCAGCATTTGGCAATCTGTTTATAAAAGGACCTATTTGGGGTCAAATTCCTCTCAGGAACAGACATCCAGAATGCCACATGATCAGCCTGGAGACCAGTTGTCTCCACTGTCCTTGTTCCACCTCTGGGGATGTGGAGAGAACGTGAGGACGCACCTCAGAGAATTGCCTGGTAGCTTCAGATGGTGTGGAATTTCATGGTTAGTGATTTGATTAGGATTTTCTCATCCACGTTTTTAAGCAGGGACCTCTGTCCCATTCAATAAAGCAGTGCTGTTCCCCACAGGGGTGGGGAAAGGCTTTGCTGCAGAGACAGGGCTGGGGCCCAGAACAAAGAACCAGAAGGGAAGACGCATAAGCAACTTTGGCTGACGGACCACAAGACCCTTGGGACTAGCAGTGGACTGCTACAAAGCCATGTTCTCAGCCAAAGCTACTGGTGCTTTTTTCAAGCCAGCTGTTCTGCAGAGTGCAAGTGTCTCTCTCTCTAAGGAGAGGGAGGCAGCAGCTTAAAAACTTGACTTTCTTCTGAAACTTGCTAGGAATTGATTAAATAAGCTAAGAGGGCTAAGTGTAAGCATTATAACTAATGAGTTAGACTAGGCCCCTCCATTTGAATGAACTTTGGTTGTATTTCAATGAGTCTTGACTGAGACTTCCAAGGTGCTTTTGCTCCCCAGTCATCAGCAGTGTCTAGCATTATGGGTTACACTCCTCAGCTGCTCCAGCAAGCAGTTTGATGTCTCAGCTACCTGACCCAGCCACAGCAGCCTCTGCTGTGCTTTGAGGAACACAAATGTGCTGAATTTGCCAAAGCAGTTAATGCCTGGGCAGTAACCTCTAGCAGAGAGGTGACCATCTGCGAGAGGCGACTTCTGAAACTGCTCCTCTTCTTTTCAAGGGGAACTGTTTTTGCAGTTAATAGTTAAAACTAGGGAGCTGCTCTATTTCAGCTGTTGGCAGCTGTGCTTTGTCTTTGCTTAAAACCATGCTTTCAAGGGCTTTTCTACATGCACACATGACAGAGTCCTGCTGATAAACCAAGGAAGTTTTTTATAGGAGCTCTGAAGCATCTTCCACAGCACTGATTTAACTACTACAATTTAAAGCTTGTTAATTAACATTGTCAAATTGATCGGGTTGTTGAATCAATTTGAATATGGTTTTGCTTAAGCCATTTTCTAAACTGGTTTTCAAAGCATGCCACTACATTGGTGCAGAAATTTGAGCATAGGCATGTTTTGTTTTTTTACTTTCTTTGCACTGTGTAAACCAGCTTTTACTTGTACAGCTGTTGTAGTTTGTATCAGAAGACAAAATAATTCTTTGACACTTTGAAAGAGAACTTGGTAAAATCTCAGTTTTTTTAAGAACGTTTTGTTTAAGAACGTGCCAAATATGTTGGGGAAGATGAGCTTTAAGAAAGACAGGAAGTCAAACCAAAAAATATCCACCCTTCTTTGTATGCTATAAAGCAGTAGAAAGACGTCATAAATTAAAAATATTTTCACAACATCATTAGACCTATTTATCTTTTCAAGGTCCAGTGTTTCTCTTTTGTCAGTGCACTTTGGTTATCCTCTTTTATGATCTGTTTTCCACTGCCAGCCCACAAGACTAAACATGCCTTCTATTTTTCATGGTACATTTTCCCACTTCCTGTTCTTGCCTCCTTACTTTCACCCAAGGAGATCTGGGATGGTCTGAAGGCAAGACAGAGCTCCTGCTGTGTTTAAAGATAGCTTCTTGTCTGGATGGGTAATGTGATATGGAGCCTTTCACTGTCTGGGTTGATAATTTGGCTATGAATCGGATCAGTCATGACTTGAAAAGGCTGTTCTTCAGTAGCTTTCCAGTGGTCTGTTTGATATGGTTTATTCACGTTCATATCAATCCAATTCCATTTGTCACAAATCACCACCACAATTGAGCTTAACCTGCTCTCAATCTGATCCCCACCAACATGGTGTGAGTCCTTAGATACATCTGTCCTGTCTGGATTTTCTCCTTGTGGTGTTGTTGCCTGTGCTGTAGCTGCAACATTTCTTTTTTACAGAAAAATTGACTCTTTTTAACAACTGGAAAAGACAAATCAGTGCCTCGGCAGTAAGGGCACAAGCAAACCACCCCAGCTATGCCATTTGAAGATATTATTGCCTCTTCAGGGTGCAGGTGACTATCAGTTTGCTGGTGCTGACCATTTCCAAAGCTCTGCTGCTGGAAAAGACCATACAATCAACCTCTTCAGTCAGCCATAAGGGTTCAAAGAGTCAGCACTGCTGTGTTGTAATCTGGTTGATTTTGGCAACAGCAGGCTGGGGAATCCTGGTGTAGAGTGTCCCTACTGAGGGATCACTGGAGTGGCCGATGTGAGCAAGAAGATGCTGTTGTGCAGCGCCCTGGCAATGAAAATGCCTTTTCTGGCAGAGATAACCCTAAAAGTCTGTTCACAGCCTGTGTGTGCACTCAGAGCTGGACTGGACACCCTCTCCACTGATGAAGGAGGTTTGCTGCGCAGTTCATGTGGTGTCTGTGGAGTCCTGTTGACCTGCTACTGTGCCTAGCATGTTTTGGACCTGAATCAGCTTGGACCTTCATGAAATATTCAGCCCATGCCTTGAGGACCATCTCGGACTTAGTCTCACTAAGTAGTTCAGATGTTGCCACCCTGCTGCAAAAAGCTAGGTTGGACAGATGTGGTCTGGTCCTCAGGATCAGAGAATGGGTGTGGGCCCATTTTATTTGCTGGTGTTACCGTCCCCTTTGTGCCTCACTGTATGTCCAGTGTCTGCACCCAGTTTTTCTAAATCCTAAAGATGTCACTGTAATACAAAGACATGATCTGAAATAAGACTGGTCATTTAATACCCAGGGAGACATCTCTTAGGGTTTTCTACACCCCAAGGGTTACCCTGTCATTCCAGTGCTCTGAAGGGATGCAGGAGATGGACTTGATTAGATAGGCAGGATGGGAACGATGTGGTCTCCAGTCATATTTACTAATAGCTTCACTGGAATCCCTGCTCTTGGTGCACCAAGAAGTAGTAAGACCAAAGGAGGAAAACATGGGAAACAATGAATAGGAGCTGAAAGCTTGAAGCTCTTTTCTGGCACGGTAGATTTGCTCTGTGGCTTTTGCCAAATTTCTCTAAGCTTTAATCTCTTGGCATTGAAAATGGAGAAAATGCTTCACTCCCATGATGTAAAACCAAACTGCAAAGCTTATTGAGGAGCCATTAGCAGAGTTCATTAGATCAGCAGATGGAAGCATTTGTGTGGCATTCATTATTTGCATCACAGACCTTCCTTTTTGTCCGATCAGGAGGTTTTTTTGCCAGGGTGTCTTGTAACTGCCACTGGCATCCTAGTTCTGGGCATGCACTGCACATTTTACCTGCTCTCTGAACATTGATCAAAGCTTCTGGGAGTAAAAGCCAGCAACATACTAAATACCTTTCAGTTCAGCTGTTTTCACGTGCAGAGCTTTGCTTAGCCTGCTAAAGCTCATTGTCTCCAAGCCAAGTAATTGAAGGAGTCAAGGCCCTGTTTAACCTTTCGGGAAGAGCTGATGCTTTGACATCCACAAAGAGCTGCTTTGTTTGAGGAGCTAAAGGTTCTTTGCAAGATTAGGCTCAGGTATTACAACCCAGCACATGCTCATCAGCTATAATGAGTATGGTAGGTGGTTGGGGCTGGGATGTGGGAGTCCCAGGGCTTGACTGACTTCTCTGCCCAAGAGAATCCAAAACTGCACATTCCCCCAGGTGAGGACATCGCCCTCGCCATCAGGTATGAAGCAACAAGCTCTTGAAGGAGCTGGAGAAAGATATCACAAGTACTCTGTCCCCTTTTGCTTTTCATAAAGTAGCTTAAACAATGATTAATCTGCAGGATAAAAACCGATCTTCAAGTCCTTGAACAACTAATTTCAGGCACTTGTTCCTGCTCCTGTAAACAGGAGGGACTGCAGGTTATCCACACCAGGATACCATAGATTTTGTTTTCTTATGGCAGACACTCACTTAAAGCCTTGTGCTGAGACAATGATTTGAACCAGGAATGTCCTAAACTTCTGAGTTAAAAAGATAGCAGTGGTCTCTCCAGTTTTTGAGCCTTGGTGGTCTGGTAAATAGGGTGAAAAATTCTGGTTAGAGAAAACCAACTTTTTCTGGGAGATATTCTCCCTGACATCCCAGTCTCCATCCTATGCAGTCTGTCTGTGTAAGTGCACTCATTCACAGGAGTCAAGGCAATATGAATTTTACTCCACAACTATCCAGCATTCATTCCAGCTATTGATTTATTTGTCATGTTTCATTCTGTTACAAAAATGTTTGTTATGAACAAACCTGTAATGCCTTTCTTCCTTATACAGGCTATAATCACACAACAGTTATTTAATCCCTTTTTCCCCCCCCCTTCAGTTGTCACTGTTTTCCGTGCTTCTGCCTGTGTTGGAAGTGAATTTGGACCAACAGACAAAAGAGCTATCATTTCTTATCTAGTAGCAATCATATTCAGCAACTCTGTATTAAAGTGATGTAGTTAATGGGAAGAAAAATTAATTTCACCCCCTTTATTTAACTTTATTTCCTTTGTCCCCTTTGGGGTTGTTACCTTGGCAACTCAAGTCACCCTCTAACTGATCACCATCATTCCACAACCTGGAAAACAATGGATCTGCTTGCTGAAACAGGCACCACGTGAGGCATTTCTCCAGTGTCAGGCCTGGTATTAGCAAGGTACTCCACAAGCTTCTTTGGCATCTTCACCTCTATAAATCTGTCCAGTATAATAAGGATCATGGGTTATTTTAGGTGGAGGGCTGTCAGCTACAGTGCTAAAGACCATCCACATCCTTCTGTAAGCAATTCTTCATGTTTATGTCCATATGGACATTTCAAGAGCATTTATGCTATATCAGAAACCCATTTGACTTGCTAAATTCTGCAATAATCACATTTTTTATTTAATTTAAAATAAACAACAGCATCATCCAGGTCCCACAGAGTGTAATGAATACATTGATTGTAAGTAATTAATAACACACTCCTTTTTATTCCAGAACATGGCCAGAAAGCCAAGTATATCATTAGCATCTACCAAGGGAGTAACATTTGATTGAGTTACTATTTACGTCCACAAGAAAGCAAATAACTCTTTGGTGTGTTTGAGCTGTGAAGAGGGACTAATATATATCCTCACATGCTTTCAACTTATTTAATGTTGCACACAGAGGGGTGATTCTTGCTGTCCAAGCCCTGGCATAAGCCATAGAAATCTATAAACAGCTGGGCCAGTACTTTGCAATTACACTTAACTCATCCCCTGTTGATGCCTTGGCAATGAGCCAATGGTGTAATGTGAGGCCCTGTGACCCCTGACCCCTGAACCCATAGACTAGGAATCCTTAAAGGGCTGTGGACCACAATTGTAGAAATGTTTTTCAAGAACAGGCTTCCTTAAATACCAATTACAAGAAGATAAATGATTAGATGAGCTGAAATGACTGAAAGGAAGGATGCTGCTACATTCCTGCATTTCTTGAGGCAGCTCCCTGCTCCCCTCTGCCTCTTGTGCTGTCTGTGGCTGGTGGAATGTTATCAGCATTCAGGAAGCTCAGGACACACTGTAATGGACAAGGCAGGCAGACCTTGAGTCACCTGGGCCTGGCTTGCCTGTTTTCCAGCAGGTTTTTGAAGCTGGGCATGGAGCTGTTTGCAATTCTGGGGAGTGGACACATGAATGTTGCTTCTCAGTGTATTCTGGCCGCATGGTGGATGTGCATACAACTGTATGAAGAAGTTGGAGCTAGATAGCTGTCTTTTTTTTTTCTTCTTTTTTTTTTTTTTTTTTTTTTTTTTGTCTCCATAACCAGTTATAGAAACCTTCTTCAAAAAACCCGAATTGAGTCTATGAGAAAAAGAAAAAACCTCATCTCCTGCCTCCTCCAAAAAGGTACTGGAATATGAGGCAAAAGCGTACTTTTGCCTTTTAGGTACTAAGCAGGGCTTTGTGGTTGACCAATGCCAATTGTGATGCACAAAGCCAGAACTTTTGAGGCTTGAAAGCAGTGTGGTGCTGGGAAATCTCTGCCCCACCAACCACCTACTGTTTGGCCTTGGGGCAGTCATGTCATCTGTCTGCATCTCTCCTTCCTTCTCAGAATATGCCTTGTCTGTGTACACTGGGTTCTCTGGGGTAAGGACCAGCCCATGACATTTATTAATATAGTGCTTGGCATGCTGGAGCATGACTCCACTGAGGTTTCCAGTTGCTACCGAACTGCAAAATAATTAAAAGAGTATGTTAAGGCTTCTTTTATGTAACGCTGTCATCTAGACAGTTGATGCTTATTGGCTTCCAGGTTGAATTTGATTTAGACCTCAAAATTGTGTGCCTCGCTTATAAGATTATTTGCTTACTTGTGCTGTGCTGTTACGGTTACAACCACTGGAGAATCCCTCTGCATGTGGAAGCATAGCTGAGCATTTTTCCTGCAGAGCCCTTAGACTGGGTCTTAGCCCTGCTTACCCCAAAAGAGCACTCAGCAGGAAATTCCCTTGCAAGCATTTTAGAAAGTGGTCTCCGATTTTGTGAAATCACAAAGAGATGCCTTGACTCAGAGGTCTGAACAGCCACAAACCAAAGTGCTTGGCAGATCAGAAAACCCTCCACTAGGCACATGATCCTGGCTCTCTGAGGATCTGAGTCCAAGGGAATAGCAGTCTTTTGCAGATTGATGTGCAGTGGAGAAGCTCTCCCGTTACCAGCCAAGCCAACTCTTAACTAGAAGCCAAGTCACTGTAGTCACAGTCTTTTTGAGCTTTCTGCTGCTGCACAGCCTTGGATGCACCTGGCTTCCTTTGGCTCCACTCAGAGCAGGAACAGAAGTCACTCGAGTGTGATGTGAAAGGCTGTATGGGAATACTTCACATATCGTCTGATGTAACACCAAGTCAGCAGCACTGACAACAGGAGAGCCCAGAAACACATGCCCTTCTTAAAAGGGCCAGATTAAATAACCATTTGCCAAATGGGAGCACTCCATTTGAGACTATTGAACAGATCATTGACAAGTGCTGGGACACCTACTAAGAGCAAGCATTTAGCTCTTATGCTGCATTATTCCCAGACCTTTTAGCCTCCTCAGCAAGCTGCAGTCGTGGTGCTGTTACATGTGAAATGCCTTCATGTGACCCAGAAGAGGGAATGCAGGACAGCTGTGGCTCCAAACAGTACTAAATATGAAGACTATCAGTAAGCTTGACTTTGAACTTCCAAGTTGCCTCTTTGGTGCAGATGGTGTAGCCCTGAAAAACAGCCTCTGCCACATGACACGTGAACAAGTAGAGCAAAATGTGGCAATGAGATGACAATCCCCTGGGAAGGAGCACAAATTAGAGAGGAATTGCTCATTTTCAGTAAATGGCTTTCAAATAAAACAACCATGACGAGAGAGCTTAGAAAGCCTTTTAATTAGTCCATTTTACTTCTGCTGCTTAGAGCCTTATGACTGCTAAGCTTTTTATTGCTTTGCATTTCTTTGCCAGCTTGCGTGGTAACCCGGTAGCCTACATGAGGCTCCATTAGCAGCAAAATCTATTGTACCAGAAGCAACTGACAGCTTCTTGAAAGTCACCTTAGGTTTTACAAAACAAAAATGTGATAACTTCTGACAAAGGGATGGTCAGGTACAGTGTCATTTCTTTTCCTGTACTTCAGTTTTACCTGACATAGCAAGAGGTGTTCTCCTCATTTGAGGAGAATCGTGGCCAGTCTTCGCGAACGAAGATCTGGGAAAGGTCTTTTTACCTTTCAAGCCTGCGCAATGGATTTTTTAG
>JAWWLV010000121.1:100490743-100540727 GCA_035041135.1 Platyrinchus mystaceus | reverse complement strand
AGTACCATTTAGCCTTTCCTCATGGTGAAGCTGTTCCATACTTGTGTTCCTGTTTGTTATTTGTTTGGGAAAGCTTCGTGGACCTACACAACCTTTTCACCACTGATGACAATAACTGCATGTATATCACACACAAAGTTAACAGTTCAGAGAGCCATGACTCCAAGTTATATTTTCTTCTTGGTACAGCAGAGCTTCTTGCTGGATGTATATACTTAGAGCTGATCAGTTCCTATATGTGCCACTTTCCAACAGTTGACAATGAATTTTCCTGGACAAGATGTTGTCTGGTCTCTTGACACTGTGGAGTACTTCAGCTTTTCTTCATCAGGAGTTTTAGGTTGAGTGGCCTCAGTTGTTCCCTCTGACAATGTTATCACTACACTGTCCAAAATACTGCCTTCAAATTATCATAGTTTTGATGATTTTTCACTAAATCTCAAGCCAGTGCCTGAGGAGAAACTGCCTGGGACCTCTTGGTACTGGTCCAGATCTTGGGCAGGTGGGAGCACCACGGTCCCTGGTACCAGAGGGAGCCTGTTCATAGCCACAGATGCTGCAGCTTCCCCAGAGAAGTTGTTCTTGTTGGTGCTAGTTCAGAGAAAATGAGCTTCCCATCGTGGAGGTGCTCTCCATTGTGAAGCTGTTTGGAGAATGAAGTAGGGCACCCCCAGCATCTGTGGTTCTGAGTGTCAGCCTCTGGTCTTCCCACAGTGGCAGCACACCCGACGTGACTTCCGAGCAGGACACGAACCAAGCTGGTGATGTGCATCTCATGGGTGAGGACACAAAGAGAAAATAGCCGTGGAAGTGCTCTGCTGAAGAGTAAAATGTGAGCCTAGTTAAGAGGGGAGAGGGCCACGAGCCAAGTGTGTGTTTATCCCTCAGCATTAGCAGTGTGACCAGTTCGTTTACTCCTCTAGCTCTGGGTGGTGGTCCATACCTGGGCTTGCCTTCTAATTTTTAAGGTTTTTCTAATGTTCCTGTGTGGATAGCAGTGCTGGAAAAGTACAGAAAGAACCACAGGGCTGATCAAAGGTGAGGAATGGCTCTTGTCCAGGGGGTGTAATACACTGGGAGGAGAAAGGGATAAAGAAGGATATTGTATGAATCCACAAAATCATGAGTGGTAGAAAGAAAGCACCTAGAGGATCACTGCATCTTCCAGTAATAGAATTGGGGAATGCCAAATGAAACTCCCAGATAGCAAGGTCAGTGCAAAAGAAAAGAGGCAGTTGTGCTCCCAGGGAGGAGGTGAAGGTGTGGGACCCAGTGCCGCCAGGGATGGTAGGTGCTCAATGTTTACATGAGCTCAAATTCATGGGAGAATTATCCATTGATAGTTATTAAATACAAAACCGCAACCTCTGCTCGGGGATATCCATGGAGGGTGGAAGAACATCCTGGAGCAGCAGTATTATAAGCTTGTCCTTTTATACTCTTCCCGGGCATCTCTTTTTTGCCAGGAAGGGAAAAGATCCTGAGATAGATGGATCCCTGATCTGGCACACAAGGGCATTCTTAGGAATGCAGGTGTGTTTTTCACATGAAGGCTTAGGAAGGTTTTTTCAGCATGTGGACAATTTGATCCCACTAATCTCACAAACTCATTGAAACAAGGTTATGGTTGAGATAACTCCACAGGACACCAGTGCCCAAATCCTTTTGCTGATCTTGGCCCAAAATGGCTGTTGACTCACCCATGTATAATTCATATCCAGCAAAGAGGAGCAACATTTCTGTCTGAAGGAAAGACAGTGCAGACAGAAAAACAAGTACAGTTCGTCTAAAATAGCCAGAGTGTTGGTGTCCCCTGTAGAGTTCAGGCTGATCTTGCTGTATGAGGTTATTCTACTTGGCAAATCACAGAGTGTTGAGTTGTGTGAGTAGTCAAATCATAGCCTTATACTGCAAAATCTGTTTCCAAATATGTGTATATGAGAGGCAGCAGCAACAGAGCAGAGCTGTATGCTCAGTGATACTGGGTGTAGCAGCACTTTTTTCATAATGGAGTTTTGTTTGGAAAGAAATGCTGTATGAGATGACATAGTTTTTAAGACTGCTGAGATACTTCACATGTTTGAAACCAAGTGGATGCAGCCTGTGCAAGAATCAAGGTCACCCAGAGATTTAGGCCACCCAGCCTGAGAGCTTGGCTCAGCCACACAAAAGTCATTTCCCCAGCCTGCCAAAGCATGAACCAGGGGTTAGCCTATGCTCATGTATGTCATAGTGTTAATCTGATAACACTGCCTGATGATTAATCTCTACAATTAATTGCACATTAGTATAGTTCACTGCAGCATATTGAAATGGCAACAGAGATTCCCTCCTCAGCAAGACAAAGGAGTTTTATGGCTCATAATAGAAGAGGTAGAAAAAAGAATTATTTTAATTTTATTTTAATCTTATTTTAAACTTTATTTAATTTTTTTATTACTTTATTTAAAATTTTATTTATTTTTAACCTTATTTTAAACTCGTGTGATGCAACATATTGAGTCCATATGTCACCTGTGATATCCAGCCATCCCTCTCTCCCCTCTCTTTTGACACCTCACATGCAGGACTTGCTTGTTACCACTCTGACAACCTTGGATGTGGAGAGACTGTGGTTATCTTGGGTGGTCTTCTGCAGAAAGGACACTGAATATCTGCACCAAGCCTTCTCTGCCACCCTGGGCGGGAGTGCTGTATTTCTGTCGGGAGAGTCGTATCGTGGAGCTGCCATGGGCTGGGACCCTGTCCTGGTTATGTGCAGATAAGGGAGTGTGCTGAGAGTTTTGTCTTTCAGTTAAAGAAGTTATGTACACTTAGCTGGGTGATCCCACATATCAAATCTATTTTTGCTAGGTGGTGTATGGTGTTTCAGCACCTTGCTGTGAAATATGGGCTTTGACATGAAACCATCCAGTACAATTATCCCCAGTACAACAAGCTAGTGGAAAACCTATCAAAGTCACAGGAAACAGCTGTAACAAGACAGGGAGAAGTGATCGGAAGGCAGACAACTATAGAATAAACATGGGAATGCTCAAGAGTTAGGAAATGGAAGTTGTCATTTTGGAAGGAAACACAAGTATGTCATATATTAGCTAAACTGTTTGAAACGGACTTTATCACATGATGAAAGAGCTGGAGAACTGATGGGAAAATAGAAATTCAGTTGTGTAGAAATAGGGAATATGTTTTAGAGAGATATATATTGAGAAGTCCAATTTAGGTCTGGCAAATCAAATCAGGAATAGTTTCATCTCAGAGGGACAAATGTAGGAAGCTGCTCTCTGAGCATTTATTTCTCATTTGTGAGCACTTGATATGAGTAGTAATGGGTGGTTTGCATTCATGGTAAAAAAGGACCTTCCTTCAGTCCTTTTCTAATGATGTTTTGCACAATTAAAACTGGGAACAGCGGTGCTTGGCCTTCCAGAAGCCAAGAGTAGGGTCACTGCTCAGAGAGCCAAGACAAAAGAACCCCCAGGAGAGCTGGGGTCCGTGGCATTGCCACTTCTCTGTGGGGAAGAGGCTGCCTTTTCGGGTGGTACAAAACAATTGCCACAAGCAGCTGTGGGGAGCCTTGGTTGGGTGAGGTTATCCCAAAGGATACGTGGGAAATAGGCAGTGTCTCCCCCAAAGCCAGAACAGAGAGCCCTGAGCTGGCTGCTCTGCCCAAGAAAGCCTCAGATGAGCCCTAGGGCATGGCACAGCCAGAACGAGGGGCCTTCTGGTCCTTTGTAACTATGCTGATGTCTGGCTGGAGACACCCTATAGTAGAGCTCGGCATATGTACAAACTATGCACACACTCTCTGCTCTCTCCTGTCAGGAGGATACATGTGTGGTACATCAGCCTCTTACAGAGGTCACCCCTTATATAAACTGCTGTGAAATAAGCTCAAGAAAAAATGCTTCAAAGGATGATATTTTTCAAAGAAGAGTCTGGAGTGGGCGGGGGTTGCTTTCAGAATTCAGTCATCAGAAGAAAGGAAGAGAGTCTGAGCTCTTATGGTTTAGATGCTGAGTCTCTCTAGGATATGGCATAATTAATTTAACTGTCCTGCCCCTTCTTCCCTGCTGTGAAAAACTGACAGTGAATTCTCAATGCCAGGAGACTTTTTATTAAGAGTGTAGATTATTTATACAGATTATAAATGCAATGTCAGGACTAACCATGAACTGTGTAATGGCCTTTCTCCCAATGTGAGCATCAGCTCTAAATAATTAATGTTTTTAAGACTTCTCTTATCTCCCAAGTCCACATGGGACCAGGGAAACAGGAATGCTAATTGTAGAATCATCCACAGCTTCGCTGGACAAAGCACTGAACTCCTCTTCTTCAGTTTCTCCATCTCTAAAACTGGGATGTCTGTCTGTTTTACAGTCCCATAGTGAGGATTGATTTGTTGTTTAATTTGTGTAAAGAATTAAGTAAGTGTTAAGTATTACTATTATCAAGCCAAAAGGGTGAGTCAATGACCCATTTCCTATCTCAGCTTGCCTTCAAGGTGTTGATGTTTCTGGCAGTTTACAGGAATTGAATATCTGCCATAAACTGTATTCATATAGCGCTGTAAATAAAGCACTTTTTGTGGGCATTGTGTTGCTTCATTCCTTGTGATTACAGAATAAAAGTACAGAGATTAAAACTGCTTTTGGATGCACAGCATCTTCACAGGCTTTGCTGTTCAGTCTGTCTGGGAATTACAGAAGTAGGTTCCTACAGACTCATGAAGAGTTGAGTCCATGGGGCAGACATACAGAGAGGACAGGGTGTCCGGTTTAGCTTTTGCTCTGCTGCAGATTTCCTGCAAGTCTTTTGCAGTTCAGCTGGGAAAATTCTCACAGACCACTTAGAGAAGTTCAAATGTCACCCATCTGCTATGGCTGTTAAGGTAAGACCATGTGTTATTTAAGCAATGCAGGACTGCTGACTTCTTATTCCTTGAGCATGACATCAGACAGGAAGCTCACCTATCACTGAGTGCAGTGGTAGTGCCAAGACCATTTATGCAAAATCTTCACTGAGAAGTGTCATTGTTCTGGTGTCTGCCATTAAATTTCCTGAAACTAATGGGATATTGTCTTGAAGTATATCAACACTCATGCCCTCCTGAATTGATTCCAAAGAGCAAAGTCAAAGTTTGCATTAACTACTCAGCTATTCCCTGGCCTTTCTGTGTTTTTCCCTGTCCCGTGTGGGCGTGTTAATTCTGGTGAAAGTGCTGCTGAAGACCCAGTCTTGTCTCTGCTAAAAACAATGGGATCTTTGCCACTGACTTAGAAGTTCATGCCCTGAAAGTCATACTGAAGAGGGAGTTTATCTGAATTAAGGTAGACTGTGACATTCAAAGAAAAACAGCCTCTTTCCAGAATGAAAATACCCTCTCTGAGCACTTTTATTCAAAGCAGCTGGGAAAGAATGTTTAATTTAGTTCTACCATTTGGGAGTAAGGCCTCACAGAAACTTCTCCTCAGATACTACTGGGATATTATTTCACAACCCAAAATACTCCTTGTTTGCCAGTGAAATAAATCTTAAGTATTTTTTTCAATATTTCTTTTTTCAGTTTGTAAGGGTCTAAAATGAAGTCCTCAAGCTATTTCCTACTTATTTAGGTAGCAAAAAAATAGATTGCTAAATACTGTCCTTTGTAACAGTCTGTTGAAGTTAGGTTGCTGCTTTTGAAACTATCATTAATTGTCCACTTGTACCTTTTTCCGCTAAAGTATCTGTGCAAAACTGGTCCACAGTTCCCGAGGACAAGACGTAAGTGGAAATGGAAAGACCACATACAACTTCTGTAGGATCTGTTCATGCACCCATGTTGCTGTGAGCTCTTTGCTTCATCAATATAACCATGTTCTGTTTAGAAAAATATGGAATCAGGTGTTTCAGAACTGACTTTTTACTCTGTTACTTTTCAAGGCTATATATATAAGGAGTCAGTCAAATGCTAAATTCTGAGGCAACTCTCAATCCTTGTCAATGGGATCAGCACTGGCACACAATCTTGCCTGATCCTGTTTCTTCATACTCACCTGTTCCTCATGTTTGCTTTAACCGCTCCCTTGGCTTTGAGTCTCTCTGCTGACTTGGCACCATGCTTCATCTTGCCTGTTTTCCTAAAACAGCCTCCCACTCATACCTGTCAAGTGCCCCTCATCCCCCATCAAAAATACCTTTATCCCAAAGGAAGCTCCTTTGCAGTCTTCCCTCAATATCTCAAGGTGTGATCCTTGCCTTTGTGAGATGGTATCTGTCTCAATAACCTGATGTATCGTCTGTGCATTGAAGTCAGCAGAAGGTCAGCAGGGCTGCTGCTTACTAACTTTTGTTGTAAGTGGATCTGTAATGGTTTTTCAGTCCCATAAGCCTGGTGCTGACAGTATGTAATTAAAGGCAACTCTTTGCCATAGTGTTCTGGAATTTCCACTGATGTTTTTGCTCTGTTATTGCTGTTGAGCAGAGCTGTTGAATTCTGGTGTTGTCTCTTTCCTGCTAGGAATTACTATACACCAGAATGTTTCTACCATTACACAGAAGACACATTTATGCCCCACAAATGCTTTTTGCATTGTAATGGAGCTTTAAATACCCTTTTCTTGAATATGTTATCATAACCATGAGGATAAGTAATACAAAAAAATTAAAGGGACAACCATCTCATTTGGTAAAATGAGACTATTAAGGTAGTCTTAAAAGAGAGCCTAGAAAGACAGAAGACAATGAAGTTGGCTAGAGACAGAACCTGTCATCTGCATATTATGCTTAAACAAGCAAAACTGTTTAAATACTAATGCTTCTTAATAAAGTCAGTGGAAGAGAAGATCCATGGACACTTGCAAACAAGGACAGAATTGGGACGAGAATTTGAAGACGTGATTTTCATCTTGATCACCTTGCTGGCTTGGTTCTTTTCTGCATCTACCTCATCAGTTGTCATTCATCCTAACCAGATCTTGCACACAAGATAGATTTCTCCATATGTGGTAGTGTTGCATCTATCCTCATTGTCCAGGTCCATCAGTTTGGCACATACATATTATTCACATATGTGAATAATAAAGGCAAGAAAGAGAAGGACACCAGGCAGTAAAAGAGGAAAAGAGTTGAAAAAAAGTTGCTAACACCAGCATAACAGAGAAAGAAACAATGGAGACAGAGTGTGACCTGCAGATAGAAGGAAGAACAAAAAGATATCAAAAACCTAGGACTTATGTGGGCAGACAAGAGGAGGGTCTATACAAGTCAGCACTGCTGACCAAGAAGAATTGCTTTTCTGGTTGTCCTCATGTTTGCAAAGAACAGATATCCTGGCTTGCCACATAAATTGTTCTGGGACTCAATTTAACAGCCAGTTTTAACAGGTGTCCAGAGTAAATCACAGACCTGTCAAGCATGATGCCAGACTAGATGAGATACATGGTGTTAGGAGTTAGCATTAAGCCTACAAAACGTGGAAGAAAGCATGGATCATCAAGGAAATTGGTATATGGACAAGTGCCAAAACCCAACGAATTTCAGCATTGTAAAATTGATTGTAACAATTGGAAGACTTCTTTGCTCTATAAATAAAAATAGAATGAAGAAGAGGAAGTGGTTCTGCAGTGAAAAGCAATAGAGATGAAAGATAATATAGGTTTGGCTCCAAAAATAAATGAGTACTTCATTTGAGTTTCTTATTAGCACACCAAGATTAAACCTGTGGGAAAAGACATCTTGTCTAACAAGAAAGTCTCTATGTAAGTGAGAACGACAGGAGTTGTGGTGGAAGCAAAACCAAAAGTTTCACAGTGTACACACCAAAGGGAGCTGATTGTATTTTTCTGGCAACATTAAAGAACTTCTAGGTGAAATTGCAGTTAGAGTGAGGAGTCGGGCTATCAAATCCAACTTGGTACATTCTGGGTGGACAGTTGCAGTCATAGTGTTTATTTTGAAGGATGGATGAAAAGCCATCTGGGAACTTTGAGTCATTAGTTTGACACAGAAGTAAATACATTTTTGAAAAAAGTGTGACTAAAAAAACTAATTAAAATCATGTAGGTAAATGGAAATGAAAAAATGCTATAGAGATTTATCTAAAGAAGAAGACTGTAGAATTAACACATTTCTAGACAAACTTAACAAACTGCAACAGATCGAGTCTATTTGGGCTTCAATAAGGTCTTTGTTATTGTACAAATGGGATAACAGTAGCTACAATAGTCTGGAGAAGAGCTGGTTGAAAACAAGATAGCAGAAAGGTATGTCAAATGGGGAACTGATGGGCTGGAGGGAGAAGTCCCTCCACGGAGGCTGAGAATTCAGATGGGAAATACTTAAATATCCTTATCAATGACTGCAGCAGGAATGGCAAAAGTCCAGAATGTATTAGCAAAATATGACAATGCCTGTCATAAGTGCAGATAAGGACCTGCCTAAGACCAAATTTAATTTGCAAATTTGCAGGTACAATAAAAAAATATTTTTCCCTTTAGACATTTCGGCAAGCTGATTAAATAACCCTCCCATTTCTAAAGGGTCTTTCTTTGTCTCCTGTGACAAAGAAACAACAGATTTTGCAGGAGGTATAAATCAGAAGGTAAATCCACTTACTCTGGCTTTGCTATGTTGGCTTTGCCACATTACCCAGAGGAAAAACAATGTAAACATTTATTTTGGCATGATTATGGCACTTGCAGAGCAGATCTGATGAACAGGATGATGTCACTTTTCATTTTCTGATCTCAGCCTGGGTGCAAAGATAAGAGTCAGATAAATAGCTCTTGGGCAGGTCTGTCAGTCTCTGTAGCAAGATGACGAAAACCAAGGAAAATGGGAAGAAATCAAGAAGAAAATTGCAGTCTGAACACTTCTGAGATGACTCGACATTGGGAGTAGTCACTATAGGGTGAATGGAAGGGGAGTTTAAGAGCAGGTTTCTGCAGGGCTAGCTTGGGAGGTAGCAGCAGAGGGGATGTAGACTTCAGGGATGCTGCATACAAACAGCTGTGATCCCCCTTGGCTTGTATCAAGGTACTCAGAAACTGAGACAACAGCAAAGGATAAGGGAATCCTTGGCTCTCTTTGGCCTGGACCATCAGTGTGCCCTTCTATGCTATGGTCAGAGCAGCCAAACCCTGAGACTTCATCCACAGGGACACAGAATTCAGTTTTAGCTTGACTAATGGAAAGTTTCAGCTTAGCTCCAGTCTGGAGACATCTGTACTGAATGTGACATTATGATGATTAATGTTACAATCAGGGACATTTGCAATCTCAGACCTGTTCAACACCACTGACAATGCAAAGCAGACTTCTTTAAGGATGGGTCAATATAGCACTGCACAGAACACACTGAATCAATAAAGGGCACTGGCTGAAGCATCAGCCTGCATGGCAGCACCTGGGCAGAGCTCAGCCAGAAAGAGGGTGGCAGGACTCACAATTGGTGCAAGATATCCAGAAGCTATAGGTGGACAGCAAGGGCCTGCAGAGAGGGAGGCAGAGCCTCTTGGGCTACAGGGCTTGGGGGATTCAGCACATATCATCTTCCTCTCTGCTGTGCTTAAGGAGAGGACGCTTTATGAATATTTTAGAAATTTCTTAGAATTGCACCAAGTACTTTTCAAGTCCACATCCCTTGCACCCTCTGTGCTCCCTACCTACATTAATCACAGGAGCAATTTACTCTGTTTTTGAAGTCATGCTGCAGCATTCAGGTGTAGCATTAGCATTTTTTAACCTCTACTGGCACTGTGAAACAGATTAACTGAGCAGCACCAGGAAGGCTGGCAAGCAACACACAAAGCAGCTCTATAAAGGCATGTCAAAGAATGAGTCATTGTCAAGCCTTCAAGAGACAAAAAGATTGATTACAGAAGAGCTGAGAAATAGGTTTGATAATGACTCACAATATCCCACCCTTTTTGCATTCACAGACCTGCCACCTGATTCATTACTTGAATTCTGCCTTGCTTCTCCTCCCTGTCAAAGTGATCCATCAAACAAGGGACCATCAATTAAAATTTCCACTTGAAAGCGGGAGATTGTGTGTGGGAGCACCCATCCCTTTCTGCATCCACTCCTGGTAAGCCCCTTTTTCTGCCCTTTAACCTGCTGCAGAGCCCATAATTTTGGGGAAAGGAGGTGGTGTAAAGGCAGCACACAGGACACCATGAAAACTGAGAAATGGAGAGAGGCATTATGTTTCCTTGATGAATGTCTAGCTTTTATCAAGTGAGACAGTATTACTGTGTTCCCTAACTTCACCATTCTTCTGAGGTCTGGAGATTTTTGGAGGAGTCTATCCATGGTTTAACAGTTGTCACTGAAGCTGTTGTCATTGCCCTAACAACCACATCTGGCCACCTTAGTATTCCCATCCAGTCTGCTCAAAGGACTTCCCTCTGCCAGGAACATCCTACTGTGCCTAGTGGGATCATTCTCTGTAAGCCCCTTTTTGCTGCCCATAGATTATCACTGAGAAGTCAGGAGATGATGGAGTGGGAAGAGCCGCACACTGCAGGATGGGGGAAGCCAGGGGAGCATCTGCCCCTGACTGCCGTCTTGCCCAGAGTGCTGAGCATGAAGATGTGCATGAGAAGGGGTCTGTTTTCAGGGCATGTTGACCACTGGAGGCCCAGACTGGAGTACAGCATGGTGCTGTAAGCAGTGTGTGGGCAGAGGGCTGTTGATGACTCTCAGATCCCCAGTGACCATGCCAAGACCATTAGCAAAAGCCTCATTTTTAGAAAGCAGTTATATCAGGTGGCCATGGGCTTGTTTCACCAGTGTCCACTGAAAGGCACTAAATTCCTCCTACAGAAACACTGAAGAAACGAAAGACATGCAGGAATTATTTTGAGGAGGAAGGGTCACTGTCTGTTTACTTCTGAAATCAGATGAGACAAAAGGAACCACAAGCAGAAAGCAAAAAAAGCATGAGTAGATGCCATCGGTTGCAACTTGACAGGCAATTCAGAATGCTTCTGAAAATCCCACCCTGTGTTCTTAATATTTTCAAGGGCACCTAGAACTCAGGACAGACACCTTTTAAGATCAAAAGAAAAAAAAATGAGTCAAATTCATTTTATTTTGCAAGGCGTAGCCTTTTTGGTCTTTTGCCTACTTGCCTGAAGAGTGTCAGAAAAAAAAAGGTGAAATAGAATTGTCTTAGGGAAGGGTAAATGCATGTCTGTAGCAAGAACCAGCCAAACACATGCAGCTCTTATCTAGGGTACAACTCTAAAAATATCCTTCTTTGCTGGAGGGTTTCAGGAGTGTTCACTCTCAAGTGGTCTCACTGACTTCACCAATTTACTTGGGTTTGCATCTACAAGTGGTGTCATCTGCTAGCACCTTTCCAGCACATCTGGCTTAGCTTTCCACAGCTCAGCTGGATTCTCTCTGCCAAATACATCATCACCAGCAACACAAAATCCAGCTTCTGCCACCCAGTACCCTGACTCAGTGCTGGCATGCTGGGGGACTCTTGCAGATAATGATGAGAAAAGGAGTTATTCCTGTAGCTGGGATGAAATTAGTAGATAAATTTTCAATGATTGAGATTTAGTGATGGAGCCCTGAATGTCCGCAGTTTCTTTTCACTGTTTAATTGAGCAAGACAAGGAAAGGGCAGCCAAGGGAGGATTTGAGTTGAGCCACAAACAAAAAAAAATGGTCAGGTTTGCTTTTCTCCAATGCCAGACTTCCTGGTAGTCTGGGAAGTGCAGCAAAGACATTAGATGGATGCAGCTGATAATACTACTTGTGTGAAAGAGTGGTGCTTACGCATGATTGGGGTCTCTGTCTAGGAGAGGGCTGCTTTTCTTGGGCACTACAACTATATAACCAGCTTTTCTGCACCATGATCCCCTGAAGAGGCTTTAGTTGTATGACTACAACAGAGGCCAGAACCTCTTCATTGCTCAGAGCCATAAGCTACATCCATTTATAAATGAAAAAACCTGTGCATGTTATTTGCTTATCTATTTAGAGGTACAATGTCCTCATTAATATATATTACATGAGAACAGCTAGAGATTTTTGCATTCATAAATCCTGCACTGGACTGTTTCTGTGTGTTCTTTCCTTCCTTTCCTCCCAAGTTTCAGCTTCTTCCAGTTATTTTTGTGGTGTGAGCAGCAACCCTTGCGCTTTCCCCTCTTTCCCTGGTCGAAAGGAGAAAAATAAAAGAGAAGGTCTTTCACCCTTTTGGTCTTGATTCTGTCAATCAATTGTAATGGTGTAATTGAAGGGCTATGGTAGGCGTATACCCCAAAATCTGCTTTTCTGGTTTTGGGTGTAACTTCTTTGCTTGGTGTTTACAGGGCACTGAACATCCTTGCCCATCGGTAAGGGCTCTGACACATAGCACTGCTCAGGGGAGGTGTCAGCGGTTCGAGGCATCTTGAGTGATGCTGGTGGTGAGCAAAGGCTAGGCAGTAAATGATTCAGGAGCTTCTCAGTTACAGGGTGAAGAGGCACCATGGACTGGACTCTGTTCAGAAAGTGCTGCTCTGGGCATTTATCCACCACAGATCTACTCATGTTGCTGCAAACAGAATTTTTAGAAGAGCTGGTACTGTGTCAAAGCTCAGTGACAAGAAAATGGCCATCACTGTCACAAGGGAAACTTGGAGGGTGGAGTCCTTAGACCAGATCAAAACTTCCTCCTGGTCCACTTGCCAGTCCCATCATAAGGCAAAGTGGCACTCACTGGCCCTGCACACAGGAACAAATTTAATTCTGTACTTCAATCCTTATTACTTAATACCTCAATTGTACTTAATGATGTGTTTTATTTTATATGCCATTTTAGTTTATGACTGTTCTCTTGGGTGGATTAATCTCTTATTAGTGCATCATGTTTGAAAGGCTTTTGTTTTTCCCCCGTTAAACAGTTTAATAGGCTCAGTGAGACACTCCTGGGTGTGTGCTGTGCAGACTGCCTGCGCACGGCTGGGGTGCAGCCAGGTGCCCTGCATGCACCCAGCGGGTGCCTCAGGGACCAGCTGGGGCTTATTTCCTGGTAGCAAATGGACCCTATACCACTGCATAGTGTGTAGGACCCAGCAGTAAAGCTACAGACATGCAGGAGAGGCTGAAGGAACTGGTGTTGTTTAGTTTGGAGGAAAGAAGGCTCAGGGGAGACCTAATTGTTCTCTTTAACTACCTGAAAAGAGCATGTAGCCAGGTTGGGAGTCAGTCTTGTCTCACAGGTAACAAGTGATAGGCCCTGAAGAAATAGCTTTAAGTTGTTCAAGAAGAGATTTAGATAGGATATTAGGAAAAACTTCAACACGGAAAGGGTGGTCACACTTTAGAACTGGCTACAGAATCACCATCCCTGCAGGTATTGTTTAAAAGGCACATAGAGGTGGTGCTTAGGGACATGGTTTAGTGGTGGACCAGACAGTGTTAGGTTAATGGTTGGACTTGATGATCTTAGAGGCCTTCTCCAACTTTTGTTATTCTGTGACTCAATGCACTTGTCCCTGCTACTTCATGCCACTGCCAGGCTGTCCTGCTCCTGTGAATCCTGTCTGCTCACAGGAAGGGATGTCAACCTAGTGCGGAGTAGTGTGTCATGCCTTCAGGGGAAAACCTTGGTTGCCCCACAGCCCTGAGCAGGGTTGGGCACAGGGGGGGAAGCAAGGATCCCGTGCACACTCAGGTAGCATAAAGTTAGGCTACAGCCAAAGTGGGAGGCAAGTCTAGGCTCCAGAAGTGATCCCACCTTATACACACTAATAAATACATAAATAAATATTAAAAATATGTTAATAACCTGTGGTAAGTAAAACAAGTGAATTATCCTTGCCAAATCATACACAGCAGCAGAATTAAGAATAAGTGTTAGGATTTCAACTTACTGTGTTTGCCTTTACCTACAGGCATCCAAGTACAAAGATAGATCATATTTGTGCTTCTTTTATATACAATATGAAAAATAAGTATGCATAGATGTCTGATTTATACAATAAGAGGTCAACATAATAGAAACGCTGTGATTATTTAACCTACCATTACATCAGCTTTGCCCTTGGTCTTTTCAGAGGCTGGAGGAACCTCAGAAGACCATCTAGTCCATTTTCATTGCTTCTGCCCAGCAAAATGATTTGTTGGGGCTGACAACGTGCATATATAGAAACCTCTTTTCTTATCCACCTAAATGAATAAGACTACGAATGAAAAGCTTACAACAATGAATACGCTTTTACATTCACCTCAACACATGTGTGCATAGAGGAGGGTGAAAGCAGCCATCTGCCAAGGGATAATTCATACTGTCTGCAAACACGAGAGTCCACAGAAGTGCTGACAGGCACAGAACGCAGCGCAGAAGCATGAGCTCATTTCAAGACAAGCATTTCCCTTTGGTGAGTGCATAGCTCCCAACGGTAGGTGCAACTGGAGTTGGGTGCAGCCCTCCAAGCGATACCACACAGAACCAGATCCTAATCTCCTCTGCCCTTGAAAGGCCCTGATCCTGCAGCTGTTTGAGTAGGAAACTCAATGACAAGGTCCCTGCACCATGGGGAGTGCTGTGTTTAGACTGAATTTTGCACCTGACTGTATACGTGTGTACAGTCATGCTCTGGGGAGATCCCCTGGACTCGTGGTGGGTTAGCACAGATTCAGGACCTCCCCTGCACTTCTGGCTGCAAGACCAAGGGGAATTTAGATCTCCTATAAAGCAAAGATGTCAGACAGCAGTTGGGGAGACGTGGAAGGAGGGTATTGCTGATGTTCATCCAGAGATCCACCTTGGACAGCCCCACGAATGTGTGCTTACTCTGGCTCCTCTGAAGGATCAGCTCTGATTAATTTGATTCTTTGAGCAGACTGGGCAGGAAGGAAGGTTTCAAAGATAGATGAAGCTGTCATGAAGGTGATCATCTCCAGTGTCCCTTAGGCTCAGATCCAGAGGCCTCAGTTCAAACTAGCATTCAGAAGTGTGATAAAGCACTGTCACTTGCAGGAGTTTGAACTCCAGGTTAAAGTCGAACACCTGATTAAGTGCTTTTCTGCACCAAGACCATGGCTTTAGAGCTGGTATCCAAATATCTGGGCAGGATGGATCTCAATGAAAGCCTTCATGTCCAAAGAAGGGCAACGAAGCCAGTGAAGAGTCTAGAAAACATGTCTTATGAGGAGTGGTTGAGGAAACTGGGGTTGTTTAATCTGGAGAAATGGACTTCCACAGGAGACCTTATCTACAAATACTTGAAAGGAGGTTGTAGTGAGTTTGGGATTGGTCTCTTCTGCCATGTCTCAAGTGAAAGGATGAGAAGAAATGGCTTTAAGTTGTGTTAGGGGAGGTTCAGATAAGATATTAGAATTTTTTTTTCACTGAAGGAGTGGTCAGGGGTTGGAATGAGTTGCCCAGGGAAGTGATGGAGTCACCATCTCTGGAAGTGTTCAAGTGATGTCTGGATGTGGCACTTGGCGATATGGTTTAGGGGTGATCATGGTGCTGCTAGGTCTACAGTACTAGATGATCTTGAAGCTCTCTTCCAACCTTGATGATTCTCTGATTCTCAGGTGAAAATCATGGGCAAGTGTCGGGTGGCTACTGCTTTTATAGCCACTGACTTCAGTAGTGCTCACATGAACTGCACTGAAGTGAGTTACCAGACACTGATATAATTCCAAAAGCAGTCTGTGGGAACACAGTAAAACTGAAAGATGAAATTATTTATTAGATCATTTCTAGGAATGAAGGATTCATTTGTTTATAGTAGATATTTCACTGTGATCTTCAAACAGGCAGAAAAAATGAAAGGTTGCTTCAACTAGCTAGCTTTTTCCCTCCAAGAAAAGGTTGGTTTCTTTCTTTCAATCCCTATGGATCACCCTGTAGACATTTATGGTGACTCATCTGAAAAGGCAGAGAGCAGCAGTGCTGGAGCACAACGGAACCATGTCCTTAAGCTGGACAGCACTACCCAGAGCAGCTTTGCAGCCAAAAATGCTGTAACATGGAGCGGCCCCCATAGACCCAAACCTCCCTCCAGCAGCCACTGCCTCATGGTGCCTCGCACTCATGCCCAGGATTCCTGCAGCTCTGGGGATGAGCAACTGCAAGTGCATTTTTATCAGCTGAGTTTCTAGCCCAGCAGGAGAAAGACTTCAGGAAGAAGTAAAACTTTTGTTTCTGCTATTCCCACAGCTCCTCTCACGAGCAGCTGAACATTGAAATGTGAGCTATGAGGGGGACGAATGTTTTACCTGAGTCACACCTGTGAACTGCTCTTTGTTTTGCTCTTGTTTTGCCCCATTTTAGGTCATCCACAGGCCATCCCTTCTGGCAGAAATGTTTCCAAAAAGTGGGAAAGATTCCACAATTACCTTAGGAAAGGGAGCAGGAGCAGGGAACGGGCCTGGACTTTGGCATACAATTGCCTGTGTATTTGGCACAGTCCCTGGAGTGGTTTTGGTAGAGACTCAAGTATTCTCCCAGACAGTGGCCAGGGCCAGCCCAGCAGATGGTATGTGTCAAGGACAACCAACAACAGATCTCTTAATGCTGACCCCCTCTTTCAGAGACTTGAGTTGTTTTGCCCACTCTTGGCCACAGGATCAAACAACCCACAGCACAATTTGTTCTTCAGTGCAGATGTTGCTGATGCTTCTGCAGAGGAAAGGTTCGTTCCTCTGTGCTTCCCCTACCCCCATTCTTAATTATCCAGTTCCATGAGCGGAGGAGGAGAGAGCTGATGTTTTAATACAGTTTTCAGAAGGTCTGGTGGCTAAGTGCTTGTTTGCCAAACCTTCGGAATGTTTTATTCTATGGAGCAGCAGGCTGCCTCTTTCCAAGTCTTGCTATGGCTGGAGGGAGACCATGTACATAAATTCAAACCTAGATTAGGTTTAGTCTAGGACTCAGTGATTAGGCCAGGGGATAAATCAAAGGTTTGGTCTTAGATTAGGCACTGATTTTCATGAGAGCTTTTCTTGCAAAATTTAACCTCGAAACTCTTTCTGATGCCTTCTGGCAGTGACATACAAAAGATCATTGAGATTACTGAGCCTGTTAAATGAATATTAAATCTCATATTTAGTTCATCCATTGGTCTCCCTCTGTCTTCTATTTCTTAAGAAGCTTCTGCCAAATAGTCTTGGAGAAAGAATATTCTTATTCCATTTCATTATTAAATGGGGATATGTTACATTCACATTTTGCAGTGCCGTCTCTCCAACCACAGAACTGGTAGCCATGTACAACATTCAGCCTCATTAATGGAGTCAGTTACAATGGATCTCAATATCTGTTTACATCACAGTTCCCTTTGCCACCTAAATCAGCCTGGCTAAGCTTGCTCTGAAAAACAAGGGAGTGAAGATAGCCAATAAAAACTCTTAAAAAGAAATGAAAAATGGAACCGTGTTATTAGTAGCCATGGACCAACAATAGAATCATAGAATGGTTTGGGTTGGAAGGGACCTTTAAAAGTCACCTAGTCCAACCCCCTTGCAATGATTAAGTAGATCAGGTTGCTCAGAGCCCTGTCCAACCTGACCTTGAATGTTTCCAGGGATGGGCACCTACCACTTCTTCGGGAAACCTGTTCCAGGGTTTTATCACATGTTTAATACTGGACTCACTTCTTGTGCTGTTATAGGGAGCTACGTAGGTAGTGACATAGGGTCAAAAAGGGGTTTGATGAACTCATGGTGAGGGGTCCATAGATGGATACTAAAATGGCTGGATGAGGTTGCTGGATGAATGTGGCAATTGACCAGGAAGGTGACCATGCTCATATGCTCTCCTTAAATCTCTTGCTGCTGTCCTCAGACCCTGGCTACTGCCTGAGTGGACCCTTGGTCTGACATTTCAGATCCTTTCTTATGTCCTTTTACCCCTTCTGTTAGTGTCTGCTTGTGTAAGATCTGTGTGCACATAGAAAGGAGACCCAAGACAAAGTGGGGCCCGGTCTGTTTCTAGGAGGTCTTTGCAGTCCCCACTCCACTCGAAGGCAGACGGCAAATTATCACACCTGTAGTCAAATATGAGTATCCCATACAGCTGAACACATTTCTCATGCCCAGCTCCTGCAGGAGGGTCAGCTTCAGGAGGGTCAGCTTTCTCACCAGTGGAATAGTGGTGCGTGCCATCCACAGAGAACAACAATTCCATTTTCCAATACCTGTTTCTAAAAAAAGCTTAACTTGAGTATTTTCTGTAAAACCCGAAAAAGTTCTGTGTATGTTGAACTCTGCAGAGTTTTAATTTCAGCAGGATTTACAAGAGATGTCTGCTAATGTTTTTTATTTTTTTGCCCCTGTATAAAATGCAGAGGAAAAGAAATAAGCCAAATTATCACTGCCAAACACCACAACTAAGCATACTTCGACCATCATACGTGTCATTATCTTTATTATGGCAGCATTTCATGTGGATTATAAAATGTCATGCAAACGTCATTGCTCCCTCTGTCCAAAGACATATAACAATAATAATAATAATCTCTTACAAGTTTAAATTTTTCATCTGTGGATGTCAGAAGCTCTTTTAAAAAGGTCATCGTCATTATCTTCCCTTTAAGGCAAGATAAAAATACAAAGGCCAAGCTGTTCCTTCTAGCTTTAGGCATCTAGGATCCTTCTGCCGTCAGCAAAGGCAGAGAGAAAAATAGGTATATGCAAGGAAATCTGAGTCACTTTTTGGAAGGGACAAGTCCTGTCTGTGACTCTCTCCTACCCAGGAGTTGTCTGGTGCCTTGCTGGGGCCTCTGTCAGGCAATTAGAGTCTGCAGGGCCAATTAAAGCCTGACCATTTGTGCCAATTATTTATCCATTCAACAGTAGCGAGTAAAACAGAGCACAACTTCTGATTCCCACCCTCGTGCTGTGTCCTCTCTCTTTCTGAAATGATGACAGTGTGCTTCCAGCATTACCCTTGTTGCCAGGCTGGCATGGTATGCTAGTTTTCGCTAGGGTAGAATTAATTTTCTTCCCAGTGGCTAGTACAGGGCTCTGTTTTGGATTTGTGCTGAATATAGTGATGATAATAAAGAGATGTTTTTGTTATTGCTGAACAGGGCTCACACAGAGTCAAGGCCTTTTCTGATTTTCATGCTGCCATGCTGGCAAGGATACTGCGGGGGGCATGGGAAGCTGGTAGGAGACACGACCAGGACAGGTGACCCAAAATGACCAAAGGGATATCCCACACCATGTGACATATTGCTCAGTATATAAAAGGGGGAAGAAGAAGGATGAAGGGGAGAGACATTTGGAGTGAGGGCACTTGTCTTCCCAAGTCACCGTTACGTGTGATGAGGCCCTGCTCTCCTGGACATGGCTGAACACCTGCCTGCCCATGGGGAGCAGTGAATTAATCCCTTGTTTTGCTTTGCTCGTGGGCACAGCTTTTGCTTTCCCTATTACACTGTCACCCATGAGTTTTTCAGCTTTTATCCTTCTGATTCTCTCCCCAGTCCTGCTGGTGGGAGGCTGCATGGGGTTTGGTTGCTGGCAGGGGTTAAACCATGACAAATGGCTCCATGTGTAGACAAGATTTAATGCTTTGTTCTGGGGCACAGCAATTTTTTACTGCTCATGCCTGATGATAAATGCCAGTAGATAAATCACTGAAAGAAACGTTCACTCAATGTATTCTGCAGCCTCTCTTTCCTAAACACCCAAACTGTGCTTAATCTGAGAAAACTGATCTTCCCACTGCTGGTTATGTCTGGCCATGGCTCTGCTCTGGGATGTGCAGGGGCAGGGGGTGGGATGTAAGGTGGGAGCAGAGATAACATGCTCCTGTCACAGGTCCATAGCAGTCAGAACAATGACAAGAAATTCATCCAGCCGATAGCCTGCTCTGCTTCTACCAAGGACACTGCAAACCAGCTGCAGGCCATGAATCATTATGAAGCATGACTATCTTTGGCCATGAAAGCGTCCTTGAATTCATTTCCTCCCTTGTGAAAATAATTCTAACATCACCAGGGTTTCCCTAATTGCCTTTTTTTTCTTTCACAGTGGAGGGTGTCAGCATTGTCGCCATTATTTTCACCTACAGCACAGCCTGACCCAGTGTGGTGGTTTTCCCTGTGTGTTTCTCATACAGTTTTCCTTCCTGCATGTTCATTACACTTTAGTTCTCCTGGGAAAAGCTATCATAAATATCTTTTAAATACTGCAGCTTCTACAAAGAAAATGTTTAAGAAACATGATACTTACAATAGAGAAAATAGTGGAGTTATTCATCTAATTCCACACACACATACTGACGTTAGCATTAATGTGCTAATACAAATGTTAAGGTAGGTATGTGTAAAATACACAAAGGATTCTCATAATCCACTTGCAGAGAGAATTTTGAAGCTGCTGTGCATTTATGCACACTGAATGGCATCCAACCTATGAGAGACCCCCAAAGTTGGGACCTGGGTTGTGAAACCCACTTACCTTGTGGTCAGCAATCCTGTCTGCCTAGCTTCTGGACTGGGTAACTCTACACACAGGTAAATTCACTGGGCACATCCATGCTTGGTCTGACAACTGTACGGATGCCCATATCCAGTTTGGAGACCTCTCGCTTTTTGATGGCTCTAAGAGTCCTGATCTGTGCAGAGGGCCTGAACCCAAGCTATGTTAATTTTGCAGACTCCTTAAAAGTCAGATGGGTAGTGACAGTGTAGTGTCCTCCTCCTGCACACCAGCCAAGTGGAGCAGAAGTTGTGAAGGAGAGCTTTTATGCTGTGCTCAGACCATGAGAGATCAATGTTATTGATCGATGCTGGGAACACTGAGGTACTGAATGAGGCTGAGTCATCATGCAAACCAGACGTGAGAGCAGGGAAAGCAGGAAGGAGAAAGCCTGACTTGGGCCTTGTGATCAGGGCATTCATCTGATGGTTTGGGGACAGGGAAAACTAAAGCTCTAGCAAACTGCTCTAGCTCCATAGCTTATCCCACTTGATGAATGCTCTCAGGTTAAAGAAAAAACTGAAGGTAAATACAAGCCTTTATCATATCACAGTCATCAATTGAGGGGATTCATTGTCACCCATGGAAAGACTCAAGAAAATAACAATAACTGCAGTATGGTTTAACTGTACAAAGCAAGCTGCTTATACTGATCAATCCTCCTATACTTCTTGCTTCAATAGGTTAGTACTCATAGATCAAAACTCAAGGCATTTCTTTTACTGTGCCACTCTGTGTTTGAGGCTGTATCCAAAGTACTTATTAACAGCATGCAATGAAGGTCATTGCCTGGGGGCATGTTTGTGGATTCCTTCCAGACTCTGTGCAGCTTTGCAAAGGACTGCAATACTGACCAGAAGGACTAGTAGAGAATAACCCACACCTTTCATTTTTATTCCGGTTTTTGTCCACTCCATGCCCTTTTGTATGAAAGAGCACATGCACTTGAAAAATTAAGCAGCTGTTGAAGGATATTTAAAATTCACCCAGATCAAATATTCAGATCATCTTCTCATCCTGTTGAAATACAGAAGATTGTCTGAAGAGCAAGGTCCAATTTGACATGGTAAGAGCAGAGGAATCAAGGTCTTTATTCCTCAGAAACCTGCAAAATACTTTTGTCCTGCAGTGCAGTGAAGTTCTGCTCTCTTGATAACAGCATTGTAACAAGGCTGATAACTGCAGGCCACATGTTGTACATGTTGCACAGCTATGAGTGCAATGAAAACAAAGGCCAAGTATTACCTACCCACGTAAGGACAAGGCCATTCGATCACAATTAGTAGAAGAAAGCACACCAAGGTTTTGGCTAACTGTGTGGCCTGACAACAGCCAAGTTCTGGCATTGGACTATGAACTGCTGCAAAGCAAACGCTATCAGCCTATTGTATTTAGTCATAAATAATTCTTATCTCAGCACCTCCGGAGCTCTTTTCAATATCAATTGGTTGATCTCTACAATCTTCCAGTGGTGAAAGGGAGGCAGTGCTGATCCAGGGTGCCCCAGGCTGACCCTGGCTTAATGCCCAGGCTCTGCTCTGGCAACAGACACTGCTGCTGGCTCTGCTGCAGGCTGCCTGCGTGGCCACGGGCAGTGTTCCAGGTCTGCCTGGGCCACTGGGACCCACCTGCCTCTGAAAGGCAGACTGTACTTCTTTTCCACCTCCTTCTCCCTTCTTGGATGGCTTTTGCAAAGAGAATTCTTCCAAAGGACTCCATATTAGGAGCAGAGTCTTTCTGGCCCCCTATTTTGGGTAAAATCCCCTTTTTTAATAGTGATCTCCCTGATCACCCTATATCAAATGTTTTCAACACTACTGACACTATCTGCTGAATATATCAACCACACATCCTTGAAAAATGCTCCACCAACGAGCTCATAACAGATTTTACAAAACCTTTCTGAGTTCTTTTTGGATTTTGCTTTATTATTTATAAGTGCAGCTTAAGAAGAGTCACCAAAACACAGCACGCACTGAGCCAGGCAGTGGTGAGCCACGGGACAAATATGCTGCATCCCAGCAGAGGGCTGAAGCATCTAGTGGCTGCGAGGTGAGTGACAAGGAGCACCTGAGTCATTCCCACACACCTAAAGGCGAGGTCAAAGCGAGTAGCCAAGAAGCGACACAAGGCACGGTGCTGCACTGATTGCCTCTGTGGGGACTGGGTGCTGAGTGGAGCCCCAGAACACCCCACAGAAGTGTGGGACACCCCGGCTGAGAAAGCATCCCTGGAGGCTGTACCACTCTACAAACACCTGAGTCATAATCCCCTGTCCTCCTCCTTCCTCCTGGGAGTGGCAGCAATTTGCTATTCATGTAAGCCTGCCAGAGCAAACCCCAACCAGAGGCCAAGGGACAAGCCTCCACCCTGTTGTCCACCTACACCTCGCCCTCCTATTTTGGGAGGAAGGGAACAGGAAAGACTTTGGCTCTCTCCTCCATGCCTGGGTGCCAGGTCTAAGCTGATCTGAGTTGTCAGAGGTGGTTTTTCCCAGGATGGTTTTCTTCCTTCTGTTTTGGTTTTGTTTTTTTTTTTTGGTTGGTTGGTTGGTTTTGGTTTGGGTTTTGGTTTTTTTGTGGTTTTGTTTTTTTTTTGCGTGCAGAGGAAGAATTTGTTCTTGCTCTCCATCCGTGTGTGGGCGTGCTGCCAGATGCTGGCTTTGGCAGCTTTTCCTTCAAGGTAATATTCCACCCACAACACCAGACCATCACTGGGTCTGCTCATCCAGCCTTTTTCCCAAGGTTTTACAGAGTAACTCTCCAAAGGAGGTAATACATGTCTCTTGGTGATTTCCTCTTCATAGCTGGGGCTGAGCGCAGTTCCTGGAGAAGGATCCTTCCATTTAAAAAAGCAGGTCATCTGAACTCATCTAGATCATCAATCTAATAAATAATAGAGTGAATAACGAATAACCATTTACCACCTTGGACTTTCCGTTCTGGCAAGTTATGGAGAAGCAAGTGTCTATCCCAAGTTCTGTATTTCCCTCCTCTCTGGGAGTATGAGCATTAGTTCATTCAGAGATATATTTCTGGTCTCCCCATTTAACCTACTTATCTTAAATGATCTTATTCTATTTGCCCCACAATTTCTAAAAAGATCCTACCCCAGGACAAGATCATGCTTGTGAAATTTTTGTGTGTATTGGTTTAGTTTTGGCAAAGTTAGGAGGCAGTTAAAATAAGACTTATAATGGAAAGCTAGCTGCTAGCATCTCTCTATAATACATGTCTACCTTGCAGGAGAGTTGTGAGGATTAATTAATTTGTGTTTGTTAAGCACTTTGAGATCCCAAGATTAAAGGTTTTATAGAAATGCAAATTGTTATTATAATGATAAATTCTTTATATGAGCTCATATGTTTTGCCTTAGAGGCACAGTCTCACCCTGAGTTGCGTAGTTATACACGTAAATCTTCAAACATTATGATGAAAAGGTATCTCTGAGGGCCCGGTCCTTCCTTCTGCTCTGTCACTTCATGCATAGAAATCCCCTTGACTTCAACTAGGTCCCATACATGGGACAATTGCAGGATTCAGTGAGTTTAGGAAAAGAAAAGACCATTGTGTGCCTCTGGGCTTCGCACTTAGACCCATAACTTTCTGTCTCACTCCATAAAACTGCTGCTGCTGCCAGTAGTTATGTCCATTTTATTAATGAAAGGATTGAGCAGATGAAAAAACTTGGATCGGAATTTTGACCCTCCCAAAACTTAGGTTTTCAAAGGTTTATTTAACCTGCTAGAGAACAAGGGAAGTAAGTAAAAGCCCAGCTCAGCTGCAATTGCTGCTGTCACTATCAGGAATAGGATCCCATCAGCATGGCTGAATACCATTCCTGATGCACAAGTTGCACCTGTTTGGCCCATTGCCCTGTGTGCTTTTGCAAATGAATGAGGAATACAGGTTTTCAGGCACTCGCTGCACAAGTTGCCAAAGGGCATCAGGGAGCAAGGCCACAGCTGCACAAGCTTGGCAGACCCATGTCCCCCTCCCAGAGAGCTCTCTGCTTTTCCTTCCCCCTTGCACAAGCTTGGAGCACCACGCTGCCCATCCCCTGCCTGTGAGGGCATTTGACCATTCTGGTCAATATCCTTGTCTGAAGCACTGATCCAGCACAAGGGTTGTGAAAAAGATGGGAAGCAGGTTCTTGGCAGAAGTGGTCACCCATCTTCCATCACAACATACCTCTGTGCTTTCCTTGCCATGTCTCTGGCATGCAGACACCTCTACTCACACCTTTAAAGGACTGGGTCAGAAAAATGTCATGAGGTTTGTTTGTGTCATCTATGGGCTTACCTGAATGCAGTACACAGTGCCAGAAACACCAGCTGCAAAGGAGGTCTCCTACCCAACCTCACACCAAAAGAAGGACTATCATCAGGCACCAGATCAGGCCAGACATGGCTTTCTCTAGTTTAAGCTTGAAAACGTCCAAGGATGGCCACTCCACCTCTGTCTCAGTGCTTCACTGTGCTCCTGGAGAAAAAGTTTCTCCTCTTGTCCAACCTGAACTGCCAATGGCACAACATTGCTTCCCACTATAGTGTCTGAAAATACTGAGAAGACTTTTGCACCATCTGTGTAGCTACCTTTCAGCTAATCACCTCTTAAACTGCTCTTCATCAGATTAAACTAATCCCAAATTAAACTCCTGTCATAATCCAAAATGTGACGTTTTCAGCATGAGGTTTTGCTTCATGGCTGTTTGCAGGGGGTATTGCATAGGTGAGACTGCAACTCTTACATCCCCTTGAATATGAACCAAAATCAAGGATGCTACCTATTCAAAGTCTTGTACTATTTGTTGTGTAGTCTCAAAAGATTTCTATTGAAAGCCTTCCCAGGAATGAAAGGTATGATATAGATATTGTACTATTCCATTCCCCTGACATGGAAACCTTCAGAAGTTCTCAGTCTGGGAATCTGTCTGCAACATGATGCATACCTAGAATTATCACAAAAGAGAATGAATACCTTTTATGTTTAACATATCCAGAATTTATAATCTTCTAAATTTTACACTTGTCTCTTTTCTTCCTCCAAATATTCTGGGCTCTGACACAGGTTGGATGCACCATTCAATACATTCACTTTTACCATTCACATCATCAATTCCTCCTACCAAAAATAACTGAAGACTAATATTGCCATAAACCCCAGGAAGCCATGCTGACTTATGATGGGCTTCTTATATTTTCCACTACCACAAGAGAAAAAGATGTCTTACATGTTACTGACACTTGTCTATCTGAAGACAGTAAAAGTTGGAGTAAGGCTGTGGGGAAAATTGAGACACTAAGCTTTCCAGCTGTCATTACTTTTACTGTAAAGCATTAGTTTGTACCCAGAGTTCTGCACTGGGACATACATTACTCAGAAGACAAACTTTGTGAGCAAATGTCAGTATGAGCAACATGCACACATAAAATCCTACAGGGCTGGGCTCTGCTCACCAACATGTGCCACGGGCTGCTGTTGTCCTCTGTCTCCACACACCATGCAGTGAACTTCCCATCAGCAACTGCAACTTTGCTGGAGCAGTCTGTATTCTCACTGTGCTTGCACAACACCTGAAGATCTGATCTGTGGGAGAGATTTTACAACTTAAATCGGCAAAGTGTCAATTCCTGCAAATTGTGGTATATTTCAGGTCTTGCTGCTGCTCTCCTTGTCACACCTCGTTCTCCTTTCTGAGATGCCATTGCAGTCTGAGCCAGACAAGACACATACAGGGGTCAGATCCAGCACTGACACCATCAGTGGTCGTCATTTGATGTGACACTCAATACATCTACAAGCACAAAGTGCTGCCTCACTCAAAACTGCTCAAACTTCAGGCTGCCGCTGGAGTAAATCAAGGTCTTGCCCACTGTTGGCTCAGAAGCTGACTGTCAACTGTGTGTAACAGCAATGCCCCTTGGTCCCAGCAATGTCTTCACTATGGCAGAAGACAGTCCTTCACATGAGAGAGATGCAGTCTCTGGGCTGAGCACGGCAGTGCTGTGCCGGCAGGACCAGCCATTGCTTCCCCGCTCGCTGGCTGCACACACAGAATCAGTCTGTCACTTCCATGTCTCCCTTTCCCACATTGATCCCACAGAACAGGCTGACCTCTGCTTTTCAAGATAATGCTCAAGAGCTTGCAAGAGCTCTTCTCACTCTTCCTGACTCAGAGAATTTTGAAATTGTCTTTTTTGAGAGCAAGATGAGAAGTTGAGCAAAATACAAAGCTTTTAAAAACTCTGCTATACTGTCTTATGTTGCCTACAGAATCCACGTATTACCCAATGCTAGAGCCAAATCTTATTACCTGGCTCACCTCTGGTGGGTGCTGAGCTCATACAGAGGATGAGGGTGCTCAAACACTTTGATGTATCAAGTATATTTAACAGTATGCATATGAGAGCACTGACTTTTTCAATTTTTTTTTTTTTTACAGTTTCAAATCTGTAACTAAGAAAGATTGTAAAAGCCTCAGATGCAAAACTCGTGCTGTAATGTCAAAGTTATGTGCTTCACCTCATGGCATGTGAGGTTTTGAACTTGTTTTGAAAATACTGGGACTATTAAGCCTAAAAAAGGCAATTCAGAAAACAGATCCATAAGCATTTCTGCAGCTGAGCTGCAAAGCAAAGCTTTCCAGTCACTTCACAAGAATTTTGGTCTCTTCATCTCCTTTAGTTTAGCCACTGCAAGGAGTTATTTTAGTTCATTGCTCTGACTCAAAAGCATGCAACATCACATTTGCAGCACTGAGTGGCAAGAAACTGCATTCAAATGCCTAGAAAATGTGTAATAAAAGATGACAAAAATGTATCCTGGAAATATAATTTTTTCTAATGGTCTTTGTCAGACGATGGGGGCAATTGGCAGCTTTTTTTTTTCTCTGTGCAATGGTCAACAAATTGAAAGGGAGCAAGTAGGTGCTGCCCCAGGAAAGCTAGAGGAATCCCCCCAAGATTTCTCCATGCACATATCCTGCACCCCACTGCCCACACAGGATCTCCGCCTCGCAGAGGCCCACAGCTCAGCACACTCCTATTTGGATTTTAGTCTCTGCAATCCTGGGTAAATCACTGAATCTTCCTCTGAGTCACTTTTTCATCCGTAAAGTGGAGGTACTATTTGCTAACCACCGTGAGCTGTCATGAGGCTTTATTCCTTAAGTGCCAAGTTCCTGAATAGACTCAGGGGGAAGGAAAGCAGACGAGAAATGCAGGGCATTACCTTGAGGTTTCCTCCAGCTGCTGTGATGGTGGTGGCCAGGGAGCTCATTCTTCTCCCATTGGGCAGCTCTTGCCACCTTGCCAAAGCTGAAGGAGCCTGGGGCTTGGCTCCAGCTCCTCCCAAATTCAGGGTTCCACAAGAGCCAGGAGACCCATCATTGACCAACCATCAGGTTGCTGCTACAAGATATAGGAGACACTGACACTGTGGGGCAGCCTCCCCATCCCCTGTTCCTCCACAGCAGCAAAAGCTCTGCTTGGAGAGAAAGCAAGGAGGGGAAACATCAAGAAGATGTGGCCACAGTCTCCTGCCAACAAATGCTTTTCCAGTGCCCTCTTCTGGAAAACATTTTTGGCCCAAGCTACTGCTTCAGGTAAGATAGTTTGAGACTGGTGGTGACTTGTGAGGAGTTGCAGGAGCATCCTCTGGCTCTTCACACACAGAATCTGCTCTGCTTCTGTCACTGGGGGACCTGTGCAGCTCCTCATGACCTTCAGAGCAGCTTGGCCAGACACTCAGGGCACTAGCCAGAAAACGGCAGCAAAGGACGTGCCTCCTTTCTCTCACCTGATATGCCTGTAAGCTGTCCCTGACTGTCCTCTGGCATGGGGACCCAGGGGTCCTGGGCTGGAACATCTCCTGCAAACCTCACACTCCTCAAACCCAGCCCTTGTGACCAGCAGCTCTCAAGGATCCTCCAGAGACAAAAACTGATAGGGGGATAAAATATTTTGGTAATCCCATCCTTTTGAGGATCTGATATAACATTGCTGTTAAGTACCTGCAATCAGTTCATCAGGTAATTAAACCCCATGGTTGTTCTTGTCACCTCTTTCCCTTGGAGCAGTCCAGCCTTTGCCCTCCAGCCTCAGGTAAGCTCCATGTTGTCTCACATCTGAGCAGTGCCTGTTCAGTGTTCACTGCCCTCCAACCCCAGCCAGAGGGTAGAAAGTGAAGAGGGAACAACATATGGTACCAGGGAAGTGGTGGAGTGCTGAGACCAGGTGATGGCTACCGTCCCTATCTGGACCACAGCCCTTGCTTTTGTGCCAGCTCAGTGAGCACCTGGTTCCTGCAGTGGTGGCATAGCCCTTCACTTCCCTCTCTGGCTGATTTTCCAACACCTGAATTACATCTGTTGCCCATGGAGCCAAATCTAGAGGTTTGTGAGCCCCATTATTTGCCTTGTTAACTGGCAGGGGAGGTGATGTGAAATTCCTCTGGGTTTTTGATGAGTTGCCTCTGCACAATGCTTGTGCAGTGACAGCAATAGCTGTTGAGGGCAGGTAGTGTCCTGAGGACCAGCTGATGTGGGTGCTGCACACTAGGATAGTTTTCCCCAGTGCCTGCTTGCTGTTTAAAAGACTTTCTGTAATTCATTTGTGGATGTGTGGCCACATACACACACACTAAATATATGTTTTTTAAAAATATTTTAAGAGGTTTTGTTCTTTATTTCATTAAATTTAACCACAACTAGCAGCTCTGTCCCCTGGCATTTCTTTTGGCTGTGTCCCAACTTGCCTTTTGTTTATTATCTGCTTGATCTTAGTGTTTTCCTTTATTTTAATTCTTCAAGGGATTCTTGTACAACCCCCTGCCACACCACCCTCCCCCCAGTCCAGCTCCAGCAGCTGAGGCCTGTGGGGTGGACAAGAACATCCCATTGATTTGCTTCTGCCTGAAATACAGTGGGTTTTCCAGCTGAGCTCAGGGGTAGAGGTGGGAGAATAGGACCTCTGAGGCTGGTGAGCACAGCCTTTTTGGTACCTCCATAAGAGCATCTTGCACTCCACAGCAGCCAGCATTTCCCATCGCATTTTCCTATGCAGGACTGAGGGTTTTGCCCACATTGCAGTGCTCACCCACCAGCTCTGCAGAAGGGCAGGGGCTGGCTAGATGTCTCTGCCATTAAAATAGCCACCGGTGACTTGGAGATGGGGAGCAGGAGCACCCTGAGCTCTGTCCTGCAACGTGGGCTGCAGAAAGGTTCCCTGCCTCACTTATAAATGCCCCAGGGGCAGCAGGGTGTAAAAATACCCTTTTCAGCATGGCAAGGGCAGTCCCATCCTTCAGAGCTCCCACGACAGGGCAGGGACTCAGTCCACAGGGAGTTGCTTCCACCGTGGGATAAAGCTTCAACTTTTTAAAGAGAGGGGAAGAGTGGCCAAAAGTGCCTGTCCCAGCAAGGGCAGAAAGCGTGGTCATTCCAGAGCTAAACCAGAAACGGGTTAAAAGGATCGCGGAACTTAACACCTGTTTACAACTTCCACCAAAGAGCATTTTACGAAACAAACTAGCAATACAAAATAACCCTACAATGGAAACAGCTCTCAGTGTCAGAGCAAAAGCAGAGAGGAAAACAAAGAAGTGATCAGTGCTAACGGAAGTGCTTTGGATAACAACCTCGTTGTGCAGGGATGGAGGCAGGGGCAGCATCGCTGCGGGCAGCAGCCAGTGCCGACAGGGGCTGCAAAAGCCGCACAAACAGGATGGCTCTGACGGGGGATAAAGGGTTCCAGAGTGTCACCCCCCCGACACTCCAGGTGTGACACTCGGGGTCCCCTGATTCAGCGGTGCCTTCCTCCAGCATCTGCTAAAAGCATCGCTTGCGGCCGCTTTTTCACGCTAAGGCAACGGTACCGAGCCGGGGGTACCGAGCCGCGGGCGGCGCCGGCCGTGCACCTGCTGGCGGCGGGCAGGGCTGGGGGGGTCGCGCACATCACTCCGCCGGTGGATCCCACACTGGGCGGGCCCACGGCGAAATGGGACGCGGGCCACGGGCCCGGGGGTCCCCGCAGAGCCCCGACACCCGGACGGCACGGACGGCACGGCAGGGGCCGGGCGGGGCGGGCAGGGGGCGGGCGGCGCCCTGCGCATGTTCGGCCACACGTCACAATAGCGGCGATGGGAGCGCGCCCGGTCCCAGCCGATCGCGGCTGGTTTGAGCTGGTGCGTTGCCACAGCGACGCCGCTGCGCTATAAATACAAGCGCGGCGGCCGTGGCGAAGCTTTGTCAGCCGCGGCGCCCCGCTTGCCCCTGCCGGCCCCGCTCCTCCTCAGCCGGCCCGGCGCTCCCACCCGGCTCCGCGCACCGCGCCCGGCTCGCAGGAGGAGCAGGAGGCGGCTCGGAGCGAGGGGATCGGCCGCCGCGATCCTAAGCAGGCTTGACAGCAGCACTGCCAGCGCTGCCCGAGGTGAGGCGGGCGGCGGGAGGTGCGGGGCTGTGCCGGGAGCGAAACGGACGGCGGGATGTGCGGGGCTGTGCCGGGAGCGGGCAGCAGGATGTGCGGGGCTGTGCCGGGAGCGGAGCGGGCGGAGGAAGCGGCCGGCGCAGAGCCACGTGTCTGCGGGGCCGCTGCCAAAGCGGCGCGGCCCGGGCCGGGCGCCGGCGCTGCCGCCGGGCACGGGGAATCCCCAGGGCCGCCGGGAGGCTCCGGGCGGCTGCGAACGGGCCAGGCGGGCTCGCCCGCTCGCCTGGGGAGTGTTGGCGGCGCGTCCCGGGAGCGGGGGAAGAGACGGCCTCGCCGTGGCCGCCGGGCTGTTTCCGGGGTGGGGAGAGGCAGGTGCGTGGCAAGAACAGGGCAGGAACAGGGCTCGGGGCGCCCGGGCTCGCCCTTGGGCCGGGCGGCGCCGGGGCGCTGCCCCTCCTGCACACTCGGCGGGACCCGGCTTCGGGCGGGAGGGAATCATGGAATGGTATGGGTTGGAAGGGGACCTGGAGGATCATCCAGTTCCAACCCCATTGCCGTGGGCAGGGCCACCTTCCAGTAGACCAGGCTGCTCAGAGCTCCATCCAACCTGGCCTTTAACCCTTCCAGGGATGGGGAGGGAGGGAGCCCTTCTCCCGCGGGGCGCTGGTCCCCCAGGATTCTCAGGGTAGGGGCCCAGCCGCGAGCTGAGGTGGGTGGGCTGTGATAAAGGTGCCCCCCGGGGCAGAGAAGCCACAGTGTCAGGCTGGGGCACCCCAGTCCTGACGGGTGCCGGCTCCGCGCAGGGACCATATGGCTGCGCAGGGAGAAGGACCGTCTGTGAGCCCCTTCCGTGCCCGCCGCGCTCTGCAGGGTCGTGAGCGCTTCGGGCACCTTTTCTAGACGCAGCTTGGCTATTTGAGTACAGAGCCTGCAGGCATGACTCAGCTCTGTCCAAATACAGCTGCTGAATAAGGGAATGTTCTGGAGAACAAATTCTAAATGAGCACAAATTGCCTTTCTTCTGGGGAGCTGCAGACACTTTGCACGCAGTCCAAATAGAAAGGTACTTTGGGAGGCTACAATTTCTACAATTTGCACCTACATGATCATGTTCTGCCTATATTCTGTGTAATTACACTGTAGTAAAAATTGTGCAATGAGGTGGAGATGGAAAGATTGCAAGAACTTCTTAACGAAGTCTGCTGTGGCCAATAAAAGTAATTGCCCTTTTAGTTGTTAATAGGAAAAGTGCTTTTTATACAATGCTTTGCAGAGGGGAGATTAAACTAAATTCATCCTGATGGTCTTCACTTCCCTTAACCACAACTAAGAAGTCCCTGAACTGCTTTCTGCAAAGCTGCAAGTCCTATATGATAAGATGCATCTTCTCCTTAATGACAGGCACCTTCCTGAGAAGTGTTTAATTTGCTGTTTCTTAGGGTCCCATAGAGGCTTTTAAGAGACGACTTTAATCCAGCTTGTGGGAGAATTATCACTGCACGTGAATGAGAGTGGGGGAGAATGAGGCTCAATGGATTGTTGGATTTATGAAAGTCAAAGCTTAATCTAGCTTGAATCTTAAATTTGATTTATCTCTAAGTGAGAAATGATCAAAAGATGCAAAGGAGTTCTTGACACTGGCAGTTCAGGTGCCATATGTTTCTGAAGGTTGAAATGAAGTATGATTGCTCATCTTTCAAAGTTATCACTAAATAAAATTCAATGAATTTGCTTATACACAGTGTATGGAGTGAATGATTCTGTAGGTCTTAGAACCTTGTTAATCTGTAACAGCTATAAAAAGTTATTTTTCAATGGTTTATAGTCAGACTTTTTGAAAATAGAGTGAACAGTGATGTAACTAAAGATCAGTGAATAGAGTTTGCATAATTTTCAGTCGTAATCTGTATGACTAGTTTAAGTATAAAAAATGCTGAGACAAGGAAGAGGGTTGGATCCCGTTACATGAAACCATATCTTCCCTATGAGTCACTTGCAATGCTGAGATCTTTAAAAAGTAGCACACACTCTGCTTAACAGCTTAATGGAGTAGGCTGTCATTCTCTATTTGGGCTACCCAGTAAAAGGATGGCACAGACACTTTGCCACGGACATCATAGGTTGTGGATGGCAGAGGCATGTGCTTTTGCTCTTTAGTTCTGGTTCTCAAGGGACTTTCTGCTCGGGAGGTAGATTTCTGTTAGCAGTGAGGGTTTGTAATGGATTCCTGTAAAATCCTGTTCTAAAGTGCTAATTGGGATCACTATTAAGACTTCGTCTGCAGGTCACAGTTAGGAACCAGTCTCCTAGCGTGTATCTGCCACTCCTGACAGCTGAGATTTTTGTGGAGCTTGGAGGTCGTGAGTAGAACAGGGACGCTCTAACCACCAACAAAACAACTTCAGCGAAAACCCGTATCTTGTGTCTGGTACAGTCTGAACTGTAGTGAGAATCCAGATATTTACCTGCTTGGACCTAGTGAGAGTTGTTACTACTCAGAAGTCAGTAACATTCTGGGTTTCTGTATGTAGAAAGAATTAGACTCTTTCTCCTGAAACTGGCAAGCTAAAATAGTGCTTAAGAGTTGTTAAAAAAAAAGTGGTACGTAGACACTAGCATTAATATTGATGTGGGGGAGAAGAAAAAGCTTCCAGGGAGCTAGACTAATAATATCTGACAGTATTTATTTGATTTTTTTTTTTCTTTGAGTAGGTTGAGTACATCATACGGTTGCTGAACATAGGAGAACTTGCCTTCAGCTAGAAAGAGTATTTTGGCATGCCTCCTTATTTCTGATTACATCTGTTCTGTCATTATGCAAGTTTCCAATCTATGCAGCTCTTAGTGATAACTGTAGGAATTGTATAATTGTAAATGATATGAGCACAATGTAGTAGTCATATAATGACTATATGAATCCAAGTGAAATAGTGAATGTAAACCATATGAATTTAAATGAAGTAACTGATGTTGGATTTTTTTTTTCTCAGCAGTTCATACTTAAATCCTTTCACGTAAATCTGAAATCTTGGAAATCATGAACTTCAGCAAAGAGGAATTTGAGTTGACCTTTCTTGATGAAGGCTTTACTGCCAAGGACATCCTTGACCAAAAGATAAATGAAGTGTCATCTTCTGTAAGTATGATGGGAAAACCACTACATTTCATGATGCTACAAACTTATAAAGTGATGGAACAAGTTGTCTTTGCAAATGATCTGCAAGGCAGCCTTCTCAAATACTAATCTCTAGGCTTATCCTGTTATCTGTTGTTTGTAACGTGTAGATGTGTGTTTGTTCTAGGATGATAAAGATGCCTTTTATGTTGCTGACCTCGGGGATATTGTGAAGAAGCACATGCGATGGCATAAGGCCCTTCCTCGGGTAACCCCTTTCTATGCTGTAAAATGTAACGACAGCAAAGCTGTTGTGAAGACACTTGCTGTGCTTGGTGCAGGATTTGATTGTGCCAGCAAGGTAAGATCCAGACTGTGTTCGAAATGTGATGTGAATAGATGTTCAGCTTTACAAGATGTGCTTATATAAAATTAGGCATAACCAAGTGATGCAGCTTTTATTGTTCTGACTACATTAATCATCCATCTAGAAATAGGTTTTACAAGTATAATCTCTTCTTTCTTCAGACGGAAATACAGCTGGTACAGAGCATTGGTGTACCATCTGAGAGAATAATATATGCAAATCCCTGCAAACAAGTATCTCAAATTAAACATGCTGCCAACAGTGGTGTACAGATGATGACATTTGATAGTGAAGTAGAACTAATGAAAGTTGCAAGGGCCCATCCAAAAGCCAAGTAAGTCACTCTAATTGTTCTATAATTCTTCCTTTGGTTCCCAAGTTACAAAAACATCTGCTGTTACCTGAAACTTGTTCTTTATTAGATAAGATAGGCTGCAATATTGTGAGAAAATAAACATACTTCTAACCAGTGAGATCTAATCCTGTATAGTTTACTGGCACATTAGGAAGAGATAGGCAGGGAAGCTTGTATCTTTAAGCTCAGTCTCATTCTGAGCTCATAGCTGCCTGATAATGATGTCTGTTCTACTGAAACTTAACTCCTCCTTTTTTCCTATTTCTAGGTTAGTCTTGCGCATTACAACTGATGACTCCAAAGCAGTTTGTCGTCTGAGTGTTAAATTTGGAGCTACACTTAAGACTAGCAGGCTTCTCCTGGAGCGTGCAAAAGAACTTGAGCTTGCTGTTGTTGGAGTTAGGTGAGTTGATAGTGTCAAAATAGTCATATTAAATAAGTTTTCTTTAAATAGTCTACCTAAGGACAGAGGTGCCTTTGCATGTGGTGACATGAGTTTTATACAAGACTTCTTCACTAATTTGCCAAGTAGCAACTGATATTTTGTACCTTTTCACAGTTTCCATGTTGGAAGTGGATGTACAGACCCAGAGACCTTTGTTCAAGCCATTTCTGATGCCCGCTGTGTGTTTGATATGGGAGTAAGTCTAATTCTACTTTTTCTGGAACTACTGCTCAACTATTGTGTTGATCAAGTTGTGTTAATCAAGTGTGAATATGTTACAGGGTTAGAAAAGCTGACTAAGTCAATGATTTCATGTTGAAATTTTTGAGGGCATGATGGCTTACTTTGACCAGTTTGGCAAAACTCATCTACAGATGCACTAAAATTGGCAGCTCATACTCAAGTGACTATTACTTGAATATGAGTTATCTCTGCTCCAAATATTAGTGAAATGACTTCACATTGCCTTTTAAGCTAAAATGATAAATTAACAACTGATTTCTTGACCATGTTGCCATTAATCTCATTTTAGGCTGAACTTGGCTTCAGTATGTATCTGCTTGATATTGGTGGTGGCTTCCCTGGCTCTGAAGATGTCAAGCTGAAATTTGAAGAGGTATAGCATTTCTAAAACTTCTCAGGTTGTGGAGTCTTTTTGAATGTTGATCTGGATTAAACAAAATCTTGCTTTTTCTGTTTATATACAGACACATTTGCAAGAATGTGTCTGCTTGGTCAGAAATGTAATTTAGAGGAAAAGAGGAATTAATCTGAAACATAAAAATTAAATGAACTCATTAGATACTTAGCTAAATGACTGCATAAACATGCATCTCAAACTTGGAAAGCAGTGTTTAATTGTAGGCTTAATTCTTACTGGCATAAACTTCTTCCATTTGATACTGTACTTCCAACTGTCTGAATTGGCACTGCTCCCAAATAGGGTGAAGAAGTAGTCCTGAACCCACACTGCCCTTATGGGTGGCAGCAAATTGGATCAGTGTCTGATTTGATTTAGAACTAGCTTTTGGATAATTTTAATTGATCTCCAGTGTTCTCTAGTCTGCTTTCATAGAAGAATAGTTCTTTCAGAAGAGACAAGGGTCTGGATACTTATAGGACTTCCACTAAAAGCAGTGTTGTCAGAGCACCTGCCGGTCTAACCCAAGGCAGTGTTAAATGTCGTTACATATTAACACAAGGAGACAGTAAGTTATACAAAATGAGTTTGTTGCTAATAGTGTGGGCTAACTTTGTTGCACTTGTGATACTTCCTAATGAAATCTGGCTTCTCATAGTGCAGTATTACTATCAAGTGCAAATGATGTTGTCTTTGGGCTCCATGGCAATATACAGCTGTGCTGCGGTTGGAGGCAGCTTAATAGTAACTTCAGAACTTGGAAATAACTGTTGATGAAGGCAACTGAATTTCAAATCCTGTGAGATGACTTCTTTAGGATGCAGTAAGATGGGAAATATTGTATAATTAGCAGAACTACAAGTGGACTAGAATCAAATTTTGAAGAGTGGGAACTTGCACGGCAATTATGTTGGTTTAATGAGTCTAGGAATGGTGATTTTCTTTAGACTCAAACATGAGTTGTTTTGTTACTTAAATATTAAGCTGCAATTGATGTCTGCTTTTGTAGCGTTGTGTAAATTTAATCGCAAACAAGACTTTGAATGGGAAAATAAAGCAAGAGTAATCAATAGAGGGTATAACAGGTGTTGATACATGCTACATGTTTGACCAGTACTTCATTGTGTATCTAAGAGTCTGACTTCATTTCAGGCTTCTAAAATAGCATCCAAGTAACTGCTGAAATTCTAATAATGGCATCTGATTCTTCCCTAGATCACAAGTGTAATCAACCCAGCATTGGATAAATACTTCCCTTCAGATTCTGGAATAAATATTATTGCAGAGCCAGGAAGATACTATGTTGCATCAGCATTCACGCTGGCAGTCAACATCATTGCAAAGAAAATTGTATTAAAGGAGCAAACAGGTTCTGATGGTATGTAAATCTAGACCTAGTCTTAGTTCTAGCTGACTGTATGTTTCTGTCCAAGCATTCTCTTAATGGTGTCTCAACTTTTTCCAGATGAGGATGATGCAAATGACAAAACTCTTATGTACTATGTGAATGATGGAGTCTATGGATCTTTCAACTGCATCTTGTATGATCATGCACATGTTAAACCAGTTCTGCAAAAGGTATGCCCATTCAGAAGTACCACATACTAGCTGGGTATCATGGCTGTAGGAGAAGCCTTTTCACAGCAGTCATTTCTCAATTCACTCCTCCCTTCATGTTGCCAGAGTTAGGTATTTAACTTATGAAGCATGCAGTAGCATTAACTCAAAGCCGAGGGTGGAGAAGAATTTGCAAACAGCTCTTCCTCCTCTTCTCTTCGAGGTGGAATATTATACTAATCATGATATTACTTCTGGAAGCTCTGTTTTGATAGTCAAATAATTATACTCCACTCTTTCCTTCAGCGGCCTAAGCCAGATGACAGCTGCTACTCCTGCAGCATATGGGGACCAACCTGTGATGGCTTAGATCGCATTGTTGAGCGTTTCAATATGCCAGAGTTGCAAGTTGGTGACTGGATCCTGTTTGAAAACATGGGTGCCTATACTGTTGCAGCAGCTTCTACTTTCAATGGATTCCAGAGGCCAACAATACACTATGTGATGTCAAGACCTGCATGGTTAGTAACTTAAGTATCTTGATCCAGCAGTGCTTTTGATACAGATACAGTAGTGAGTAGTCCATGTCTGCTGGCTACCTGTCAACAAGCAGAGCCATAGTTTTGGTGCCATAGCTCTTTGGTGCCAAAACCTGCTGGTGTGGAAAAAGGCAGTGCCTTTGAAGGTTTTTGCTGTGTGCTTAGAACAATGCTGACACTGTTAATTTACTCTTTTCTCTGATGTACACACTTCCAGGAGAGGTGCTTTTAGAGGGGTAACGTTAGGAGTTTTCTTTAATCTGGGCTTCTATCTAGTGTTCACTTCGGCACAACATACAGAATCAGTATGGATTCTTTACAGTTAGCTTCTGTGACCAGTCAGTCACAGTTCTAATAATATGTTGTCTTGATAAGTTGTTAAGTTTAGCTTGCTAAATCCTGACTGCAGGACACTTAACAGTGCTGCTTCACAGTGTGATCTGTCTGTTTATTTGAGAGCTATTCCTTGGTTTAGGTTGAGCTCTGGCTCATTGCTCAGTGCAGAGTGCTAGATCTCCACAGGAAGTTACTGAACAGGTAACCAAAGAAAGCAGGAACACCTCTTAAGTGCAGGAATACTGTGAAACTGCACCTTAAACAGTAGTTTAAAGTAACTTGTGTCCTCTTCCATGCAAGACAGGTTAATGGATTGCACCTTCTATAAGAGTGGGGTTTCCTGTAAGAGGAAGCCCTTACCTCAGTATTGACATCTGCCTGCTAAATTGGCAGAGGGCATTTGGACAGCAGTCTTACCCTAAAGCATGATTAGCTCTGCTCTTGGGTTACTTTAAAATTTATTGAAAGTCCTTAAGTTCAGGGGAATTCCTGCCATGAAAGTAAGGGGAAGCTTCCTCCATTCTTTTACTAGCCTTGCCTTTATAAGCAAGGCTTGTAATTTTGCTTTCCCTTAGTGAAATCTCCTGTTAATTGAAGCATTTTTTTAAACCAAATGAAGCTTTTAGGTTTCCTATAAGACTACAGAATTGAACTGAAAATGGCTCTGCAGGGGAATAATTAGCTTTTTCTCTGTAGCAGTAGGTTTGTGTTAAAATTTAATACTTGGTCTGAGGCATGCTGAGATTAATTGTGCAGACATAACTGTCGTCCAAAGCCACAGCCCTATTACAGCCCTATGTGACTGCCTGTGTTTTTTGGCAAGAGAATTCTGTGATATAAGCTGGCCCTTAACCGAGGGGGATGCATCAATGAGATTATGTTGCAGATCTTTCTAGACCAGGTGAAAGTCTTCTGGAGTGTAATCTAAATGTTATAAAGGTGTACAACGAAGTTTGTGGCTAGAAACTGTGAAGGATAAAGGACAAGATGGTTACATACCTTTAGGTAAAAGCTAGTAGCATATGAGGAGCCATGTAGTAGCACAACTCTTTGCCATGTGTGTCTAAGATAACTAGAACTATAAGATGACACCAAGCTGAGAGGTGCTTTTGACACACCTGAAGGTTGGGATAGCATCCAGAGGGACCTAGACAGGCTTGAGAACTGGGTGCATGAGAACCTCACACAGTATAACAAGACCAAGTGCAAGGTGCTGCTTCTGGGTTGGGACAACCCCCATCATCAATTCAGGCTGGGGGATGAACAGATCGAGAGCAGCCCTGATAAGAAGGACCTGGGGATGCTGGTGGATGAGAGGCTGGACATGACCCTGCAATGTGCACCTGCAGCTCAGAAGGCCAGATGTGTCTTGGGCTGTATCATCAAAAGCAGCGTGGGCAGCAGGTCGAAGGAGGGGATTCTGTCCCTCTGCCCTGGTGAGACCCCACCTGGAGTTCTGCATCCAGCTCTGGGGTCTCCTGCACAGAAAGGACATGGACCTGTTGGAGCAAGTCTAGAGGAGGGTCACCAAGTTCATCAGAGGGATGGGCACCTCTCATATGAGGAAAGGCTGAGGCCATTGGGATTGTTCAGCCCGGGAAAGAGAAGGCTTAGGGGTGACCTAATTGTGGCCTTCCAGTACCTGAAGGGAACTTACAGGAAAAATGGGACAAGGCTATTTACAGGAGCATGTAGTGACAGGACAAGGGGGAATGGCTTCAAAATGAGAGAGTAGGTTTAGATTAGATATTAGGAAAAATTTCTTTACTGTGAAGGTGGTGAGGCACTGGAGCAGGTTGCCCAGGGAAGTTGTGGATGCCCCATCCCTGGAGGCATTCAAGGCCAGGTTGGATGGTGCTCTGAGCAACTTGCTCTAATTGAAGGTATCCCTGCCCATGGCAGGGTGTTGGAACTAGATCCTCAAGGTCCCCTTCCAACCCGAACCATTCTATGAATCTATGAGCTAAGTTCAGAAACGCAGTCAGTTGAGGTTCTTCTGATGTTGCCTTTTAGTACAACCCCCATCTGAGTATGGCAGGAGTTGGATAGTTCTCACTGGTCAGCTCCTAGTCTGTCATCCATACTTCTACTTAATTCAAGTTATCCAGGAATGTGAGGGTGTGGGATAAGGGATAGTCAAGTTGACAGGGATTTTCAGGTCAGAAATTTTGAATTATTGAGAACTAAATCAGTAAAATTGTATAGAATGAGGTATACAGATGTAGCTACAGTATATAGATGCATATTTTCAGATCTAAATCTTACACAGAAGTGGTGAAACCAGCTTGGTATTGACATTTACCCTAAAGCTTAGGCAGCCACAAGTGACCTGCATGAATTCTGCTTTTATTTTTTTTATTTTTCCCCCTATGGTAATAATGTCTGACTTCTAGGTGATGAATAAAAACTTAATTTCATACCCCATGGCAGTAAAAAAAAAAAGTACCTTGCTTACCTCTTTAAACGGATTGTAGAGAAACACTTTTTGACTTGCTCTTCTTTTTTTATTTCTAGGCAACTAATGCAGCAGATCAAGGAGCAAGGGTTCCTAGCTGAAGTGGAGGAGCAGGATGTTGCCAGTCTGCCACTCTCTTGTGCCTGGGAAAGCGGAATTGAATATCCAGCAACTTGTGCTTCAGCTAGTATTAATGTATAGGTAATATTTAGTAATTAACTGCAAGGTTAGTCATTGAATTTAGGGCATTTGGGGGACCATTAACTTAATTCTTGCTAGGATTTTTAAGTGGTTTTTTTAAAGTTTAGGTTTGGCATAAATGCAACAAAAAATGACTAGGAGATGGGTCACAATTATCTGTGTTCCTATGGAAACTATTTGAATATTGTTTTATATGGATTTTTATTCACTTTTCATGTATGCTACTAAAGACTGACCCTCAACTGTCAAACAAGTATTTGTAGCTTGTGTATGGCAGAAGGGGCTAAGCTTAGTGCTTTGTGACCTACCTGTTTTAAAATAAAGTATATTGAAATAACTGGTCCTGTGTTTGGTTAATATGTAAAAAATTAATGTGTCATGGATGGGTCTTATACCATGTATGAAGGCAGACCAGATGCTGTGAGCCCAGAACTTCTTAATAAGTGAGTTCACATTTGCCATCTCCTCTACCATTGCCCTCCCAACTTTCTCAGAAGTGAAGGAAACCCTCAATGGGTAGGGAAACTAAATTGTGTCTTTTTTCATATATATTAGAAAAAAGTTGTCAACAAATTGGATACTGTGTTAATTCTTGTGGATTTGCATTCATTTTTCACTACCGAACATGGACTTAACACAGTTGCATACTGCAAGGTCAGTGCAGTGCTGGTATTATGTAAGTTAGTCTGTAAGTGCTGTGGCCAGGACTGATGCCTGTTTAAACACATCTAATCATTAATGAGAGAATAAAACACAAGGCTCCCTGACTGCCACTGACAAGCTGTTTGTTATGTGTGCAAGAACTAAAATATGTTATGGGAAAACTTAAGAAGCTGAAACTCCATGGCCGACTAGCTCTCTGACCCATGTTGCCTAGGGCTTTAGTATAAAACAGATAAGAAAGGGAACTTGACATCTTTGGTACATGCAATACAATTAGAAGCTCTTATTTAATGTTATGAAAATACATGCTGCCCTTCTGACTTTGGATTAAATGTGGTAGATGACACTAAGTAGTAAGTACTGGGAGCTAATACAGGGTATGGTAAAATAGTGAGTCTGCTTATTGAAGTAGAGCATTCTGACTTCTATTTAACCTGATGCTAGCCTGCTACCACTTGTTGCACTAAAACTGGAAAATATTCCAGACAAATTAATTGGTCCTGGAGCTGGATCTGATCCATTTGCCGGAAGGCCCTGGACTGCAGGCATGGCATAGCAAATGCCTGATGGATAAAGAAGAAAACCTTAATGTGTAAATATGTAAAGCTTAAGCTAACTTAGACTAAGGGTTAAAATTTTAAAGGGTTGTCCAAAGATGGGCATTGTTGATAGAAACACTGGCTCTAGCAAGATGAGAAATAAAGCTGTATTCTTACAAGCAGCTGTGAAAGACAATGTTTAATCTCCACTCTGTGCTTTTAGCTAAGACTGTACTCTCCACTAGCTGAACTAGTAGGGTAAACAGAAGTGATGGCACCTCATTCCTGAGTCTCTTGAAGCTTCCCAAGTGACTCTTTTTTGTTTGCTTTACTCTTAACTTCAAGCTTGCAGTTGAAATGGCACTCGCCTTTATTCTCATGCATACAGCAAACTTCAGTAGATACACAGTGGAGCCATAGCCTTAATCTCAAAGGAAGTCCCAGCATCCAAACCACGGTTTTCCTTTAGCTTCTCCAAATTTATCTGGAAACTTAATGATTCTTAACATGAAAGCAAAAGTAGTGAATGGTAACCAAATGCTAATACTGTAAAAATTCCACATCTAAATCTTGCCCTAGAAAAGCCAAGTGCATTTAACTGTGGAAAACACCTAACTTGTATGCAGAAAAAGCACTCTTTGAGAACCTGCAGTCGTCCAGAGGAGATGTAGCTGCTTTGTCAGTGTGCCTGTTTGAAGGCTGGGACTGGTTGAGCTGACCATAGTTCTTTACCTTTCTCTTCTGTGGCACGTATGCTGTCGACTTGATTGTAGACTCTGTAAGCCATGTCTAGTGAGTGTTTAAAAACTGCTAATCTGAAGCATCTTCTGTGTGGAAAAAAAATGGATTTTGCTAACAGACTTTTAGTAGTTGTGGGAATAATTAATATTTACAGTAATGGTGGTGTGTTTTTAAGAAAGACAACTTTCTCAAATTGGGTTATGCTGAGCAGATGTTCTGGGCTTTGAGGTACTGAGTATATATCCTTCATCATAGCTGTCCTGCTCCTGGCTTCCATAGAACCTTCGTTGTTAGTTTCCACTTTGTTAATTGATTTTAAAATACTGAGTGACAGGAATTGGTCATAGGGTGACTGTGGAAATTCCCTATGCTCCCCAACAGGGCAATATGTTTCCTGCTGGAAGCTGGAGCAAGTGCCATGTAGAACAGCAAAGATGTAACAAAAGTAAGCAATGAGCTCATGGTTTAGTTTGACCTCCCTTTGATGGCCCTTTGGTCATTAAAGCCTTTGCTCCAGTTGTTCTAACTGCAGGTCTTAATTATTCCTCCCTGGGGCAAGCTTGTCTGATAAGGAGGAAGGGAGGAGCTGTATGCCAGAAAAAGAGATCAGCTGCAGCTGTCTGATATAATTAGCTTAACAAAAAGTAGGAGCCAAGAATAGCCTGTGCCTTTCAGTTCGTTCCTTGCTAACCTTGCTCTGTATGCTGCTGCCTGTCTCACTCTGGGCTTTGCTGGCCCATTTGCAGGGACTGTGGAGTTCCTGCTCCTGCTGAGGCTGCCACTTTCCACTCCCCAGCACTTTTGATGGTGTTGGTTTTCTTGACTTCACTCATAAAAAGAGAGTAATATCCAAGGCAAATACCAAGACATCTGCCTGAGGTGGCTTCTCTCCTCACCGCATTTCTCTTTTCTAAGCAGTGGAGCAACTTGAGCTCTAAAAGAGATCTATCTGAGAACTTATGTGAAGTCCCCATGTGGCCTGTACTGGAGTTCAGCTGACATGCTTTGGTGCAAAGGTAGTTTCATACACCAAAAAAGTTGAGAAACACTGATACTCTGAAATTACACCAGATGGAAAATCAAAGGGGGGAATGTTTTAAGGAGAGATTGAAGAATGCTGAAACAGACCGAAAGAAAGTAAGGGTCAAGATAGCAGTATACTGTGGGGCAGGTTTTCGTTGTCTTGTTGAATAAACATTTCATTCACACTTTAATTTTTAAGCTGCTAAATTGTAGGCTACAACACAGGCCTTGCAGAAGAAGTGTTAATGAAAGATTCCCCTTGGAAGAGTCGAGTCTGCCTCACTTTCACCAGCAGAGAAGCACAAGAGTGGTGAGCAGTGCTGAGCCAGGACCCCACAGCTCCACCTTCAGGAGGAGGAGCTTCAGGAACATGCTTGGGGCTGGAGAGAGCTCTTCTGTCAACCTCACCCCCAGAAAGTACTGTCATTTAAATAGGTGTTTTATAGCTAAACACAGCACCAATTTGCAGTAAGACTTAAGTGGACAGCTTGCTTTCCAGAGCAAAACAAACCCTCTTACACAAAAAAAAAAAAAAAAAAAAAATCATTATCCACAAGTATTGCAAGAGGAACTTAGATTAATTTGTTATTTAATTGATGAATTTAAATGTTATTTAATTGACAAAAAGTAAAGGATCACCAATCATTAGAATAATTATTATTTTTCATTTTCTCTTGGAAGAAGCACTGACCAGTACCAAAAGAAGTGAGAGTAACTTGCTTTGGAGAAGTGTCCCTGGTTTTGACATGCATCACCTGGTTTTCTTTACAGTTGGAAGGCAGTTTCAGTACCCATGTCACAAATGCCTTCAGTTCACATTTGTCTTTAGTTGTTAAAACACTGTATTTGACTACCCTGAAAGTACATTGAGAACAGGTAGCATATACAGAGCTGGGACTTATATTTTGGCAAGCTTTGCTGTTGCTATTGAGCTGGTTTGTAGTCCTCAGTACAGAAGTTGTTTAGAGCAGTTAAACCACAGCGGTGCCACCTTTGGAAGGGTGATGATGAGCACCCAGAGGGGCACTGCCACCAAGATGTTGCCTTTTGCAGTGTGAGTCCAAGGGCTAACATGAAGGTGAGCACTGGCCCCTGAGTCCCCTCCATTTCAGTAAGGAGAAGCCATGAGTATTACAGGCAAAGGCTTGAGCACTGACAAAGGAAGGGAGCTCCCTCAGGGTAGCACACTGCAGTCTTGTGTGTCCATGTATTCTTGCAAATATCCCTACAGTCCAATAAATATTTGACCCTTATTTGCATACGTTTCTTGATGTTTATACTGCAGCAACAATTTGCCTCCATTAGTCTTTGCCTAAAGACAAAAGTATTAGCATGCTGAATTCAACCCTCCCTTTTCTTCTCACTTTAGGGAGCTGGTCCCACTCTCACCCACAGTATTCTCACAAAAAAGAAGTGCCTTCCAGTTATAGTCCCTTCAATTCATGCTCTCAGAGTGCTTTGCAAAGGACTAATTGATTCACCCTGCATTTGTGGTACAGAGCCAACTGCCGTCTTCCAGTCCAGAAAGCAGCCAAAGACAGCAAGGCTGTGCAGCAATTCAAGGAAGGAAGGAAAGACAGACTTTCAGACCAGTGCTTCCAGCTGGGCGTCTACCACACCTTATCATTGCCAGGGAAGTGGAGGGTCAGAGTATGTACCTTGAGAACCCAGCAAGCACTGGATACGAGCTGAGGAAGGGTAACTGCAGTAACTCAGTACAGAGAATTCCCAAGTACTTTGCAATCACAGGTATTATTTCATCTGTCCTTAAATGGCTGTTCCCTACCTTGTGAGTAGAACAGAATCTAGACATTCAGTGGGCTTAAGCATCACCCTTTTATATTTGGCTACTAAGCTCACTAGCTGCGAAGGAAAAGATACTGACAATCTCGCAGAGGATTGCAGTGCTTGAACGGGATAATGTGGATACAGTTTTCAGTAAGAGAACAGAGGTGCTGCTGCCCTTACTGTGAGGATAAGAATAAAACCAACTATTATATTCATAGATTAAAGGGAAAAAAAAAGCCTATTTAAGAACTCCAGTCACTTGCTGCTAACTATATTTCATCAGGAACAACAGCATTTCACCATAACAGTTCAATAAATATTTCTCAGCAATGATTTTCCCTCTTTCTGCAGTCAAAACTTGCATTAAACCATTAAAGCATCTTACTGAAGTGAAAAGCAAAAGAAAATCCAACTTGCCAGAGACTGCTGATTTGGAGGCAGGAGATTCCTCCTGCACCCTGCCAGGAAGGCTCCCAAACTCCCCAGGAAGCAAGTGCTATGCAGAAGCACTCATCTGCTTGTGCCATTTGGGTTTCATGCTCCGGTGAGGAATTTGAACAGCCTGGTCTAGTGGAAGGTGTCCCTGCCTAGAGTAGGGGTGTTGGAAATAGTTTTAAGGTCCTTTCCTACCCAAACCATTCTATTATTCTGATTCTATGGTTCTACTTGACTGCAAGCAAAGTGGGTAAAGTTTCTCTGACCCAGGCCAAAGGAGATCCTCTAAGGATAAGGATATGGTGACTAATTAGCCACGCAAAAGCCCACAAGATGGAGCTCAGCTCAAAAAAAAGCATCAAAGAAACCCTGTCTCACAGCCAGGGAGGATGGAAGAAAGGAGCAAAATGGAAAGCTTTCAAAGGAATCCCACACTCCCAGTGTTAGACCTCAGCATGAGTGAGATGTTATTAGAACAAATGCAAATAAGAAAGTAGAAGAAAAAAGTATGTACAAAGTAATAATTAAACTATTGCACAGCTCAAAAAAACCCCAACCAAACAAAGCTCTCATCCCATCCATTCACAGAGATGGGAAACAGAGGATTTGAGGTTTTTAATATGCAGAAAACTTCAAAAAGAGAGGTTTTAAAATTATTTATTAAGGCTGTTACCTCAAATGTCCTGTCAGCTTCCAGCTTCCTGCTTGGAGCCCAGTCTGAGGCTTGGCTCTTTCAGTAGCTATTTCTGTGATGTTTTTTTATTCTCCTCTCTTGCTCCTGGGGTTAATTTAGTTTTGCTGTTGTCAGGCTTTTTTATTGGAGTAAGTGCATGGAACCAATTTATGCCATCTTCTGTAGAGCAGCTTTGCAGGACTGCTGATGTCAAGTGCCAGTGGACAGAAGCTGGAAGCAGGGTGTCAAACAGGGTGCAAGGAGAAACTTGCCTCATGGGGACAGTCAGGACTGGTGGGGTTGGCCACCATCTCTGGAGGCTTTTGAAACCTGATGGGTCAAACTCTTGAGCAACCATGGGCTGATCTTGCAGCTGATCCTGCTTGGAGCAAGAGCTTGGGCTAGAGATCTCCTGAAGTCCCTTCCAATCCCAGTGTGCTTGTCCTCATCCTGCTCCCCAGTGGGTCTGGCAGTGCCATGGGTGGGCCTGAGCCCTGCAGCACAGTCCCCTCAATCCAGCAATGGGTTTTGCCAACACTTACTGGCTCCTTGGCTGCCTTCCCTCCTGTGGGTCTCTGCTTTGTGAGGGGACTGTTCTTCAGTGCTAAAATTTGTCTAAACTGGGCAGCAGCCTCTGAGGAGCTGCTGAGGGGAGAGGACCTGCTCCTCCCTCAAAAAAAAATGAAAGAATAGGGGGGAAGTAGAAGAGTAGGCTGTTGGAGCAAAGAAAAGAATCTCACCCTTCTCCATGGGGTGAAAAAGGTTCCTCACCCAGGAGCCTTGACCCTTTTAAGGTGGCCTCTCATGTTCCTAAAGCAGTTTTTGTGTGTCCCCAGCTGAATGTGCTGATTGCTGTTTGCTTCTCCTCCTGGATGAGCTGAAAGCTTGGACATTGCAGGGAGCAAATGGCTTCAAAAGCATAGACCCACTCCCAGCCTCAGGTTTAGGACACTGGGCAGGGTGGTGGGAGAGGTGCTGAATCCAATATTCATGCCAGCAAAAGGGCATGAAGGGTGTCTTTCCCCAGGAGAGGTGATTATTACTCAGTGGAAGGCACCAAGCAAGCCCTGCTCTCCCAAGCAGGGGAGAGCAACCAACATGTCCTGCTCTCATGTGATCACGGAGCTGCTGCATGCCCTGGCCCTGCAGCAGCTGTGGCAGCAGTCTTGGAAAGGGTAGGTTAAACAAAGAAACCTTAAAAGATACCTTCTCCTTGGTGGATCAGAAGAGGAAAGATGTGGAGAAGCAGTAACTCGCACAGAAAACAGCTGAAGGTCGCCTGGGTGAGGGCTGAGCGGTGCAGGGCATGGCTAGATGGCAGCAGCAGCCCGCACTAGGGCCTTGTTTCTCTGGCACCCTCCTGCATCACCAAACTGGGAGTTGTGTCTGCAGCCACTTGCTCCTCAGCAGTCTAAGGCCTTCAGCTCCAGGGCCTTCCCAAGGCTGTGGTTACTGCCCACATGCTTCATTTTTGGGGGGACAGAGGAAATTTCTCATTATCAGCATATAAATTTACCATCACTGGGCCAAGGAAAACAGGGCTTGCAGGGAAAACATAATTCCTTAAATCTTTGGCTTTTGAGCTGAGGGAAAGATAGTATGAAGGGAAGAGGTCAGAGCAGAAACACCCAGCGTACCCCGCCCAGGACGTATCCCTCCATGTGGGTTGCCAGCAGCTCCAGACGTCCTTCTGCCCATTGCCAGCAAGTCCAGGGGTTTGTGGGACACAGCAGAAAGACTCCCTGGCGTGTCTACAGCTGATGATAGATAAGGACAGGCTGGTAGAGTGAGGGCTCCCTAAAAACCTCTGCAGGAGAGGAGCTCAGCTGTGCCCAGCTCCCTGCACTCCCTCCCATGCCCACTTTCCAAGACCAGACAAGCACCTCATGGCCCAAGGAGGGCTAGAGACAAAAGTCTTACAGTGCCTTGCATTGCACGTGGGAAGTGGAGGTCACCTCATACCCAGGGCTGGAAAGCTTAGTCTGGGTGTAAGTTGAGGCTTGAAGGCACCCCAAGACACACCCTAGGAGAGGCTCTGAGTTTCTCCTGCTGATGTTGTCTCCTGAGAAAACCACCCTGCTTTGGCAGAGGATACCAGAGGGGAAACAGCAAGGCAGAGCACATCTCTGCTGGTCTGGCTTCCTGATAGTGTCCCCAGCAACACCCAAGGACACTTTGCAACCATCCTCTGCCCTTCTGCCAGTCTCTCTGTGATTCCCGAGGGCCTGCACAGGCAGAAAGGGGAAAAGGAAAGACAAAGTGAAAAGGGACGAAAAGCTACCCTGATCAAGCTCTTTATTACTATGAGTGTTAAGTGCCGAATTGCTGGTGCCTAATGAGAGGATTTTTCTGTCCTGAGCAATATCATGCAATAAAGTATAATTTATCTTTGGGAGAGATGGATGCAGCTGAGCTGGTACCAGACTCAACAAAAGAGTATTGACGTCACTCTCAGGAGTCCAGCAGCAGATGTTCAGCATCATCTCCAGCCTCAGGCCAAAGGTACAATCCTGGTACACAAATTACCAAGGCAGATTCACTGGCCTGCATTAGCTGCAGGGTCAAGAGGAGCTGATCATAATGTTCCCTGCCCGCATTAGGCATCTGTGAAGCCGTTTGCCATTGGTCTACATGAGTATGGCTGACACTGTACATGATTTAGCCAGGTACCAGCTGCCATGTAAAGAGCCTCAAAGTTTAAATTGTCTAGCAAGGAGCTAAGGGCACAGGAACACAGTCACACAGTCTGCACAGGGAGGACATACTGTGCCAGAGCAGAAGAGGGAGGTTTGGGAGGCTATTGTAACCACACATGATGTGTGTGGTGCTTGGGGAACCATTTTACCCAGTCAGTAACATCCCTAACCATAAGACTGCCCAAAAGCTTATTTGCCTTGTACAGTGAGCACTGAGCTGATATTTTTAGACCTCTGCCCAAGGTAATCCCAATACCATATTAATTTGGACCTCAAAGTGTATGAGTAGTTAAAACTACTGTTTTCCAGACTCCTTTTTTTTCCTTGTAGTTAGTATTAGGTAACTTAACTAAGCTTTAGATAGTGGGTAGCTTTATAACCTCACTCGTTATCAATAGGGAGAAAAACTTCTGCAATACTTGGTATAATCTCTAATGATCCTAAACAATCCTGTATCACCAGCAAACTTCTTTGTCTCGCTCGCTCACTCACTCACTCACTCACTCACTCACTCACTCACTCACTCACTCACTCACTCACTCACTCACTCACTCACTCAC
>JAWWLV010000121.1:100446809-100490643 GCA_035041135.1 Platyrinchus mystaceus | reverse complement strand
ATCTATCTATCTATCTATCTATCTATCTATCTATCTATCTATCTATCTATCTATCTATCTATCTATCTATCTATCCCTTTTCAGACCATTTAAGAATGTGTAACCTCTTCATTCCTGCAGAGACCACAGATTTATCAGGCACAATGTCCACTTGTAAAAGCTTATTTTATCTCTTACCTTTATATGTCACACTTATCCTAGCATCTGCAATATCTTATAGCTTTGCTATAGCTTCTACCATTTATTTTCTGGTTCAGACATCAGGCTTACTGGTTTGAAGTTCCTCAAACTATGTCCTGGAGTAATTAAAAAAAAAATACTACTAATAATTTGGTGTCGTGTTAGCCCGAGGCTGATTTAAATGTTATGCTCTCATCGTTATGCTCTCATCATTATTCTCTTTGGGTGCACTCAGGAGGGTATCACCTGATCCAAGCAATTTATTTCTGTTCATCTTAGCAGGGTGTTGGAAAACCTTTCCTGTAGCATTTCAGGTGATGGCAGCTTCTCAGCCTGGGTCACTGTCACCTGTTACTGTAGGGGACTGAGGTTGCAACTTTTGATTAAGGAAATGAAATGTTGAAGCTTGGCTTCTCACTGCCATGCTGGTGGCATAAATAGTAAAACATTACTACTCTGTGATGAAAAAAAAAACCACAAAAAAATGCTTGCTACTCTAAGATACATAGATAAAGGTGAAAACCTGCCTGGGTCAAATACATTCACTTCAGCATGAGACCCCAGCATACCAGCTCCTCACTGTACAACTCCATCCTCTCTTCCAGGACATGACAGGGTATGCCTGTGGGCTCCAACTCACTGTAAATCACTACGTAGTCATTCAAGATGTTTGTACAACCTGGTAAGGCTGTGGTCAATTTTCTGAAGTACAAAAATCCTCTCCATCCCCTGAGCAGAGCAAGTGAACTTTGAACTTTGCTTCCACAAATGGGCAAGACCACCATTCCAGTCCCTGCAGCTAGGTTAACACCTCCCAACATCACTCTTTTTCATATTGAAAATAATTTTCCCATATTTTTAAGGAAAAGGCATGACCTGGAGGCAAGGTGGAGGGTAAATGTCACCACTGTTCAATGAGTGGTTGGCTACACACTAGCAGTATACCTCACCCTTTGGGGCTTGTTTCCAACTACCTTTTGATTAAGCACTGAAATCTCTGAGTTTCAGAGGATGCTGGGGAATCCAGAAAAACTTACCCACTGTGGCTGTGAGCTTCTGGTGCAGGTGAAGGCAGGATGCAGGCAGGGATGACTTCAATGCCCTGGTAGCCTTCCAGGTACCTCCTAAAGCACTCAGAAACTGCTTTTCTATATCAGTGTCATGCACAGCATGGGGATGCACCATTTTTTTCCTCTTTGTGCCCTTTTCCTTCACACATCCGCAGCAAAGGAACTGACTGATCGAAGCTTGGCAGCTACTTCTCAAAAACCCATTAGACATTAAATCCATTTCCTAGAAGGACCTTTCTCTCATTTAAGGTGCTAATTTGTCCTTATTGCCACAAGGTGTGGAAATGACTAGTGATTGAATGGTTATTTAAATCACATTACTGAGGAGGGAAACGACTAGCAGTCTTGCTTCAGAAAAGATCGTTAAGACAGAGCTGTGGTGCTGATGGAGGTGAAGATTTTGAAGTGATTCATGCTTTAGGGCAGAGATAGGAATTGCTCATCCCAGGGAAGAACAAGGAAAACTCAGAGGCAGCATATTTAGCTTTATCATTAGAAAAGTGCTTGTGAGTATAAAGCAATGCAGAAAGGAACCACATTGCCAGTGCCATCAGCTCCGTGCTCTGCTGGTGGCATTAGCCAAGGGGTGGACATTTTCAAGAAAGTCCCCTTGCTTGATGGTTCTAAATCCTCTATGGGTGAGCTGCCATTGTGTCCACACACTCCACCACAGGTTTATCTCCCACTGCCAGTCCCATCCTCTTTCTCATGCCTACTCACCCCTCCCTTTTTCCTAAATGCTGCTGCTGAATTTTCTGCTTGCGCAAAAGGTTCTGGTTGCAAAACATTCTTCAGGAAACACAGAAGCAGGAGATCCTTCTGGCAAAACATGTGGCTGCCACCAGTTCCTTCTGCCTGCCCACAGGTTCAGCTGCAAGGAGACTTGCTGAGATTTGTGGGACACCCAAACCAAGCAAGCATGGGCTGCTGGAGGAGTCACCGTCAATTGGTGCTGGCTCAAGCGTGACAAGGAAGTTTAAAAACACATACCACATAAGAGCACTGAAACTTGTAGCTGAGTGGAAGAAGTTTAACAAAGGCAGCTGGCACAGAAGAAACTAAAACTAGAAGAATGATGATAGAAATGCAAGAAACAGCACACACCTTGCTGGCTGATGGAAGAATAGCCTGTGAGCCTTGAGAATGAGTTACCAGAATATGAAAATCAATTATAATTGTCCTTCACAGTCCCTTTTGTCCCTTTCCCCATATTCTGGGTCAAACTCCACCAAAAAATGCAGGGGAGTACAAAGCACAAGTGCCTTGAGAAAAAATAATTGCCAGAACAGAGCAGAGAAAAAGAGGACTTTTGTTCCTTCCATTGCCTCTTCACTGGACCATCCCATGTATGATTTTATTCATGCTGCTGGGAAGGGATTTTTTGTCCCATTCAAGCATCCTATTCAGCATGAATGCTGTGAACTGTGCAGTGAAGGTGAACATGGGAGCTGCAAAGTCACCCAAAATGGAAAGTGAGGTTTTTCTTCAAGCAAGTTGCTTTGCTTTGAAAGAAAAAAAAAAGAATTAAACTCCTGGTTCCTTTTTGTGTGTTGTTACAGCAACTGAGGTGGTCCTGACCTCTATTGTCTGGAAAGCATCACCTGAGTACCACATGGAGGTGCAGTCAGGGCGGCCAGCATCTCCCTTCACAAACATCACAGCAAAGCAACACACTGAAGGAAAAACTACTTTTTTTTCCCTATTCTTTTTTTTTTTTTTTTTTTACATAGTTTCCAGCAGCAGTGGTGGCAGTTATTAAAGGTCTGAGAAGACTTGGAGTTAGCAAGCTGTCCTGCAGGTTTCACCAATGTGGCCCTTGATGCCTTGGTCCCAAAGGACTTTGAGATCCTCATGGGAGAGCTTGAGCCCCACAGGGGCCTCCCTGGGGAGCCATGCTATTCTATGCAGCTGTCAGCAGGTCCCACAGAGGACTAGTGGTGGCGTTCCTGAAGGGTGGTGATAGCACCAGCAGTGAGAAGTGGATGTGGAATCCCCTGCCAAGTAGCGCAGAAGGGTTCAACAGCTGCTTTTAAGCTGACTTAAGCCACTCCTGCTTAAAAATGAAGTTATTTTCTTACACATGATTATCTTTAGCCCATAAGGCTCCCCAGATGGGGCATGGGGGGCTACCAAAGCCAGTTTCCCCAGAGATCACATTTCCCCAGTGTGGCCAGGATGTCTGGCTGCAGCAGCTCACTTGGGCATCACCGCACGTGATGGTGGCGAGATGGAGGATGGCAGAGTGGGGGGGGGACTCTGGCACCTGCAACCCATTTCTAGGGCATCAGTACTGTCCACAGCGTGCAGGCAGCCTTGCTCCTTGTTGTCACCAGACTCACACAGTGGTGACACCCATCTCCTCCAGCAGCATGACAACCTGCTTGTCGTGGGCCTTGCAAGTATTAATAATTCACCGGGAAAGCAGCAAAGGAATAACCATGGCTGTGCAACACTAACATCTAAATGAGCTGACTTGATTTTATTTTCACCAAGGAAAGTGTGTGCAATGTTCGTATTTTGTTCCTCATCATTAATGGCATATTAAGGCACAGTCATTGCATTCACCTCTTCCCTGAAGAACCGGCTGCCAGCATTGCACCTGCTGCCCATGGCATCTGCTCAGCAGTGAAATTTGCCCTGAAAAGGGTCCAGGAAAATATTGAAAAAAAGAATAAAGAGGAAAAATATATGTGTTCAGTCATTGCTGCAGCCCCAGGAGCAGGGCATTTGCTCACACCAGCTGGGTCTGGCGGGAGGAGGGAGGGTCTCTTCTCCCACCACCACTTTGCCACTGCACTTTTGCACAAGAGGGGAGAGCAACAATCCCCACAGCAACCCTGGGGGACCTGGAGATGGGAAGCCTGCTGCTCCTGCCAGCTGCAGCAAATGAGGGCTCACAGCATCCCTGAGAGGATGACACTCCCCAGTTCCATGCTGTGATGCTCAGAACAAGGCGTTTTCCCTCTTACGGAGAAACAGAAATGGCTCTGCCGGAAGTTGGAATTTGTCTTCCATTTGGGCTGTTTCTTAATGAACAAGATGTCTTTTTGAGCGGTTTTTAAAGTCTTTTGGGAGCAGCCAGGGAAAACGCCTTGTTCTGAGCATCGCAGCCAGGTCTTAAACCAAACATTTGAATAACGGGCACCCATCCAACAAGAGAAGCTGAGCTTGTTTGTAGAAACGCTGACGTGCCCAGGCTCAGAGGGAGTGTCAGCTAACTCATATCATTAGGATATCGGCCTTACAGGTAGGGAGGGTTTGAAGGAGATTAGGATGACCCATGGTGTCAGTCTTGATCCACCCAAGCCCCAGCAGCAACAAATGCCAAGGTGTGGAAAGTGTGGGGAGAGGAGCAGGGAGGGGACCTCGCTTCTCACCTTCAGGTGAAGGACAATTCCCTCTAGTGACAGCCCAACCAGTAAAGATTTTGTTTGGGATAAATTGTTCCTCCATCAGGAAGAGCCAGCCTGCTGTTCAACTCTTAAAATAACCTGCCCAACTGGTGGTCATGGACTTGCCCCTCTGTCCCTGAAGACACCAGACAGCTGCTGGGACAGCTCCTTGCCTCCTTTGGACCAGTGGTTTCTGACTAGCGTGACATGGGATTAATATGACTCTCCGATGATGCAGTGGTTGCTCTTTAACCACAGTGACCATGGAAGAGTGTTCAGAAGTGTGTCTGCATCCAGACCATCACACTTGATACATGTGGGCAACAGGCAAGGTCTGCTTGCAGGCACACTGCTCCCAGTGACGCCGGTGTCTCCAAAGCTTCTACACAGAGAGACGCTCTGCTCTCCTCCCACTCTTTTCCTACTTTTCAATAAAGCATCTCTCCTCCCAAAAGAGATAACAGCAATTATCGGGTTCATCAGCAATGTATCTGCCATGGTGCAGCCCAGGGAGCTCAAAATGCCAATCTGCCCACCAGACCATTAAAGTCGATGGCTGTTCTTAACCTTTAAATATGAATAAAGGGTGCCCTGCATAATGGATCAGGGACTATCCATGGAGACCATCTGCCCTGTGGCTGCAGAAATGCTCACGTTGTTCTTCACAGGAAGAACAGGAGTTTATTACTCAGAGGCTTATGTTAAAAATACATTGCAAAGGGCCTTTTTTAAAAACAAAGGGCCAATGAAAGTTTGGCAAGTGAGAAACACAAGACAGAACCCAAGCACCACCGTCACCCAGTGTTAGGGTGCAACCAGACAGGATTTAACTTAATTTAAAAGGCAATGACATAATTCTGAATTAGCTTAACAAGACCGGCAATTCATACAGAAAAGCCTGAATTTATGTAGTAATTAGCCAGGGCTTTCAGAGTGCTAGATATCTCCATAGCGAGAAAATAATTACATAGCTTATTAAAGTAAGGTAAAAATGGACCCACTGGTGATGTTTTTTTGTGCCAAACTCTACTTTTGCTAAGTTAAGACTCTATTTTTGATTAATCATACAATTTGCCAAAACACCAGAGTCTCTTAATAAGTTGAAGTTTTCCATTAATCACTTGGACTTCATTTCCCAAGTGATTAACCCCTCTACACACCAATCCCTCCATAAAAGACACCCCTGGTAGCTCAAGGAGCAGCTCTCTTAGCTTTTCATTGATGTCTTTATTGGTTTTGAACTCTGCCTGTATCAACACTCAAACATCCTGGAGAAGGAGCCTGGAAATTGCTCTCCCCTCTGAGTCCTTGCTACCGGACAGGAAAACAGAGACATCTCCAAGGAGCTGTTCAAGCACAGCCAAGATGATCAAAGTACCCAGTGACTGTGGATGCACAACTTCAGCCTCTGAAGCAGGTCTGATTTTAAGAGAGCTGCTTGGCAGCAGCAAATAACCCCCTTTCCAGTACTTGGCTGGCCTACAATTAAAAGGTTCCCCAGATCAGAAGCCACCTTTGAACAGCTCAGCCTGGTTAGGCTTCAGAGCATCTCCCAGTCCCCCCAGGATGCCATGCATGACCACCTTTCCTGAGCATCTTCCTTCACTTGCTTCCTGAAAAGCCAGCTGGGAGCACCTTACATGCTCACTCTGTGCCAGCCCTGGTCTGAAATGGGGTTGACACATCACACCCTGAAAAGAAGAAACTCTTTAAAAGCTGTGAAAGCAGTGAGGGACAATGTAAAAAACCCCAAACCTGGGACTGGAAAGTTTAAAGAGGCAAAGAGAAAGGCAGAAGAAATTGGGCCAGGTGAAGCAGGACAAAATCCCAGTGTCTGCATGCGGCTGCACAGGGGCTTGTCAGACCACAGCAGGCAGAAAACTCCACTGCGGATACATCAGCCCATTTCGGAGCACAAACATCAAAGAAATGGGAAATTTTTGACCTCTAAGATTCAAACTCATTCACCTTCTTTCTGCAAAAATAAGGTCAAAATGAGCTTCTGTAAGGAGATTTTTTTTTTTTAAATGAGAAGAGCTTGGGCTTTGTTAAACAGCTACTTTAACTTGCTGTTCACTACAGACAGCAGTGGAAACCAGAAGAGGCGAGATATCAGGAAAATGTGGAAAAGGCAACAAAAGTCCCACTGCAAAACAGTTTTTACATCTTTGATACCCAAGAAAAGGATATCGTGCAATGCTTGACTGAAATCACGCCTGACTCATTTTAAGATAGCACAAACAAGATTCAGATGCTGCAGTCTCTCTCAGAGGCACCACCCTAGGACAAGAGCAGAGATGTTTTTCCACTCTCTCCTGAATGCAGAGATGAACAAGGCCATGGTGGCAAACTCACATCTAAACAATTGCTACCCAGCCCATGCAAGAAGAGCCATTAGAGTAAGAACATCTGCAGCATCTCTAACAGCCCAGCACCTCCTGGCAAACAGCCAGCATGAACATAAAAAGGCTGGAAACAGACTATCAGCAACCATGGAATTACATTTTTTTCAATAGTTTCTTTTTTTTTTTTTTTTGCTGGGCTCACCCAGGGAAAGCAGGCAGGCTTCTGATTAACCTCTTTTTCAGGGTTGCCTCATCAGCAGACTGTTGTGGTTGAAAGCATTGTCAGTTTAGCAGCTCAAATTTGAATTTCCAGGGAAGAAAATGAACACATTCTTCTGCTTGGCAGCACTGACACAAGTCTTTGTTGTAGACCAAGTCTGATCTAACAATGTATTTCTATTTGGATACTGTGACCATTTCTCTCTCCTTCTTTTAATATTAAAGTATTATCACCTAACTACTACTCAAACGTAAAAATCCCTTAATTGCATACTTAATAACCTCAGGACAAATAACTTGTTGATCCTTTATTTTGCAGAGAGGACAGGCTTATGCAGCTAACTGCAGACTTGATAAATGTGGGGAAAACAGTGTCAAACATTATTCAAACAGCACATACCTGGTACCTGAACAGAGTTTTATTTTGTAAAATCACAGTCACAGCAGCCCAGCAGGGTCAGCAGCTTTTCCTTCACTGCTGTAAGCAGCTATGCAGCCAGCAGAAATTGAGCTGTCACCTTCCTGCAGTCTTCAAATTGATTCAGCTAGGATGGAGCAGGATCCCACAGGCACCCACAGGCACTGACACCACTGCATTAACCTACCCACAACAGCTGGCTCCCAAAAACCCAGTATACTTACAAAGCAATGTGTCCCAGACAAGATGGGGACATGCCGGGCAGGGAACCAGCCTCGTCCTTCCCCAAATACCTGATTCTAGGAACTTGTTGCATGGGTTAGATCAAGACAGGCAGTGACAAGAAAAGTAGTCTTTTATTTCAATTAATATTTCTTGGCATTAGGCAGATATTAAATAACACTGGAATGCACAAGACTATTAACATATCAACAGCAAAAGGGAGGAGGTGTAGCCAAGTCAAGAACAGCAGTGCCAGTCACATCACCTCGGGGCACTCAAAAGCCATTTAACGCAGCAACCACCAGAAAGTAGGACTCCACTGAGAAATACAAAATGAGGATGAACTCCTTTCAGGTCTTTTGTTAATACAGTAACATTGGAATGACTGACAGTAAAAATGAACAAATAATTGCATTCAGGAATTAAACAGAGTGAAATATCCACAAACTGCTAGTCATGCATTTCTTTCGGAACAGCAATTTGCTAATGCATAAATATCACAAAAAAAACAATCTCCAAGATTTGAATAAATCACAGACAACTAGAAGAAACAAAGCTCGAATTCTATTTTATGCCTTAAATAGATGACCTAAATATTTAAAATTTTACTTCACCATATATATATAATTTATATATATATTAAAAGAAAGTAAAGACCATTAGATAAGTGCAAGCAATTTTCCTCAAAAAGAAAATTGGAACCATGCCCAGGAAAGCTTTTTTTTTTTTTTTCCTTTTTTCTTTTTCTTTTTTTTTTTAAACTTCCTACTCCATTTCAGTCCACTGTCCTTTTTTTTTTTTTTTAACATAGTAATTTCTGAAGCAAAATAAATTATCTACCATCTGCTATGTTGGGTAAAAGTCCTACCTAGCATCTTCTCCGGAACTACTAGAACATCACCTTTCTTACAGACTAAGTGAAATGGTATCTCACCAGTGATTGAACTCTCTCGTAGCTGCATGTAAACATACCTTTCAATTAATGTTTAAAATGTGTAGAGTGAATTGTAACATTACAGGGAAGCAGAAACGGAGCTGCCGAAGGAGAACTGCACTGGTGTTATTGGGGGGAGCGAGGGCTGGTTCGCTCGGACACACACACACAATCTGGCAACGGGATCTTATCCGCAAAGTGTGGAGGAATGGTTGAGAAGGCATCCGTTTGCGAGCAAAGCTTGAAGGACACAAGCCGAGATTCTCTGAGCACACTGTCCACTTGAATCAGAATTGACTCGCGCTACTGGGGTCACACTGTAACAACCGCACGATGGAGGGATCGCTCTTGGCACCTTTGATGAACTCTTCCAGTGACAGTTTACCTGAAAGGGAGAAAAACCCAAATGGAAATAATTCTTAAAACCTCAGTTGTTGCCACCACCATTGCTGCAGCTTAAAAGAATCCCTCCTCACCAAAGCAACATAATGTCTATCTAATCTATCACAAAGGCATCTAAGGGAATTTAGTGCAATGCACAGCAGCTAAATCCTACTCAAGCCTTTAAGTCCAAATGCATTTTTCTTCTGCAGAACAATCCACAATAATAATTGTTATTTTTTTTATTTAAAAAGACAGTCCCAAATAAAAAAACAACTGTTCTAATATCATTTGGCAGCTTTTTGCTCAGAACCAGACCATACAAATAACATAACACAGGAACACAAGGTATGGTACCTGAACTCATGTACACTTTGAAATGATGCTTGTGTTACTACAACATTTTAAACCTAAATACTCCAAATATCCTCACTTTACTCCCTTGTTTGCTGTGACATGTAGGGCTGAGCAGTGATGGCATCTGCAGAACCTAAAAGGTCAGGTGGGGTGGGGTGGGGCTCTGAGCAACTTGATCTAGCTGAAGATGTCCCCGCTCATTGCAGGGGGGTTGGGCCAGGTGATCTTTAAAGGTCCCTTCCAACTCAAACTATTCTGTGATTCTGCAAGCCACTTGCTGTGCCCTGCTGGGTGTACAGGAACAGGATGGGTTTCATGGGGCAGCAAGAAAAGCCATCCTTGGGGGAGCCACCTACTGTTATGTCTTGCTCCTGAGCACTTCTGATTTATACATTTTCAGTTTAGGCCAGAGGCACAGGATTGGATGGACCCTGTAACAGTCTGAGGGTCTGAAAAGGTGATCTCTGGAGGAGCGACCATGAGGAGCAACTACAAGAAACAACCACCTTGACATCCCCTGGCTCCAACAATCCTGTGCTATGGCACAGCACAGCATGGTATGGCAAGGAGTAAAGATCCTGGCTGGTTTTTCAGACCTCATCCTGGGGTGACCCAGCCCTCTGGCAGGTTTCTCCTGATCTCAGGACTACTACCCTGCACAAACACCATAAGGAGCCTATAAGCAGCCTCTGCCTTTCTTGTTATCACCAATACTCTCCTGCTTCAGCATTCTGAAAAGTGGCAGAAATAAGATGTAGCAATATTCATGAGAAATGAAAGTGGGTTCCCTATGAACCTGAGGAGACAAGCATTTGCTGTATTCATAACACCATGTCCATTGATCTCTCATTTACCTCATGCTCTCAGCACAAACTACCTCTACCCTCACACAACACCCCAGGGCCATCCTTACCTAATCCAAACCACTAAGCTCAAGACAGGACCCATGCACAAACATCTTGCACTTGGCAGTTGCCTGCAGTCACTTTTGGCCAAATGCACCCAAAGACAGGGAGGCACCAGCTCATTGTGCCAGTTTTCACCAGCCCCAGGATGATACCAGCCCTCCACGGGGATGGAAGAGCAATGACCTTGGTGGTCAGCACCCGAATCAGGTTGAACAGGGAGGAACTCTTCGCCCAGGTAACAAGCAATAGGACAAGAGGAAATGACCTCAAGTTGCACCACGGAAAGTTTTGATTGGATATTAGGAAAAGTTTCTTCACCAAAACAGTTGTCAACAATTGGAACAGACTGCTCAGGGATGTGGCAGATTTACCATCCCTGAAGGCATTTGAAAGACATGTAGATGTGGCACTTAGGGACATGGTTCAGTGGTGGGCTTGGCCATTTTGAGTTAATGATTGGACTTGATGATCTTAGAGGTCTTTTCCAACCTAAGTGATTCTATGACTCCATGAATGAGCAAGCCTTCCTCGTGCAGAAATTACAGAAGTTTAAAAACCTGTGGCACACTTCTGTCCTAATTTCTGGCTAATGTTCTCAAACCAAGTGTTTTTATCAGCCTGAAAAAGAGTACTCCTAACTGTTAAGACATTTATTAGTTTTCCCTTCTCCTTGTATTTCTTAAAAGGGAAGCACAAATCAAAATCTATTCGCAATGCCCAACAGTCAGATGGGGAAGAAGAAACATTTCCAGCCACCAGAGCACACAACTGCAGATGTTATTGCTTGGCACTGCATGGCTTGCAAGGCTGGTATTTTACTGAGAATAGTATGATTTTATTTCAGCAAAAATGTGCAACAGATGGAGGATGTATATATTATAGCAGGTTTTGTGACCACTACTCTGTTGCACATCTGCATACACTGCTACTTTCCACAGAAAGAAAAGACTTTAATCATGTTATTTTAGAGACCCCTGCAGATCAAGACAGGGGATGAAGTGCTAGTTTTGATGAAGTTAAAGGTAAAATACTTGAGGACTCCAGCAAGGCCAGAAATTTGCCTTGGGGCTGCAGCAGCAGACACCAAAATGCAGCCATAAAATTCTCTTAAATAAAAACCTCTCTACAAATAAGATGGTATTTTTTCATGTGTATACAGATGTATACATGCCATGAACATGCAAAGAAAATAAATAATATAGACCCAGGGAATTTTTGATTTCAGGAAATGCATTACGGATGACAAGCCGTGGAGTGCAAACCTATCAGGGGCAATGGAAACAAAACCTCATGCCTAGTTTGTGCTACATCCAGAGAAAATAATCCAAAGACAATGAACCCAGGAATTTCAGAGGAGCCTTCACAGAAGGGAATTCAACCATGAAATATCAGGGAAGGACTGCTCCCCTCTCAGCCCTACAGCAGGGAAAGTCTCTCACCTGTTGCTCACTGCCTACTTATTCGTCCTATTTGTCATGGACCAGAGACGCTCACTGAGGCCAGTCAGAGACCAGAGGCACCAGTGAGGGCATCCCTGCCCTCTACCCCTTCTCCCCAAATACCACAAACTACCAAGACTGGGCTAGAAAACCTCTATTTATAGAGCCAAGGAAGGGGTGCCGGTGGCGATCCTACCATCATTGTTTGTGTCCATTTGTCTGAAGATCTTGTCTGTTCGCTTCTCAGGAGTGGATTCATCCTCTGGCATTTTCATTACTGATGAAACCATTTTGTAAATTGCCTGAGTATTTAAAATAAAAAAAAAAAAGATATAGGAAAAACATGACCCAAATGATAAAGCACAAGAATAGAGAAAAAGAATTTAAGCCTGTAGCAACAAAAAACAGGCAGCTGATCCTGGAAGGCAGCTGCAGGACTTTATTTTATAAACCAAAACAGAGCAGAACTGAGCTAAAATACAGGAGGTAATGGTGTGTAATTCTCTCTTCTGCAACTGGGCTAAGCCATCGCCTCTTTGGCTGGCTCTCATTACACACGCAGTTACACGTATGCATGTGGGGTGCTATATGGATTATGGTGAACTTGTATCTATAGGAATAGGGATTGTTTTTCTTTGTGGATGGGTAAGGAAATGCATTTCCAGACTTACAAGAATTTGAATAAAGATGAGACCTCTTTAGGGTGTCTGCAGTCCTAGCCTTCCACCTAAATTATCCCACCTCAGTCATGAGGATCAAATGTCACAGCACTGCCTGACTCATTACCTCCTTGCAGTGCACAAGAAACACATCTGAGCTGCAAAGCAGGTGCCAAACAGCCCACTGCTGAGGCTGAGCCCTGGTGGGCACGTGGGGTAGGGCCATAGGGTGTTCTGCCCTGCACACCCCCTGCTAAAGCCTGTGGTCTATGTGTCCTCTGCCTTCGGGAGACAAAGACATGCTACAGCCTTTCATCCAGAGTTCACATTGACTCAGATTTGAAGTTTCAAAGTATTAATTTTGAGATTTATGAGGTCAGTAGAATTTGCATTTAGTTTTTTTTGATCCCATTAACACCCACTAAGAAATCCCCAGGGAGAGCTGCAGGATTTTGGTTGTGGGCCAGCTGCACAAGTGCCCTTTTCATGTCTCAAGCCCTTTCCTCATCTGCATCTCATAGGTCCCACCACGGACACGGGCTCAGTAACCTCCCTGGGGCAGGACTGACCCAGCTCGGCACATTCCTCATCTCCAGGTCCAGCTGTCTCAGGATGAAGAGGTTATAGCAACACAAATAAGACACACAACAGCGATCATGCCTCACCTGCACTATTTCTAGCATTTCCCCGCGGCTGATGTACCCGTTGCCATCCAGGTCGTACATACTGAACGCCCACTTCAGCTTCTGTTCCAGCTTGCCCCGAGAGGTGACGCTCAGGGCGATGATGAATTCCCTAAAGTCAATCGTCCCGTCGCCGTTGGTGTCAAAGGTGCGGAAGACATGTTCCGCAAACTTCGACGCGTCGCCATAGGGAAAAAAATTTGCATATATTTTTTTGAACTCTTCTACAGTCAAATGGCCCGTTGGGCAATCTTTTAGGAAGCCCTTGTACCACTCCTGCAGCTCGTGGTCCGTGAACTCGGTGTTCTCACGCAGGTCCTGGAGCACCTCGGGGCGCAGCTTGCTGTTCTGCTTCCCCATCCTCTTCTGGGTCTGGGTTCAGCAGCTGCAAAGCAAGAGAAAATCTGCCTGAGGTCCAGCCCCACCAGGCAGAGAGGGGCCAGGGGCTTGTAGAACCCTGCAAGAAACAGACCCTGCCCAGGGCAAGCGTGAAAGAGGAGATAAAGGATGCTATAAATCACCAGGAGATCTCATTTCATTTAGCCTTCTTTCTTCTTCTCTAGGCTCTCCCCATTACTAATATGCTGTGGAAGACAAGGTAGTTTGGGAGCAAATATTTGGGAAATATTAATCCTTATTATTACTCCTAATTATTTGGGAAATAATAATCCTCATTATTTTATTTCTCTGCTACAATCCCACTCCTCCATCATACGGTTTGTGATGCCCAGCTCCAGATTCCTACACTTCACCCACTCCAACAGGCTGATCTGCTGCGATGACCGAGCGGGAGTGTACAAGGACACCAGCAGTGATGAAAAGCAAAATCCATCTATTCAAAAGTGAAAGTAAGTGGGGCTGAACAAGGAGAGGAAGGGCAGGTGGCTCTGTGCCAGTCACATTTGCATTGTCCAGATGCTCTTTGAAAGCCCTTGGCTCACAGAGCCTCTCCTCCCTCCCTGCATCACTCGCCCCAGAGCAGCCCCCCAGTGCAGGGGTGCTTGGTTGGTGCTCCTTGTGGCACCCCGGGGGTCACAGGAGGGTGCAGCGAGGGTAAGCTCATCACAGCCCATGCTCAACAGCATCACTCGTGAAGAGTCCTCCCACTTGCTCTCAACCGTGGAGGCAGCAGGAGCAGATGGGCTGCTGTAACAGCATCAGTGCCACAAAGGACTTCATCCTTTCCAGCCCTACCAGACAATGAGAGAAAAGGGCTTTTTAAAGTGTAATGTTTGGCAAAGCAACTCTTTCAGGTTTACTAGGATTTATACTTTTATATAAGCTTACTGAGTAGGTTCAATATTCCCAAACAGGGGCCAAAGGGCATTTAAATTCAGGATTTCATCAGGATGTCGGGAAAGGGCTGAGTCTGTCCCCTCCCTTGACAATGCCCATGTTTTGCCACACAGGTGAGACTGCGCAGCAACAGGAAAGCTCCTTCAACAAAATGAAAGATGGTCAATCTGCACTTAGGCAACAACAGGAAAAAAACCAAAACCTTGTTATTTTTTTGCTTTTATCCCTTGCAGCTTTTCATGGCTTCCCAGCAATATCAAACTGTACTGCCAGGCTAGATATTAAGCAGCATCTCCTTCCCCAAACTCAAGAGGTTTATTCATAAGTTCTCACAAAGTCACATCCAAACCCTTGTGACTGGTCCCACATAAATGACAATTCTCTGAAAACCCTGTTATGCCCATTGGGCTCACTCACAGCCAATGCAGAAGACAGGTTAGTAACATCCCAACATTGCGTGACTACTTGGAAACCACAAAAGCTGAGCAGCAAAGCACAGAGAGACCAGGCAAAAGAGGGTCTAAGCACTTTGCAGAGAATAAAAATCCCAGGCATACATAAGAACCCTAAAAAAAATTAAAATGTTAAAGGTCAGTAAAAAATAAGTTGCTCTACAGCAGAGAGATTTTCAACAGGCGAATTTAAGCTTTTTTATCTGTATTCCACTTAGTCTTTGCACTGTCTCAGATATGTAAAAAATCCACATCCTGCTCTGTGACTTAATGCTCAGAGACAAAACCCAGTCAGCTACTCATCAGTTCAATGCATCGGGCTTAACTGAAAATTGTGTTATCATTAGCACTTCTGTCTTCTAGAAAACCTGCCAATATTTCAACTCCAAAGCTTTATTTTTGTACATTATATTGCACTTCTCTCAACATACCTGACATACCTCTGCTTTCCCCACATGCAGGGATGCTACAGCTCCCAGTCCCTGCCAGCACTACCCATAGGAAAGGACTAGGCTGCCCTTCAGTTAAACCACTAGCTCTCAGCTGCTACTGCCTTTCCATCTTTGAATCTCCTCTGCTCCAGATATTCATCCTTGTAGTGCCAAAGGCAGAAAACACAATATTCTACTCTGTTGCAGTCAATTTGCAGAAAACAGTGGCTTGGAGCAAATAATGGATCAGACGTGGTCCTTTTTCTTTAAGAGCAGAAATTGTAACATTATGTTCCTGTCCTTGGGTGAGGAGGTGCCTTCAGTTTCCACCCTTCAGTGAACTGCTTCACTTCATGATTCCCAGGTACTCTGAAAGAACTAGTGTCCAGGTCAAAAAGCAGTCCCTGCCTCACCAGCCACTGCCTTGGAATTCCCTGGGAGAGGGGCAGAAGGAGCACTAGAGCCCACTTAACGCAGTAGCTGGGCTTTAAGCAGAAATAACCTCAGCTTTAATGACGCACAGGGTTAAGGACTGTAAAACTTCCAACTGGTAGCTACAAGAGGTTTGAAAAGGTTTAATGCCATTTCTCCCTGTTCCTATAATACCTTTGTTATTCCTGTTCCCTTAAAATATAGAGACCCCTAGACAAAAGAGAGGTAAGATGATAATTCCATTTATTAGATTTCACTATTTCTACCAGTGGTACGATATATCCTGTTATTTGAAGGGATGATAATTTAATATCAGCTTCAAAAGCTTTGTATTCAAGCCATCTTTGCATTCAAAAGATTATAGGCTATTTCAACCCTTCCTCATCTTTTACATCATTTTATATCAGAAAATGTGCAATGCTCTGAACACAACCCTTTTTGTATATGAGCTTTCTGAAAGGTTTCCTAATGCGTTCATCCCAAATGCAACCCTGCAGTTGTAATGAATTTGTTGTGAATAATCAAATAACCAACATTAACATTAATTTATTAAAGCCCATCTAAAAAAACCAGCTTTGATGTAAATTGTGTTGCAGGTAGCTCCTTCAAAATGAAATGCCTAAATATCTCATTAATCATGACAGCAAACCCTGCTGCTGGCATCCAACTGACATTTCATTCGATTGCTATAAAATGCTTTCATTAAATCATTTTCCAGAGGCTCAGCAACTGATTTAGCCACAAGACCACTCAGAGGATGGCTGCTAATGGAAATCACAGGGAGCAAGACTGGGATGCTCAGGCCAGTCCTGTGATTAGGGCTGTGGGGTTTTTGGTTTTTTTGGGGTTTTTCTTTAGTTTTTTTAACAAGCTTTACCAGTGAAATCACTTGCTGCAGCAGGTGTAGACGGTAAGGCAGGGGAGACATCCCTGCACCCCACATTGCCCTGGGCAGTCAGCAGAGACCTAACTGCAGCACAGCCTGCCCTTCCCTCATTTCCCATCACACCAGGGTGAAATCCAGGAAAGTCATGCCACATAAACTGCAGCAAGTTCTGTTTCTGCTTACCTTGATTAGCAAAAGCCCTCAGAGCATCTGGCACTATCATGGCAGTAAGAAAAACAATCACAAGAATGCCCTTGAGGTGATCAGACAAGGAAAAGCTTGGTAGTATAAACACAGACCAGAGGACTTCACAAGTCTATCACTAATCAAGAAAGCAATGCTCAGCCATGTAAGGCTCAAACAGGGGGAAATGCAGACGCACTTTTGCTCCAGTTTCACACCAAAAGTTTTGTTAAAAATATGTGGTGCTGCCGCCTACCTGCAATTCTAGCCAAGCTCAAAACTGAGCTGCCAGAGAACTCCTACCTGAAGAATGTAATCTCTGTCCTTCTAGTCTCAGTGAAAATAAGCAATAATCTCATTGCAAAAGCCTAGCAATGAGTAAAAAGGTCTTTTACCGAGGCCAAAACATAACTGGTGCTGTGGTTTCAGCTGGGACAGTAGCTAGCACAATGCTGTGTTTTGGATTTAATGAGAATAATGTTGATAACATACTGAAGCTTTAGTTGGTGCTATGCAGTGCTTACCCCAAGTCAAGGACTCTTCAGTTTCCAATGCTATGCCAGTGAGGAGGTGCACAAGAAGCTGGGAGGGAGCACAGCCAGGAGAGGTGACCCAAAGTGATCAAAGTGACATTCCGTGCCATAGAATGTCATCATGGTCAGTATATAAACTGGGGGGAGTTGGCTGGGGAGTGGGGCTGATCACTGCTGGGTATGGGCATTGGTCATTGGGTGGTGAGCAGTTGGACTGTGCATCACTTTTTTCTCTTGGGTGTTATTGCGCTCTCTTTTTCTATCATTTCCCTTTTCATGACAATTATTGTCATCATTATTATAACAATATTTTACTTTATTTCAATTATTAAACTGTTCTTATCTCAACCCATGGGTTTTACCTTTTTTTTCCCAATTCTCATCCCAATCTCACTGGGGGCACACAGTGAGGGAGCTGCTGTGTGGTACTCAGCTGTTGGCTGGGGTTAAACTATGATATCCAGTTATGCTGCACTACAGTGAGTAACTGTAGCAAACTCTGAAACAGCTAAAGTAGCAATTCTGTGTTTTTACCAACAGATGGATTGGCTGTCAGCATCCAGGCACTGAAGTATTTGAAGTACTTGTAATGGAAAGCTCAGTGCATCTCACTTTCACAAGAACTCTCTGTCAACCACCAGTTACCACAGGTAGAATTGTGTTTTATAAATGTAACCCAGAAAGCTGGAGACCAACACAGCTTTTTTACAGCAAACCTTCTGAAGGCAAAATCCCCTTGAACTGAGCTCCTGACGGGATTCTCTTAGTGAATCAGTTACAGCTGCAAAAGGAGGAATAACTCCTTAGAGATGTATTTTCTTGTGCAAACCCCCTTGGATACTAATTTAGTGTTAATAAAAAGAGGAAAATTGATTAAATGTCTGTCTGTAGGACAGACGTGCTCTCCAGCTGAGAAACAGAGAAACAGAACAAATACTCTTTATATTATCTGAGCTATCTGCTTTGTGGGGGAAAGTGTGGCACCATTTCTCTTGCAGTGCTCACTTATAAAGCAGAACAAGCATGTCAGATCTGTTACAGTCAAGAGGCCGTAGCACAGTGCCTCCAGGACTGCAGGAGCACAAAGAAAATGAACAGCATAAGCCAGGCAGCAAACACTGCTCTGGGTTGGTCTGAAATGCAAGAACCATTTCAACAGAGGCAGAAGATTTTTTTATTAAAAGACCTAAAACATTGGATCCATCACTGATGCCTTCTTCATTGGGATGCAGAAGACAAAAGGATTTAACTCACAGAGACCCTCTGACCATCACGTTAAGAAAGGCTTTCCTTGGAAACACTGGTGTAGATTGCCCAGAGAAAACTGTCCCCAACCTTGGAGACACTGAAAACCCAACCAGACATGGTCCTGGGCAACCTGGGCCTGCTTGAGCAGGGAGGGGTAGACTGGATGATTTCAAGAGGTCCCTACTAACCTCAATCATGATGCAAAATAGCCCCAATATCCTTTTTCTATGGCCGGGTGAAGATGAGAGCCGTAAGGAGGTCCTGCAATTTAGAAACCATGGTGCCTTGTTCTGAAGCTCTATTTTTAGCTTGATCCTTGTATTAAAAAGTCCCCACAAAATAAGACAAACAAAACCTTCCCCCAAACCCCCCACCCTCCATCCCCCCCCTCAAAAAAAAAGACCCAAAAAACCAAAAAAAACCCCCACAGCTAGTCCAAATGAAAGCCTCACTCACTAAAGATCTGTGCTGCCACACTTCACAAACACACCCTCTGGGAAAATGTTTTGTGCTCTGGTAGCACCAGAGCTCAACAACTCAGCCAATGTACAGATGTGTTTAAGAAGCTTCCAGCTCCTTTGGTCCAAGCTGCAAGAGGGAGATGGGTTCTTGGGCACCAGCTAGTGAAAATGTTTAGTGGTAAAAAAAGATCATGTAGTAACAGGATGCAAAACAGGATTATAATGACATCCTCTGCACCATGCTTTGCCCAGGGCTGGTCAGTGGTTCTCATCTGAACTGGGAGGGGAAATGCGCAGTTACATGGGCTGGGTCAGATAATGAACTCTGGAGTAAAGAGCAGATTTTGTTACATGTTTTAATGCCAGTATCCTAAGCAACGAGCGTTGCAACAGGGAAGGCACAGGATATACAAAGACGTTGCTATAGATATCTGGTCCTGCCTGGTAAACTCATGTGAACTTCTTTCCTGCCCTGCAGCAAAAGCTGACACCCACATACCAGCCACTGCAGCACCTGTTTCGTCTTCCCAGGCTGCAGATGTGGGGCCAAAAGTAACACCTTTCGATAAAGTCTCAAGTGTGAAAAGGAGTAGCTTTGCCCCTTGAAAAGCTAAATAATAGAAGCAACAAGATGAAAGAGAAACCTCAATCAATAACGCCACGAAAAATTTAAACCCTGCAGAAACGTTGCAGGTTTGAGATGTGAAAGGCTGATGTCAGGAGGGGCTGAAGCTGCTTCTGCTGCTGCCTTCGGGGAAACAGAAGGAGAAACAAAACCTGTGAAGCGAAGAGGAGACCATACTAAATAAATAAATAAATGGGGTTTTAAAATTTTTCACTTTCAATGACTTATCATGCCTTTATAAAGAAAGATCATTGCTTATTTGCAACTTATTTTCAATCCTTTTCAGAAGTATATTAAAAAGAGTGGCTGAAGGGGAAGGACCACACTGTGTATCACTTACATTTCAGATCCAGAAAAATCAGTAACAGTTCAGGTATGTACACTGAATGTCCTTCCAAAAGGTGGAGTGAATTGGTTAAGAGACCTCGAGCCGCCTTACAGGGTAAGTTTATCCATAAACACATACCCATGAACTGTGTGGTCTTGAAAACCTGATTTCACGTCTGGGATGAATATCCATTAAAAATAACCACCTACTACCCCCAGCTTGCCAAAGAAAGACATAATTACAAAGACTCCAATCCTCAAAATAGCTATGTGAGAGAACTATTTCCAGGCTGGCATGTTCATTCCATGGAGTCAACTGCAAGGGCTGAGATACTCACTTACAGGTCTCTGGATTGCTCCCATCTACTGAAGTCACTTTACTCAGGATTATATTCCCAATTTACAGAGAAAAATCAATTAGTCACTGACATCGAGCATCGGTGCATTAACCTGAGAACCATTGTACATTCGAATCATCAGGGTGTGGCAAAGAGGCAGTTGCAGATCACAGTGGCAGGAGCTTCCCAGTTGCTGGAGTCACAGCAAGGTGCTGGGGCACAGTGATCCCTGCTGCACCTGCTGGTACCCACTGCACTCATTGACACTGACCCCCATCACCAGGAGATGAGAGTTTGCCATTGCGGGCATGGTTACAAACTCACTGAAAAGAAACAAAAGAAACACAAACCACCCCCAAACATTCATGAGTTGCTGCTAATGCGGAAAAAATGAGACCTGTATCGGGACCAGAAAAGCGGCAGTTCCTTGGGGAGCTCTCCATAAAGTTCTCCAGCTCAGGGAGGAGCGTTTATTACCATAAAGGGCAAATATTCCCAATACATTAAGAAAAGCACAGAAATATTTTGAGTAAATTAGGAAATTGGGTTAATTTGGGTGGGAGCAGCAATGCAACTTGTGACTGCGGACAGGAAAAGAAAATCATGAGTGGATTTTCCCCATCTCCTCCCTTTGTCCTTTTTTTTTTTTTTAAACAAAACTAAGGGAGAAGCAGCCAGCCCTATTTTTTCAGACACTGTGCAAAGTTGGCGAGGCTTAAAAGAAAATTAGTCTGTTTACACAATATTGCAGAGCAAGGTAATAAGCATGTCAGCACAATGTCTTTCTTAGTGCACAAGGTCTTTTTCTGAGGTTGGGTTGCATGAGGAAAAACCCACACAATGTTCAGTGAATGCACTATTGTGATACATAATTTTAAATAAAGCTCTGTGACTACTGGCCTGCAGGATATGGGAACGTGCCTGATGGACACTGGGAAATAAGAGAGAATATTTTATAGAAAAAGGGAAGAAACGTGACAAAAATTAGCACAGGGAACTACATTTTTAATATAATTAAAACCACAGGGTTAGCATGGGCTGTTTTGTCAATAGATTTAAAAAATTTCATATGGTGCATTTATTTAATTGACGAAGCTAAATCACAGAAAAATTTTCTACAGAATAATCACAGCCTCTGGGAGAAAGGAACCTGGATTAAATTTCAGAAGAATTAGCCAAACTCTGGCAGTCACAAGAGCCAGCCAACGGCTCCTGAGCAAATCCTGCAGCATCAGAGCCACTTATGTGGAAAAGATGGAGAGTTTGGGACAACACCACTAGCTAACGAGACAGTGACAGATGATAATCAGCCCTCAGAGGGCAGGTCTGTGAGACCATCCTCACTGATAATGATGCCTAAATGAAAAACAAAGAAGAGATCTGACATCCTTTCCTTCCCCAGCTGCAGGTACTGTGTTGAGATACAGGTATTGGAGGAATCAAGCGCATTTCAGGGTAGCTAATCTGAAACAGAGCAGGGAAGAGGTTTGGGTTTGCTTTCAAAGAGTGAAAAGAAACCTTTTTTTTAATTAAAAAAAATATTATTTAGCAGGGGTATGCTTAGTGAAAAGATGCTCCAAAATGTGGCTTTAGAGATATGCCAACCAGCTACCTTTAATGAAAATTCAACCAACACTTATTAACTGAAAGTATTGAAACACCAAGCAGAAAAAATATCAACCAAAAAGAAAGACTCTTTGTCACCAACATTTTCAATAACCAAATGCACAGCTATTGCTAACAATTTCTACTACTACTACCTGGGTTTTTCTTTTGTTACAAAAATCTTAAATCTAATATAAATTAATCCATTTATTTTATTAATCTAGGTTTCTAAAGTACCCTTTTTTTTAACATCAATTATAATTTTGAAATAGTACAAAAGCCACTGGTTAAATTTCCTTTAAAAATTGCACTCCAAAATTCTCACTAAACCAAAATTCTTCTCAAAGCAGTGTTCTCTTTCCCCTTCAGTAGTAACCACTAATAACAGTAATCAAATTGTTTCACACCTTTATTTTCCTGTTTGCCAAATGAAAAAAAAAACAAAACACTGACATTTAAAATCTAACAGCAAACCTAGAGTTTAACTGTTTTGGTTTGGGGTTTTTTTTTTGTTTTGGTTTGGTTTTTGTTTGTTTGTTTGTTTTTTTCTTGCAGAGATTTAAAACCCTGTGAAATAGAATCTCTGTAAAATAACTACATGAGAACATTATTCCAGCGGTAAGGAAGGAACCTCATTCTCCTGGATGCAGCAATTCAAGCAGAAGACCAAATCTTCAGGTCCAAGCTCTACACTAGCTAAGGATATTACTCAAGTTGGGTGCAGGTGACTGTACCAACCTCACAGGGATTGTTTTACATTAATTTTTAAAACCAAGGAGCCAGAAGTGCAGCAGCTACTATCCTGAGCAGGAAAGCCATGTCCCCAGTACACATCCTGGACAAGAGCACCACATCAGGAACATGATGCAAGGTTTGTGTGTAGTTAGTGTCAGGGGAACCATAAGCTTTTGTGCCTTGAGAATACAGTGGTAATCACCTTGCACTGAACTCCAGAAACATTTATGCTGGGATGTGAACACCCATCTGGGCAATGTCCTGCTGTGCTCCCTGGGTGGCAAGGTCTGCCTGTGCCAAGGCACACCCAGACTGGTGGCTGCCCACAGACAACGTGTGCAAGGGCACACGTAGGTGTTTGCCCAAGGCAGTGCCCTGATGGCATGAACTCCGGACCGAATGCTCACAGGGATGAGCAGAGTGTTGGTGTTCCTGTTAGGTGGACCCTGAACACAATGTGGCCTTCTGACCAGCAGTGATATGACAGACCATCTTTCTGACCCTGCTCAGTGATACAAGTAATACCTTCTCTCACCTCTTCAGTTTCCATCCTTAAAAATGTGAGAGTAGCTCTAGAAAACAGCAAACCATATGATTTTGTGAGTAGTTCTTACAAAATCCATAAAAAATGGGCACCACCCCTTCACCAAGCTGTCAGAGACTGTGCTGACTGGACTCTCCCAGCAGTCAAGAACAAGGCAAGAGGAGGCTGGTGGAGCAGCACAGCAGGACACCTCCAGTCCCAGCCCACCCATTAAGTAGTTGCAACTTCCATTAATCCTGAACACTCAACAGTATGATTTGCTATTAAGTGCATTCACTATAAATTATGCAGAAGAGCAATATAACTGTCTCCAAGAAAGGGAGTGCTCCATATCAGAGGAGACAGAGGAGACTGGTACTTTTAGGGGCACCAAGAGCAGTCCTATGAAAATACTTTCTCTCTTCTGGCATTTCTGTGTAGCATTTAACACTCCAATGCAAATCACCTTGGAAGCAAACCATGCATCTGCACTCAAGCCATCACTTTTCTCATTAACCTCCACCACAGGGCTCCATCCGCAGCAATATCCACACCAAATGTGCTTTTCCGAGCGCTGCGGGTGAGGGCTGCCTGGAGCTGAGCCCCTGTTACCAGGCTGGGTAAGACAGCAAATGGAAAATCAAATCACGTCGAATTTTATATTTATATCTAAGTGATGCCAGTAGTGGCCAAATGGGTGTATTTTCTTCCCTAACTGGGTACAGTAACAGGAAGGAGATCTGATGGTTTTGAAGCAGGAAGTATCCCAACAGGTGTGGGATGAGAAGAGCCGACCTCCACCTGAGACCACATAAGGGGCACATCCTATCCCACCATCTTGGCACCGCATCGATGAAGGTCCTGACTGGAAAAACAGGAAATGTGCCCTCTCTCAATAGTAATGTCGAAGATGGACGTTCATGTTCACGTAAGGAGAAGGGAATGAGGGAGAAAATCTGTTCCTGATACCCCCTTAAGGTCTCTCTCTCAGATGACACAATCTTCATGAACTTCATTTTAGCAAAGACAAAAAAAAAAAAAAAGGCACCTAATCCGTAAGGTTTTAACATATCAGGCCACGGACAGATAAGCTCTCCCGGGTATGGTCACACCAGGATACTGACCTCAGCCACTTTGTGACCTTTTAATTTATAACTCTTGTCTCCGAAAAGACACCAAGCTACAACTGTTATCAACTACTAGTCTGCTCAATTTCTAACAGTGCTAAAGAAAATCCTACTAAACCAAACACCTTGATCAAATTCTGAATCTTTTGCTAACCAAGATGCACACTAGATACAAAACAGACTGGGCTTTGGTGGGGGTTTTTTGTCTTTTTTTTTTTCTTTAAATTTCCCTTCCCCAAGGATGACATTATCTATTTTCCTGGAAATTTTCAGCAAATTTTCTGCAGAAGGAGAAGGTATCCTGTGTGAGAAACCACGTCAATAAGACCTTTCCGTAAATCCAACATTTGTATAAGATCAACACAATAATTTATCATTTATTTTTTCCTCTTGAAAGGAACAGGAAAAAAGTGTTTAAAGGCCACGGTAGTGCTTAAAAGGAGGGCTCCGATGCTGGAGGATGGTGCACTAATTGAAAGTTTCTGAAGTGATTGCCTTCTCCTGGGGTGTGCACACATCACATTTCAGCACACAACAGCAAGGCCACTTCCCTTTGCCTTGAAGCCTGCTAACAGCCTTGTGTTGGCAGTTTGTATGTTGAAAAGGGAAGGCCTGCAAAGGTACCACCTTTATGGTCAGAGGAGTCAATTCCACAACTGATAGTTGGAGTCACATGGACATTGGAGAAAAGGTTCCTGCCAGAAGGTGAAGCATTGCTCAGCTGAAGACAGTCTGGACCATGGAAGCAGTAGGTAGATCTTCCAGCTGACACTCTGCCCTGACTGAGACTGTCATTCAGTCTCTTCTTTCTCCCTTCTGCAAACACAAGCATGATCCTGTTGCTGGACTTTTCTAAACCCAGCACAACAGAAATAATCCCACATTTCCCCGCCCTTGAAGAGAGTAGGCATTAATGCTTAAAAGCATTAAAAGCATTAAAGTAGTACCTTAAAAGCATTTTAGGCCCTTTCATTCTTGTGGTTAGCACACCTTTTTTAGCTTCTTTACCCTCTATTGCAGAGATGATTTGTCAGACCTACTGTGAGACCTTCTTCAAGTTTCACAACTAAAACTCAGCAGCAAGCATCAAATAGACTCCCCAAAAAAAGGCTGACCCCCGTATTTTCTCTGCAACACCAACATTTCCAACTGCAGAAAGGATGGTGGGGCAGGGTGGACAGACAGGCATTTATACATCCCATAGCATAGGGCAGAGCTCTTCAGTGTTTTGGTGCCAAAAACTTTCCGTTTTGGAAAAGAAGAGGAGCTGCAGTTAAGGATGACCCTGTTGAACAATAGCGCATGGCCCCGGCGTGCTGCATTTGGAGTGACTCCAAGCAGGGTGGGACTGTAAAAACGTGGACAAAAGCTTTGGATAGTGATCTACAGGGAGGAAGCGCTTCCTACTTCCTATACTCCACAGAAAGCACCAGGGCTTTAAATAAACCTCCTCCCAAGCTCTGCTGAAGACCAGAAAGGTTGCAGCTGGAACAAAGTCCTATGTGGCTGGGACCTGGCTGAAGGCAGACGGAGCTCTCACAGGGAATGTGGCCACCCTGCTGCAGTTCCCAACATGCTGATGGGAAAGGCAAGGCTAGGCTGCCCACAGTTCCATTTTGACTGGCACCATCTAAATAAAAAAAGCCTGTAAAAGCCCAGGACATGGCCTTCAGCTCTGTCACCAAAGGTGCAGAGCTAGACTTGCCCCTCAAACACATCCTTTGCTGAAAAAGGAAAATCAAAGTGTACATGTAGACTTTGTAATGCCGTTTCAACATCACACTGTCTCTCAGACCCATCGACCTTTTAACCCTTTCTTGTATGACCTATAGGGCTGCAACAGCACCTTTACTTCGATGGACAGAGACATTCAATCTGCTCCACCCATCCCTCCCATTTCCCTTCCTCCCTCCACACCTCTGCAGCCACACCAGACATTCCCCTCTTGCCTCCCTTCAGCATCTACCACAGTCCTACATGTAGACCATGAACACTGGAGCCAGGGTAATCCATAGGTTGGGCAACTGATAAGCAAGTAACTGGCACTGACAAAAACCCCACCTCACTCCTAATGAATACCAATGAATACTTTGCTTGGCTGTAACAGAATCAGACCCTAAACACAGTAATACATATTTGCAAAACACACAGATCTTACCTCTGTACATTACCATATCAATTACCTTATCTGTGCATTTTAGTGTACATATTCAGTTGTAACAACCCTCATTTGGTCTGTTATCCACCCTGAGTATCAGCCCACAGCAGGAAGCCTGTTTGCTGTTTTTCAACACATCCTTAGTCTGCTAGAGCACCCATTGCCTATTAACCCAATAGAAGACAACTTGTTCTGTGTCAAAATTTCTTAAATCTGCATCTCAGATACCTTCCATGGGCAGGAAGATTTAGTAAGAGAAAATAAGGGAGAGAAGGAAGAAAGCCACAGGTTTGGAAAATATCAGGCTAGACAGATTAAGAAGCAATATGGAAAAAATATATTCCAAATTATATTCTCGAAACAAAAACAGAGCTATAGGCAAGTCAGAAAGAAACAAGTTGTGCACACATTTCTACTACAGCAAGAAATGGCACTGCTCTGAAATGGAATTGAATAAGCAAACTTCACATTCCTGGAGGAAAAAATTATTTCATGATTGGCTTTGCACAAAGCAATTACCCACCAGTTTGGAACAGACATCTGTGATTTTTCACCTGCTGAGACAGCCATCAAAACTGCACTTGGTCCAAATTTCATGGAGAAAGTTATCAACTCCTGCCCTGTTTTACAAAGGACTGAAAGAGTCAAAACTATTTCTTGTAGACATTATCTGCCACATCACTGGACCTTGAGATTAGTACACTGGCTAAAGCATGGTGCTAATAAAGCCAAGGTTGTGGGTTCAATCCCCGGATGGGCCATTCATTTAAGAGTTTGACCTGATGATCCTTGTGGGTGCCTTCCGACTCAGAATATGTCTCTTGTGACAGCAAACTGCCTTCAGTAAATGAACAGTTCTTACAAAACTCCTGGATTTTCTCTAGTAATTCACATCATGGCAAAACGGTGAACACTCAGCTGAGGAGGCAACTCTGTTGGGCTGAAATAAGGCAAAGTGCAATAAAAAACAGCCCATGCCAACACCAAACTCACAGCCAAGAGTGAGGGGACAGACCTGCTTGAGTGCCAGTCCTGGAGAGGTGGCATATCCACCACAGGCACGCACTGAAACAAAGATGCTGAATGCCACTGTGCCTGCAAATTCTACTTAGCTATTACAGTTTATTTCCCTGTTTCTTATTTCCAAGCTGTCTTAATGTCCTATAAGCTTCCGTTACTCAGCTTTGTCTTAATGGCTTCAGTGCAGAAGTGAATGTGTCTCAACACACTTATTTTTTAATGCAGTCAGTACTTATTATTTTCAATATTTCCAAAGATGAACTGCTCCTCTTGGAAATATCATGTTCAGGCCTTGATATAGCAGATGTACCATCACTCACTGACTTTATTCCTGAGCTTTATCCCAAAAGCTGGCCACGCTTTGCTCCCTCACTCCTACTGGCTCAAAATCATCTTCTAACTTCCAGCCCATATGTATTCAGTGCTGGTGATTGCATTTGCTCTGGTCCTAATATCGACTTCTCTACAACTTCCCCTCTGCTACACACACCAGTAGAGAACCATCACTCCCACATCAGCCTTGGCTTTCCTGGTTTAACTGACCAGGCTCTTGCCTCCTCTCAGACTCATTTTCCTTTCCCCCTGTCACAGAAATCCTCCCCTGCATTTCATGCAGTGACAGCCTCCCGACTCCTTCCCACTGGCACCACACACACCATCTTGGACAAGGTCTCACCTCGACATCAAGTTTCCTTATCTGCACTGGGAACTCATCCAAGAAGGAGATTTGCCTTTTGACCTTAGTGTCTTGGGTCAATCTGTGTTCATCTCTGCCTGGGCTCTTCTCTGTGCTTCCAGATGAGCAGCTTCTCCCCTGTTCAGAGACAGACTCCACCTGCATTTCATGCCTTTTCTGTGCCTGCCATCCTCAGGAGTATCCTACTCTCTCAGAATGATGATCTTCTTTCATGTTGATGGCAAATGGCAGTGTCATGGCACCTGATCTGTGCACCCCCAAATGTGGAGCTTCAAAACCTATCTGCTGAGAAGGTCTAATGGAAGACACATAAAGCTCAGTGGAAAAATAATGTCAAGAAATCAGTGATCCAACATGCTTTTGGAACACCTCTACATGTAAAACCTAGTGGTGCAAGTCACATAAGGATTTTCTAGTTTTTCCTCCAGCTCTAAATGTCTGGACCAAGAAGGAGCGCTTCTATCACTCATCCAGGGCATGAACAGGGAATAACAGTGTATCTGTTTTATAAACAAAAGAGCAAGGTTGTACAAAACCAACCAACCAACCAAATCTAACCACACCCTCAACTAGGGGAGACCACAATCACTATTTGCTGTTCAATAGGATCTGTGTACTAGGAAACATTTTCAGCAAGTGCAGCTTCTCACAGACATATATTTCTATTTTATTAAAAATAATGGGTTTTTTTCCTCCTAAAGGGTGAGATTCAGATCTGGCACATCAGAGGAACAGCTGTAACAAACAGAAAGGTCATCAGGCAGTTTGCTCTGAAAATACAATAAAAAAAAAACCCTTTACCAAAGCAGTGAAAAAGGTGACTGAAAATACTCCTAAATGCTACAAGCAGGTTGTAGCCCCCTTGGAGTGTGAGGAGCCTTGGAATCCACCATAGGGGCAGGGGAAGCAGTTCAACAAACATGTTCATGCACACTTACAGACACATGGCACTTGTAGTCAGAGATTTGCCACTGAGAAAAGCACTTCCCCCCCCTTTTTAAAAATTTTACATCAAGAAAAGTGTGTCCTTTGCTGCTCTAACCCATCAGTGGAACCACCACGGGGACCTGACACAACTTCTCCCCTAGCTCCAAGCAGCACTCGCACCAGAGCAACACAACATGACCCTCTGCAAACCAGAAAGGCTCTCTGGATTGGGTCACTGTGCAAGCAAACAGATGGAGAGAAACTGTGCAAAAATATCACAAGTCTTCCAGAACTTTGGGCTGTGCCATAGTGGTGTTTGGATGCACACTGGGACACGCAGGTAGCTTTGGCCAGGCACAAGTCTGCTCAGCTGGGCACTCGCATCACTGCTGACATGGGAGTTGTGAAAGTGTCAAGCCCCTACACGTCTTGGCACGCCAACTGAATAAGATTTGTATGTGCATAAAACTCCCAAATTGACTTTTCCTATGGAAAGTGACTGCTTCTCCACAGAAACTGCTCTTTCCAGCAGGGAGGGGAGCTGTGGCAGCGTGTTCCTGCAGGCTGCACCACGAAGCCGCACAGGCTGCTGGGAGCATCTGAGGCAGAGCTTACAGAGCTCCTCAAAAACAGTACACCATTCTCTACCCACAAATAACCCCACTAAAACACATTTAATTTCTTGATGCTGCTGTTGCTGACAGCATTTCCAAGCCTGCTGCTTTCCTGGAGAAATCCATGGCATGCACACACTCCAGCCCATGCTACGTTTGATACGAGTAGCCTGGTTTCAAGCAGTTGGAGTTCCTATTTCTTTGCTAAGAGCACATCTTAGGCTTGTACAGGTTAAAGTTAACCAATGGCAAGCCTGCTGCTCTGTCTCTGGAAGGGGGATCACACCTGCTGGTGGCTGCCCCAACACAAAAGAAGGATGCTGGAGCACTCCTGCTGTGAAGCAGAGAAGCAGCAGCTGAGATCTGGCTTCTGCTGTGCCAGGCACCATGCACCAGGCAAAAAAGAGCCTGTTGCTGTGCCAAAAAGTGGATAATTTAAGCTGTAAGGCAGCTGATGGGACTTCCCTGCTTTGCCAGGCAGCTGTTCTGCAGAAACACATCCTGCAGCAGCAAACATCACCCTGCACTGATGAGGTGGAAAGTCCTTTCAAATCAGTTCTGAGCAGGTCCAAGGACAGGGGCTAGGGGTAAAGAGAAGCTGCCTGATAAATGACAACACTTGGCAAGCCTAAACAAAAAATACATGCTTCCTTTCCTTCAAAAGGTTACGGTCCTTTTTCGTTCTGTTGCCTCCCAGCCCATAAAATATCATTAAATTTACCCTGACTGAAAATATTAGAGGCCTCATGTCTTAAACTTGAAGAACATTTTTTTCCACGCAGACAGAGGAATTTTGCTTACCTTCACCAAGCAGTAGTGCCAACAGCTGTTAAAGTACAGTATAAATATTAGCCTTTGCCAGTAAACAAATACAGATTTTGATACCAGATCTCACTGGAATAATCACATAATTACAGAATGGTTGGATTCAGAAGAGACCCTTTAAAGATCATCCAGTTCAACCCCCCTTCCATGGGCAGGGACACCTTACACCAGACCAGGTTGCTCAAAGTTCCATCCAACCTGGCCTTGAACACTTCCAGGAATGGGGTATCCACAACTTCTCTGGGCAACCTATTCCAGGTTCTCACCACACTCACAGTAAATTTCTTCCTTATGTTCAATCTAATCTTACCCTCTTTCAGTCTAAAACCATTGCCCATTGTCCTGTCACTTCTGGCCCCTGAAAAAAAATCTTTCTCCATCTTTTTCATAAGCCCCTTTATAATGAAAGGCTGCAATGAGATCTCCTTGGAGCCTTCTCCAGGCTGACGAACCTGTAACTCAGCCTCTCTTCACAAGAGAGATGCTCCATCCCTCTGATCATCTTCATGGCCTGCTCTGGACTCACTTCAACAGGTCCATGTCCTTCCTGCACTGAGGACTCCAGAGCTGGATGCCGTACTCCAGGTGGGGCCTCACAAGAGCAGAGGGGCAGGATCACTTCCTTCATACATTACAACACCCTGCAAGCAAAAGCCCAGCTGGGGAATACCAGCACGGACTGAGAAATTCTGCATGTGAGACTGAAGAATGTATGCACAGATACGCTGGACCACAATAGCTAGGAACTCCATTTCCATGGTTTATTTATTTGTATTTAACAAACTAAAACCCTAAGTGCCATACTGAAGGCTCAGTGACAACTCATACTAAACAAATTAGCTACTCAGGTCATTAAAACACTTGAGAGCTGCTTTGCTTCCTTCTGTTTATGCTCTACTAATCTCTACACTTCTCTCAGTCTGACAAAGCAATTAAAAAAAATCCATTCCACTTTCAGTTTCTGACCAGAGAAAGCACCATGGGTTCACGAGCTACCAGAACTTTTTAAAATCAGAAATATTATTCTCCACATACTTTCAGTAAATAATCCCAGTGAGTTTAGGTATGAAACAGATCTGCAAAATTAAACAGGCAAGAATGTAAACTTGGTGCCTCTGCTTCAAAATACTTCCCGCCTCACCTAAGGAGTGACTTGGCTGGAAAGTTATTTATTGAAACAGAGAGGCCAAGTGATGCAGGAGTGCTGAAGGCAGGCAAGGAGAGCAGGGAGGATAATGCCTAAGTCAGTTATGTAAGTGGGGAAGCACAGGGTGAAAGGACGGGAGGACGCTGTGGGATGCATGGCAGCCAGCCGCGGAAAGCTCATAAAGAGCTTTGGCAGGAACCGGCTGCCCTGCCGGTGACAGTGAATCCAGGTGACAGTGAATCTCGGCTCCGGCACCACCGGCTGCAGGACCCCACGCCCGGCAACCTGAGCTGCAGCACAAAGCTCCTGGGGGTTTGCTGCCTAGCTTTGTGCTCGGGAGCACAAGCATGGAGCCTGCAGGATGCTGGGGAAAACAACAAAAGGGTTTTGGTGCTTTCTCTGACATCTATTTGGCGGTTCAATACCGGGTTTGGGGTTTTTTCCCCTGGGTTTGCTGCTGAAGTGCCCACGGACAATGAGACTATTGAGAATTTACTACAGCGTGAAATTAGTTTGGGTTTCAGTTTCTGCTGAACCAGCTCATTTCCTTCAACATTCTTGCAGGAACAGATGCTAAAATATAAATGGGCAATCAGCATCATAAAGGCAGAAAAAGGAAAATCCTTCATACAACAGCATGAAGTTAAAAATACTACTTCACAACTTTAGCCAGAGCCATTCAATAGCTTGCTGCCCCGTCTAATTACGTTACATTAAAGAGGCAAGGAGCTATTATTTTTTCTTTTCCTTAGAAACAAAAAAGACCCAAACACACACACACACCTCAAAATGTCAAAACCCCAACCAACCAACAAAACTGGTCAAACCAGCCAGATTAAATGAAGTCTTCAAAGGAGCTAAACAGAAAAATTACTTTCGTCCCCTCCCATCATGCATGACTGCAATGCTGTCTTCCAACACCAAATTCAATTGCTGCAACAATTAGTCACAAAATTCAAGGTGAAACTGCCAGATACACCAAAGGGAATCCCTGTGCTATAACCAGTTCTTACCCCACAGAGGCAAACCAAGCAGATGAATAATCTGCAGTTAATGAAAAGCATCCCTGGGCTGCAACAGCACAAGGATGAGGTGATGGCAGCCCTCGTTTAACAAACACCCAGCCCCGTGTCACCACTCCAGCCAGTGCAGAAACATCTCTTCCCTGGATGCTTTGGTACTGAGTGGCCACAGCTCAGAGCATCCCCACAGGGCCACGCAGCAGAGACAAAGCTTCCAGGGCTGGCACTTTCTTTAAGGAAAAAATAGGTGGAAAGAAACCCAGATTGCCCCTGTTCTACCACACCGGCCATGCTTCTCCTTCCACCCATGGTCACTCCCTTCACCATTACTCACAAAAAACTAACTACAGTCTTCCAGAAACTAAATTGTATCCACCAACTTTATCCTTGCTCAGAAAAGTTCCAAGTATAGCAAGATGCTTCACCATGCAGCTCTGCCATTCAGATGCTTTGCCAGCTAGATGGGCATCCTGAAACCCCTCCAGACACTTTTTAAAGTACTTTCTACGTACAGATATAATATCCATCATCCTCTAATGCTTTTAAAATGTCAGATGCTTCTCATCAGCCACCCCAGATGCGCAACCCACTGCTTGGCAAGCCTGTACCTCCCTGGTGCCATTCCAGCAGCCCACTGCAAGAACCTGCAAGAACCATCTCCTTCTGGCTGGGGGAAAAATACATCAGTAAACGCCAGAAAGCTGAGATCACAAAGGACCAAAGCCACTGAGTTCTCCATCAGGCAGCTTCAGTGCTCAGTGCAAATTTTTCCAGGAGGTTTTTAAACCTCTGAGATCTACAAAGCTGTGAAGTATAAATATACAATGTAAGTACACAGATGATATATCTATGTCAGTAGTACTAATTACACAAAATTACTGATAAAATTTAGGAGGATTTTCAGACAAATCTTTCCAAATCATCAGCTTCTAGATTTAAGACAAGCGAGGTGGGTTCATGGAGGCTCAAACAAAGTTTGATTTAGCTCACATGGAGAACATAAAGGTCCCTGCTGGCAGCTAAGGCCAGAACCAGCTCTGCAATGACTTACTGACACAAGCTGGAGGAGTTTCAATCCTCCTGTAAAGAGCAGAGAAAACGATGCAACTTCCTATTGCTTTTGTCAACTTATTCATCAACACTTTATAGTATTATGAACATTTTAATCACCTGCACATTGCCTACACAATTAGGCTTTCTTAAAAAAACAAACAAACAAAAAAATGTTGTAGCATCCTTCATGAAAAAATAAACTCCCAGGGCAACTCTTGGCAAACACAGCTGCCCTGTCATTTCAGCAGAGCACTGCCTTTCTCGCTTCCCATCTGCAGCTCTCCCAGCACTGGTTCAGCAAACCATGCCAGCACCCACTGCTCCTCCTGACCTGCAGAGCAAAGCCCTCTGAAAGCTGGCACAGCTGCTATCAGATGCTGTCCTTTTTGGTGCCACATTTTGGTGCCAGTTACACCACCCTAACACCACACTGCTGCATCAGAACAAGAGGCTGCAATTAGATTAGAGGTTTTTGATGGCTTCAACGTTACTCTGCTCACTCACCCAATTTCACCTAGACCTCTAAACTACTCAAACTACTCTCTGGGATTTAGGCTTTAAAGCCAACCCCTTCCCTCACTGCCAAAACACACACTTGGGACTGAAGGAGGACTTAAACATTTACCCACAACAAGTTTTTATGGGCATAGAGGGACTTCACACAGCCACCCTATGCAGGAGAGACACCCACAGGGTGCCTCCATACCAACTGATGTGTCTCTCCCAAGCACCCAGAGAAGGGCCAGTCCCATGCCACCAGCCCCACTCCCCACTGGCTGCCCAAGAGGGTGCTGGCTGACCCCACTTTCCCCCTCACCTTGTCCCGCCAGATGCCCTGGGCTCAGACAGGGGGGTTTCTGGGCTGGGCTGGCCACCACATCCCTTCAGCTACTCCTCTGCAGCCCTGTGTGAACCAGGAAGTGGAGGCGAGCCAGCAGTTTATTTTTAGCTTTTTTTCCCCCCCTTCATTAAAAAGCAAAACCACATGCATAAACCACACATTCAGCCTCACTCCACCCAGTGAAGGGTTTTACATTTTACGTCCTTCCAACACTCAAACATTCCCGGACAATGATGGAGAGCAGATGTCACTACATCACCCCACACATTTCCATTATGCCCCTCAGTATCCCTGTTCCTACACCGGCAAAATAAGTGTCTCTGAAAAACTGAATTGAGTCTCTCCACAAAGAAAGCAAAGCCTGAAGAGACAGCTCAGAGAAAGTGGCTCTGTTCTCAGCTTGTCTCCCCCTTTCCCTCCTCCCCAAAAAACATCCAGGACATCCAGAAGCACTGGCAAAAGCTGCAGCTCACACCTCCAAAGCTTTGTTGCAGACATTTCACAGAAAGAAGAGCTAGTGTGGGATTATGTATCCCTCCCCATAAGTTCACAACAGGTTTGAATCCCAACTAACCAGCAGCTGGTTCTTGCTTTTCTTCTACAGCTCCTCAGATGTCATTACTTGTAACACCTTTGAGTGTTCACATAAACAAGTTATGGGATCACAAGAGGCACCCCAAACTTTAGTTTCAGAGGTGCAGGCAGGTAGAAAGAGTGGAAGGGTTTCCGAGCAGCTGATAGTTTTGCAGTCTACAGCTCCTCAGTTTGAATTTTTGGAGTTAGGAGGAGACCACCTGGCTGGTTGCCCATTCACCACAGGAACTTTTGGAACAGAACTTAGATTCCTCAAAGATAAAAGTTGAGAAATCCTGCTTTTTCCAAAATGTGTCTATTGAAACTTTGCATAAGTTCTTTAAAAAGAAGAGGAGCACTAGGTCAGCATACACATATCTACACCTTGAGAAGCAAGACTTCTGCATCAAGGAGACAAAAACTTTCAGGGAGCAAATACATTAAGCAAGACCCACTTTGTGCCCACAGCCTGATGTGGCTCACATTCAGTCTTTAATAGCAAAATTACCTGTTTTCAACTTCTGTTCAAAGAGAAACCTCATGCCAGCAGAGTGCCACTTAGACGTGAACATTGTTAATATAGAAATGACTGCTTCAGAGCTCAGAAAACACTAATTAATCACAGCACTGGTCTTATAAGTGATCATTTGCAAATGCCATGTCAGCTCCACATTACCCTGACAATGCTGGCAATGCCTCATCTCAGGCAGAAAGATGCCTCACTACTTGCTGGATACTATACTGCTTGGACAGCAAGCGTAAGCATCATTTTGATGAAAACAAACTTGAGAGATAAAACACTACACTTGAAATCATAAGAAGGCATCTGCCTCAACTTTAGTATCTCACTACTGACTTTTACCTCCAAGACATGAAAAATTTGGTGGGTATACCACTGCACAACAGCTCAAGGATGGACTGGAGAGCTTCAAGCATTACAAGACTTGAAGACATAAGCTTTGCTCCACAACCTCAACAATAATGTTTGTGAATATGAAAAAGTGGAAGCTAAGACAGTTGAGTCACTCCAACCACTAAGTGTTCCTCTATGCTAGGACGAAAACTAGGTTCAATGCAGGCTTGCATATAATTAATTAAAAAATCTTTTGGAAAAGCTGGCAAATATTTTTGTGCATTTTAGGATGCAGAGCTGAAGTGGAACATCTTTTCCCAGTCCAACCTAACAAACACATGTTAAGCTGCTGGCTTTAGGACAGCAGATTACATTAGCTAATAACCACCCCTTGCTTCAGTCTCACTCAGCCTTCTTAGCCCACCTCAACCAGCCAAACTGGGTTTTCAAAACAGGTCAGTGTATTAGGGCTCCCAGAAGGGACCAGGAGGCTACAGGCTGACACACCATTCAGACATAATGCAGCCCAGATTCACCTTGACCAAGCAGTTGAACTTGTCCTGCAAAACAGTGTTAAAAATATATCTTTATCCTGTCCTGGATGGAGTCTTGGCCTCCTTCATGGATGCCAGGATGAGGATTTGAGCAGCACTGCTCTGTTGCTCCAAACCACCTCACCCTGTGTTATGCTGGTATCCTCATCCTGAATGCCTCACCACACAGAGCAAAGCTTTCCACAGCCTCTGCTTCTCTTATTGCCAAAAGTTTTTCCTACACTGTTAATTAAAAATTAAGTCTTTTGTTGCAACTAAGATAAAAGAAGAGGATATTGCTGAGAAGAGCCCTAGGCTTTTGCTGCATTGGAGACATTTCACAAAAATATTGCAGCAAGGTTGCAGGTGTCAGCCACCTTGTCCATGCTTAATCCAATTGTGTACAGCGCCCATCCAACACCCTCCAGCAATGCCATGAGGTGCTTGGTGCCAAGTTTAAGCACTCCCTTGCTTAAGAATTGCCAGTTATTTTATGCAGAGTGATGGAAAGGTGTATTTGAGGTGTATTTGCTGAGTGAAGGGAAAGCCTTATACTGTGTCCCAAAACCTGAAGGAGACTTGAATTTAAACCTACTTAACTAAAGAAGACCATGCTCTGCAAGGAGCAGTGTGCTTACTGCGAGGAAACATTGCAGAAGCACAGTCAGCAAAATTTCCTATTTCCTTGCTCTGCAGAAGCAGCATCTTCCCTCTCCCGCTTCCTAAGGCTTTGCCTCACCCCTTTGCCAACAGAGTGGATTTGAAACTGCAATGACACCAGCCTCCTGCTCCCTTCCCACACAAGACCACCCATAACAAGAGGGGCTTGTTATGCTCCCTCTTGTCTCACCTCAGGGGTGGACACAGACACCCCACAGAGCAGCACAGTGGGCTGAAACAGACTGCCAGCCCCCTCAAGGGATGCTGGCACAGAACCCCTGAGGCAAACACCATTGAGTTCCCAAAGGAAAGGCTTTAAAGTGTCAAGACCTCTCCTTCGCAACCTCCAAAGAAATGTACGGACTTCTCCAGCAGCCCAACTGACTGTGTTTATTGCTGCACCCTTCACTTTATAGGCCAACATATACCAGAGAGCCAGCAACTCTCAGCTAATCAGATTTCCATGCAGACTGACAAATGGCTCCCAATAAGAATATAAAAACCCGGTAAAATCAACAGTCTCTATAATCAACTTGCTTGATGCACTGCAGTAAGAATGCAGAAATCTCATATGCTTTGTTAACACATGTGCTCACGCTTTGTGGCAGGATCTGGGGGGGCTGTCAGAGGTGGGGGGACCTCAGCCCGGACTAGCTGCTGGAAGGAACATGTCTTTGCTCTTTATGTTCCACTAATGCTATGTTATTTTGAAACTAAATTCGTGGCAATTCCTTGACATACCATTAGTGTGCTTGCCAAAAGCCAAAGCTTAAAATCAGATTGTGAACACACAAAGGAGGTTCTCGCTCTGCCACTGGACTATCCCAGGCTGGAGACTTCTTATAGGCGAGTCCTTCCTATCTCCTCAGCCAGACCTGAAAAAAATATTAACTGATGATGGGGTGCGTAAATCTTTCCTATGAACACCAAGCACCTCACCTTGTTACCCTGACCCTGCAGCTCTGCCACACTCTGCCCCTCCAAACTCCAGATCCTATGCACTTTACCCCAAAAAGCTCACCTATCACCAAGAAGAGCTTCAAAAGTTTAATGACATCTCTGACATATACATGGTGTCCCTCCTCCTTCCCACGGCAAGACTCATGGTGACAGCAGGGCACTGCATGCCCCAGGAGCCAAAGGCTGAACCCAGAGAGTCAGGAGAGGAGGAAATGATGTGCAGAGATGCAGGTGGAAAATCATGACTTCCTCCTCCACAATGGCCCTCAGATGGTCTTAGAAGATGACCAGGATTCCAACTAAAACACTGGTGCTCTCAGAAGTCTGGCACCTGAGCTGCTGAGCAGGTAAAGGGGACGGTGAATCTGTCAAGGTCCCTGATTAAGTGTGAAAGAAAAGACCTGTGCACACAATACTCTTACTGCAGTTATAAATAGCCACCTCTGCACCAAAGTTGTGCACACTGTATTGACACCCCTGACCTAATAGGATTTTCTAGGTAGCCCAAACCAGCTCGAGCTGCTGCAGGGCAGCCTTGCTGAGCTGTTCTCACAACACACGCATACCGGATGGTGCTGGGGGAAGCATAGGTATAATCCCATGTTTTCAGTGCCCTGGTCACCCTAAGGCAGGAGGACACTGTGAGAAACTCCTAAAGGGTCGTAATGAGTTTGCATGCACAGCATAACAGGGAGAAAACTTCCAGGCTGGCCTTTTCAACACAACAAGCTTATCTTTTATTTCAGAAGCTTCTGTTCTTATTACAAATGCAGTTTCTTTCTCCTTTATATTCATCCTATTTCATAGTGGTAGAATAAGATAAAAACAAAGCTCTAATAAAAAATATACTATAATACCATTTTTATGTCAAATAATGTAAAGTATTATTTTCCTACTCACGTTTATCACGTCATTTCACTTCCTGTAAGTTAACAAAACCAACTCTTCCAGTAATAACTTTTTATTGTATTCAAACAAATATGTAAGATAAGAATTTACACTATATTCCTCCTAAAGAAATCTCACCCTGTTTGGGTTACTGTCTGTTAATCTGAGATACTGATCTGAGAACTGTTAACCAAATAATCTTTTACTGTATCTTTTCCATCACATCACCTTTGCCTTTGTGGTGCTTCACAGCCTGCCAGTGGTACTAGGAATGTCTAAGTTTGGCCTTGACCCTTTGAGCATGTATCCCCTGCCCTCAGTCCTGAGTCTGGGCTGCACTGCTGAGCCTGTGCCTGCCTTCCCAGACACAATCACAGTACCTGGCCCTGCCACATCACTTCCACCACCTGATAAAATACTCCAAAGCCTGTTCACCCATCTGCTGTGGATAAAACCAATATTGACACTTCGAAAATATACAAGTAGCAAGGGCTGTTTACACCAGAAGGGAGCAGCCAGAGTCTCCTGACTACTACCCCACTAGCCAAGTGCCCCACTTGGCCCCAGTGTTGCAAGGGTTGAGCACCACCTGGCTGAAAGCATCACTCCAGCACCTTGGGGCCTGAGCCTGAGATGAGGGGGCAGCAAGACTTTATGTTGTACAGATGAAGAACAAAAAGATGTCTTCTGGTACTTTATCATGTCATTCCCATCATTACTGCCTCACAGGCAAAAATCCTGAGCAAGGAATGATGCAGGACAGTTTCCTATTGCATATTGCCTACCAACCCCAGCTTCCTTCAACTGCTACATCACCACAAGCAACACAGGAACCACACAAGGCACTTGTACACTGCCACCCATGGGCTCAGTATTTCAGGTGGCCGACCCGACTTGCTCAAGATGACCTCTCAGTAGTGCCTGTTGCTCTGGGCATGCTGTACCTCCAGGGCTTAGGGATGCAAACTCCCTCTGCAGCACTTCTGTGTTTTTTTGGAATGACATTTGGCTATTTGGAGCACTGGGAACTCATAACATAAGAAGTAGAAACAATAAAGTTGACCTCAAGCTGGTTCAATACACTCATTCTGAATCTAAAGTAGCTAAAACACAGTGCATCATTTTTTCCTACCACAGTCTTAGCTGTAAACTGCAGCAATGAAGAAAAGAGCTGGCTCATGAGCTAACCTTACCTGTCTGCACTTCATCTGCTTCTTAAGTATGCACTGTACACCACAGCATGGATATACATGGATATATAGTGTTTTCATGGCTATCTAAGAACCCCAGGCAGAAGTGATTGCACAGAGATACGTAGCTTAAAATTTCATTAAAGAAATGGCTATAACACAATCACAAGCCACTCAATGCACTGGAGGCTGAATGTTGCTAAGGAAAATTATGAACCTCCTCCTGCAAATATCCTTATCTACCCACAACAGAGAAAGAGCCAACAGTTTAACAACATCTATATTCAGCACATGCACTAGACCAGAATAAGGTGATCATTAAATAGTTTAAAACAAAGAAGCTATCAAAATGTAATGAACCTCAACAAACCAAGTGAAAATGGGCTAAGAGGCTGTACCAGCTATGCCTTGAACTTAGCAATCTCTTAGGAAACCTTCTGTAGGAGATGGAAGGACAATCAGCTCTCCAAGAGCTTCCACACAAGATGGATGATGGACAGGTGGCTCCTTTTGCAAGACCCATTTTCTTTATTCTGCACAGTGGATAATTCAGCTCAAGAGTAAAGAAAAAAAAGAGCAAAAGGGGAGGTAAGAAAAATGCTTGAACGTCAGAATAGGCAAACTACTGAGCTAGAAAATCTAGATCAAATTAAGCATTCCTGTAAATTTGTAATAAAGAAATGAACGGTTCCCATCTGGAAGCTCAGCAAATTAACTTGGATCCTGGTTAAGATGACAGCAGTAGAGCCTGTTTCCAGAAATGTAAATATCCAGTGTGCATTTGCAATCACAGGCTAAAAATATAAGACAACTTGGAGTGGAAATCTGATTTTGTGTCTACCCTCTTAATGGGGAATAAAACAATAATTCTGTAGACACACATATTCTTCCTGCTTAGAGAGATGCTGTAAGATGTCTTTGCACCAGGAAAGTCTTTCAGCTGCTTCTGATTGCGAGGCCACAGCTCACGTGTTGGAGGCCTGACTCTTCTCCATCGTACTCTGCTTCCCCATCTCCTTCTCCATCCTGCTCCACTGTACTGTCCTCGGCTCCCTGTTTATTTACACCACTTTATTTGATTCTTATTACTAAGAGTATTCTAGTTCCTTTTCCCCCAGAGGTTTATCTCTGGCTTTTCAGTAAGAAACAAAGTGCTCTTGCTCTCAGTGTGCAGATGGAGAACTCAACCACAGGCATGAAGCAGGCTCAGGACTAAATTTAGCCCAGTAGAGGACAGTCTCTCTGCCGGTAGACTAGGAAGGCAATTTAGAGCAGGAACGTATTTTAGATGCTCCCTGGTCTCTCTAGGCTACAGAGAGAGCCTGGGGAGATCAGGCTTAGACTTGGAGCATCATCCCTTAGGACTTTCTTTCAATGCTACAAAAGGAAGGAAAAGCTATTACAAGTTAATGTCATCCATATGGCTTAAGAGCTGACACTGAAAGGGAAGTTTTAGGGTGTTCCACCACCAAAAGGTATTAACGGAAAAAGGATACTGCTCTGTGGATGACAGATGTCCTTCTGTGATCACGGCAGGCAGGAGTTTTAAACTAGAGAAAAAAAACACCTCTAGAGACAGGATAATCAGGAAAATAAGTTAATTCCTATATCTTGTTTTAATAAACAGGGGGATTGGTAAGCATGGACAAAAAAGCACAGAATATCCAAATTTAGGAGAACAAAGAGCATATTAACATCAATAGCAGCAGTCAGAAAGGATGGTAGATAATCAGCCAGAAATTCACATATGATGAGTAAGAAACAAGATCAAGGATTAACATACTGATACCAGGAGTAAGAGCAATGCAACAGAAAAGTCAGGTAGCAGAAAAAGAAATTCCAGGAGACTGCAGTGGTATGGGGTCAACAGTATTTGGGAGAAGGAGGGACAACAGCACAAATTGTCTTACACCCTACAAAGTTTGCATGGCAGTGCAGTGTAGATTGCAACGTCCACAGCAAGATAAAAGTGTTAACAGGGCTTATCTTACTCTGGGACTGTAACTTCCCAAAATACTCAACCGAAGAACCCACTATTAACGTAACGAGCTGACCACAGATATTCCTGGAAGCAGCAGACAGCAATTGTAATCCTCCAGATGCTGAACTGGAAAAGGCCGATTCTAATTTAGACTCTGTAAGTAGCTGTAAGTGCTCAATGAAAGTAACTCTGGAGGTGACTGTAATCATGGAGAGGTGGTTTAGGTAGAAGAATGCTATAAAGGGAAGCACAAAAATTAATCTTTTCAATTTCTCATAAGTTTCAAAGAATCAAAAGAACTCGGAATGGAAGTCAACTGGACAATAGTACTCAAGAACACACTTGTAAAAAGCTTAGAATATCTGTATGGCAGAAATGAAAAAAAAAAAAAAGGTGGTACTGATCAACCCCAAACAAAGTGGGGGAGACATCTAGGGAATGACTCCCAATCAAATTCAGAAAAAAAAATCACCATAAAAGGGATTTTTAGGACTAAGCAGAGTGAATGGGAGGAATGGAAAGGAAGGGCTGTTCAGCAAAGACAGCTGTGTCAGAGGTCAGTAAGCAAAGGGGTAAAGAGAAATTGCCAAAGTCAAGCTGAATTAGATCATGCAAATAAAAATAAAAAGCAGAGACCAAAATGTTCTTCAGTGACACAAATTAAAAAAAAAAAGAGTAAAGAAAGTGGCAGACTAGCAGCACTTGGCTATGTATCTTAAAACAAAACATGAACGGAGAGCAGCTTTTGCTGTAACCACATCAGGGTGGTGAACAGAAGATGGAAAAAAATAAACCCACAGCGCTGACAAAAAACCCATTCAAACTATTAAGCAGCCCATTAGCAAGTTAAAACTGAAAATGGGGTGGTTTCTAGTCAGGGAGGGAGGTGAACAGCCTGTCCACAGGGCAAGCACCTGAGAGGGGACCAATTTATTTGGGTTGGAAGCCTACTCTCTGCTTGCTGCAACAACACGAGATTGGGCTTTGCAATCAACACAGCCTCTGAAATCTGCTGTTTTGAAACATGTTGACCACAACCAACTCACAGAGTAACCTCAACAACAGGATGATGAGAGAGTCTCACAACGTATGTAGAAAAATATCTTAAAAATAAGACTAAATGGGATTAATTGCCACCTGTAGCCTCATTCCACAGTGCCCAGAGGCAAGGGTGCTCTTGGTGCTCTTCTTCAGCATCTCCATATCCCTCTTCTGAACTCAGCAAAGGTCTTCCACACTTGGAGATTTACAGGAGGGGAGGGTGGTTATTTATAAGCACTGGTCATTTGAGTCATTTTTGAAGAGGAACCAAAGATACATCACCAAAACAATAATAATTTGTTGCTGGATGAGAGCAGTCTGTCTCATGTTTACCTATTAAAATTTGGTAGCAAATACATTGAGACCAGGGGACCCCTGGTGGCCTAGCGGTTAAGATGCTGGTCTCTCAGCGCCAAGGCCACAGGTTCTAATCCCGGTCCCC
>JAWWLV010000121.1:100428483-100446709 GCA_035041135.1 Platyrinchus mystaceus | reverse complement strand
CCTAAAAAATCCATTGCGCAGGCTTGAAAAGTAAAAAGACCTTTCCCAGATCTTCGTTCGCGAAGACTGGCCACGTTACATTGAGACCAAAACCAAGCTTTGCTTTGAATAACCTTAACATAATAGAGATATCCCTGGAGTTCACTCCCAAACTTCAGCATTCTGAGCAAATGCAAATTACATCATTTATAAGCACTGCAGGACTGTTTCTTCCACCACATGAAATTAAAAAATGCTGAGAAAGCTGGGACTATAAAAGTGGGCAGTATGAACCAGTGTTTAACTTTTCTCATTCTCCAATAAAGCATTGCTGTCAGAGCACATGGCTGCCTTTAAGGGATGAGAAAATATTTCCAAGTGCAGAGAAAATAAACTGTAGCCCCATCAAGTCATATTCAACCATGCACACAGTAGTTGGCTTTGTTCCTGCTGTTTATTGAGTTACACTCAAAACCTCTGCAACAATAGAATTGCCATCACACAAGCCAGGGAAGGAAAACTATTATTGTCCAGAATTATTATTATATTGTATTATTAACCAAGACAACTTAAGGAAAAAGTAAGAAGCTATGAGTAACTCCATGACTTATGCCCAGCTCCACTGCTGCTCGTCATCTCCAAGCCAGCTCAACTGGGTGTACAACCAAACATATCATTGCTATTCAGAGTAATGAGAAACTGCTTAGACTCTAACCTCCGGTCAGATTTGAAGACATCACTTTAAACAGAAAGACAATTAAAACCAGAACTAGCACATAGGAGGTCCATGGCATCAACAGGTGTTGGAGGATTCTGAGTCAGTTGTCTTGAGGCAATGTGGTACACAGTGTTATAACTTGTAGCTGTAAAAGTAGTAAATATGTACAAGTTTACAGAATGCATGAGGAACCAAAGTGGAATCTTCTCTCCAGTCTTCCCTTTTCTCTCACAAATCATTGCATTTTACAGTGTTTAGTCACCTCCCTAAATTCAGCTGCAGGATCAGCTCCTTAACTAAGCACTGCGAAGTTCTCCCTCTGCACAATGTAGCAATGGCAAAAACCTCCTGAGAAGAAAACCAGGATATAAGTAGGTATTCCCACTGTAAGGACTGCTCCAGATAATGAGATGATCAATGAATATTTTCTCATGCTCTGCACCTGATGCCACTAACACAAAGAAAAATACTTGTAATCTCCCATCATCAAAATCTTTCAAGCATTGTTACAAGTCCAGATTAAAATGCATCTAAGCGTATGAATAAATTCAGCAAACCTCATGATAATTTAAGCATATGCCTCAAATTAAATATAAGCCTGATTGTTTTGAATGAGGGCAAACTTTAAACCCTTTCATTACACACTTTTCAGTGTGAGACAGAAGCACAATGCTCAAGCAAAGGAGAAGACTGGAAGAGAACCAGGCTACATAGCACTATTTATTTTATGGTCAGTGTCTTATCTTTCCATCAGGCTTTCAGGGAAAGAACAGCAGGGAAGAGGCTTAAAAATTCTTTCAAAGGCACTACTGCACCAGCTGTCTGCTAGTAGATTAATCATTTCGTGTCAACCTAGCAATAACTGTAATTGTTTTGGAAGACATCCATAGTGCAAAATTGTAATAGCATATAGTAAAAGTGAATTGAGTAGAATCCAACCCTTCTTCATTTTTGCTTTAGAAGTATTTTCTCCAGCACAGAAAGAACCAACTTCGAGGAAAAAACCCATCATGTAGATTAAAATTTATTGATTACCCAGACACTAATTCCAGGCCAGCTATTTGAGATCTCTCCAAGGGGAAAGGAAGAGATGGTATTTACAGAAACTGCTTCTAATGAGAAAAACTTAAGAAAGTGAACCAGAGAGCAGTGAGTACCAATTTTATAAAATATAAACAACTGTTTGCTCTCTTGCTCTTGTAATTGCATTTCCTTTTCTAACTACAATCCCTGTGCTTCCTTCAAAAACACCCACTGCTAGGCAAGGGTGATCAAAGCTGGGTTACACCACTGTAACTATGGGCAAAGCATGTTATGCCTTGCTTAAGATACTTTTTTTCAAGGACAGCCTTAAATTTATCAGTTTAAGAAAAACATTACAATAACCAGTGTCATGGAGGGACTGTTCCTTTTCCCTCAGTGATTTGAACAGCATAATTTTGCACAGAGTTCCACGATGAAGAACTACTTTATTTCTAAAACAAATTCCAATATCCCAAGCAGAAAAGTTCACTTCAGAGAGGGCACCAAGCCCAAGTTACTTTTCTTAAACAAAAAAACCCCAAACCAAACAAACAAAAAAAAGAAAGAAAAAAAAAAGCTACTTTTTCCAAGTCTCCTCTTGACAAGTCAGTTTTGTTGAAGGTAATGATGAAGAAGTCTCCCTTGTTAGCTAAAGACTTGAGCCAGTAGGACTCAGGGAATCAACATGGGTCTCTGCTCCTTCATGGGGCTTCACATGGTTTTCTTCAGGCAGAAGACACTCACTGCTGCAAAGCTAATCCTCGTTACACTCCCTGTGTTACAGCTATGGGATGCCAAGGGTGCTGAAGCTCCAACACTCAGGGTAAGCAAGGAAACCTGACCACACGGCTGTTGCAGCTCCTAACAGCCCTTGGCTCTGCAGGTACTGGATTTACCTTCATGAATTACCTGCAGTTCCCCTATCATCAGAGAAAGGGAGTCAAAAAAAGCAAACAAGAGCAGAAAGCAACTACGGTTTAAAGAATGCTCTGAACTGAGCTACAGCTGGGCTTGCACGCAAAGAGATTTGGGTTTCACAGACAAGCAGCAATGACAGGAGAGGAATTAAGTCAACAGCCATTTGCCAAATATAACTTTCAAAAACATTTTGTCAGAAAACTGCAGCTTTGGTGGAGTGAAGCAATAGAATGGAATGGACATTCTCACAGCATCAAGTTTTTATTTAGAGAAGACAACCAAGAAAAAAAATTCAATACAGCTTGCAGATGGCCTGTCTCTGAGTGGCCTCCATAAAAGCCTCTGTGCCCTGACTCCAGGCCAGCAACATTCCGTCTTCTGCACAGCCTGCAGAAGCATTAGCAGTAATTAAGAAAAGCCAACTGTAGTGATAAGCCTGGTCTCTATAAAAGACATACATGCAGTACTGATACAGATTTTTTTTTCTTTCACTTTTTGGTGGACTAACATGGCACACTCCTTATAAAGACATTTTTCAAGCACTTCAGAGTTGTTCCTCCACCTCTGACTCACTGAATCCCAGATGGGACCCTTGGCATCACTCATCCCACTGGGTCTCCTGGACATCACCAAAGACTTCACGTGTGGTCACCACAGAGACACTGCTCTTTCAAATCATCATGTAAGTGTGTAAAGCACAGTTCCTGGAAATTTGCTGTGATCTCACAAAAACCATTGAGAACCACTGACCTAGTCCAATACCTCTTCATTCAAATAATTTCTCCAAGAACTCTGGCATCCAACCACCACCCATTTGGCCTATACCACCTGTTTTCAAGTGATGCATCCCTGACCTAAAAGCCTCCAAGAGGACGAGAATCCACCATAGCCAGGAACAATTTACTTCAAACAGTGATGTTCTTCCACCATTAAGCTGGCAAACAGTTCACAGCTTTTTGCTGTGGTAGAGGTAGGAAAAGGGAAATTGATCACTTTTTGTCATCTCTCTCTTTGTACCATATATAGCTCAGTGCTCACTTGTGCGGCTCACTGAAAGATTAGTTGGCTCGTTCAGACAGGCAAGGGTAGACTCTTAAGATGTTTAAGTGATTTGGGGCAGGATGATCATCTGTCTCCTCCCTGCCCACAATTAACTGTTCCATGGCCCTGGTCTGTGCTAAGGCTGAGCATGCTGGGGAAGCGACTGAAGCAGAGCAGCTGAGCTCCTTCCAGCATGACTGGCAGCATCCCTTCTGCCTCAGCTTTCACTGGTTTAAAGGAGGTTGGCACAAAAGGAGCCGATCCCATCAATACTCCAGAATCCCGCTTACTCCATCTAAAGCTCAGTATTTCAAACAGCAGTTAGAAGTTAAAAAATGTGAAAGTGTTTGACTGAGAATGGGTTGGTCTTTTGCAACCAACAACCCTCTTAAAACATTTCTTCAAGGAAACCAGCCAATTTATTTTAGATCATTGTCCACCAGGACCTCTGGCATAGAGGAAAAGGCAAAACATGCATGTTTACATCTTCAGCTTTAGACTGGCAATAATGATTTCAAAGGAGACAAAAAACCACATTGCTTTATTGTGTATCATTTAAAATCAGCAGGAGTTGGAAAAGGTTTTGATGAAGAACTTCGGATAAAATTCTGTGTAACAGAGACATTGTGCAGAACTACCTACTCAGTTAAACACAGCTGAATTTACATGGAGAAAATTGTCCCCATACTAACTTGGAAAGCCATCTTGGAGCAGGTGTGAATCCTCGGTATTGCACGTGGGTTATTTCAGGGGAATAACAGTGCATGAATTACTGGAAACATTGCCATTCATTATTTTCTAACACCTCCGGCTTAAAGCCTAGCAAACGCTTAGCAGCCTGACCTTTGGGAAGAATGTAAAAGCAGTGCTACAGCACCAAAACAAAATATTTTCCTGCTTTTTTAAAGTCAATAGGACCTGTATTATTTGAAGAATGGTAGCCTAAGGGAATCTGTTTCACTGCAAAACCATTTAGGCAGCTGTCATTAGTTTAAAAGCCCATTTTTGTTTAATGACTGCAGTTTCACATACTCCCAAAGCTATGCATCATAACTGTCATCCCTAAACCTTAGATTTATGAAAGCATATAGCAGCAGCATTGTACTCAGGGGTCTGATGATATTCCCATTATTAAACCACTTCTTACAAATTTTGACTTGAATTTAGGTGTAACAAATCCTGAGTTCTGCATGGGTGTTGTCATGGGAGGTGGATGCTGCTCCATTCCCCCAGGGTGTCAGGATGTCCAGACAGAGACATCATCACCCTCAACCAGAGCATCCTGCAGAGCTGAAGGGAGAAAGATGTTTGAGGTGCAATGAGAAATAAAAAATAAAATTTACATTTGTTTAGGTAGACAACTCCCTTACCATCATGGGAAGGATCTGGGAGGGATGAAAAGCATGACAGGGCCCACTCTCCTACTAAGTCACACTTTATCCATGGTGCAGAAAAAACATATGGCTGGAGGTGAACACTACCACAGAGTTGTTAAACATCTGGAAACAACCAAACAACAAGACAACCTGCAAAAACAAACCTATTTCCTTAGAGACCCAGCCTATGATCTTTAAAAGGTCACTGATTCAAGAGGACAACCTGAATTAATTTTCCAGGTACTCCAAAAAACATGTCATTTAGTACCTGACTGCTCTGAAATGCCTTTTGCATGTGCTATCTTCTATCAGTCCTCCATTCAGCTACCACTTTGCTGGTAAATTCATCTTTCACTATTCTTTATAGTGATGAGCAGGGATCATTCGATCCTCTTACCTCACTCTGTAACTGAGGAGCAGAGTCTGTCAAATATACTTGGTCAAACTCAAAACAAAAACGCAACCAAAACCCAAGCAAAACAAAAGAAAAAAACCTCTTTTCTTCAGATTCAAAACACTTAGAAGACACAGGAAAACTCAGAGAAGGTACTCCTAGTATATTCTGAAACCAATCAGCACAACATTATACATCCCGAAGTTTCTATTTTCAGACACTTAAATTAACATATCTATTGTGCTCCTTCTTACAGTGTTAAAATATTTCATTATAATTCAGAGAGATGGTATTTTAACCTAGAAAAAAAACAAAACGAAACAAAAAATACTTAAAACCAACCTGCCTTAGTGATTTCAATACAAAAGATCAGAACTAGATAATTAACCATCCTAATATATAGGTAGTAATGGTTTATAACAAACAATGAGACATGATATATACCCATAAGTATACATGCCTTAATACTGACATGCCACAAAATAATTTTTTATGGTAAATCCCTAAAATAAAGTTTCCTCCCCAAATTACAAAAGACTAATATTTTTCCTAAATTATTTTTCCCCTGGCATTTCGTTGAATAAAATGTCAAATTACATTCCCTTTTAAATTGAATGAAGATCAAACATTATTTTTTGTGGAATGAAAAATTTTGTAGCTGAATCCACTTCATTTTTACTTTAGCAGATTTACTACATTTTGTGACCACACTCCATTGGCTGATGAAATCAATATGAAGACAAATCTCAGGCTTTAGGGGGTAAGACAGACAGCCAGCAAGCACCTAGCAGAGAAAATCTCTCTCACCTCTCCTTCACTAAAGCAGTAATACAGGTACAGCTGAGATCTACAGCCCAGTCCTCTTCCAGCTCTCCAATTCTCTTTGCACTTGAATAGAACAGAGTAGTTCAGTTGGAAATGACCTCCAGTGATCATCTAGTCCAACTGCAGATCCTGATGCTTCATTCCAGACAACAGCAAGATCTAGACAAGGGACTGACAACCACATCTGCTTTGCCCAGGAATGCATGTCAGCTCTCTGGAGAGGAGCAATTGGGATTTTGACTGCTAAGCGACCAGATTTTCTGGTAGCTCAAGGGTGATATTTATAAATACCAAAGGCATAAGGAGAAGGAAATAAAACTGCCTGGCTTAGCTGAGACTCTTTGTTCACAGAAAAATCAGTGTGCACCCCACCAAGGCTCCACTGGAACTTCACTAGGTCACCATGCAGGAGGAGGGCAATGTCTGGATACAACAGTGGATGTGCATGCAACGCTTAGTGGTGTCGGGGGAACTGCCCCCTCACAAAAAAAAGCCCCAAACCAAGCCCCCTGAACAAAACCATTAGCAAAGCCATGGAGCCCAAGCCCTGGGCCGCAGCAGGGATGGAGCAAAACAGCTGCAGCAAGGAGTTAGCCAGTTAATGGTTAACTTTGCTATTGATACACTTAAATATAGTTTAAAATAGATGTTAAGTATAAAAAGGACAAAGAATCAAACATATTAGATAGGTCAAACCCCTCAAAATCGAATGTGGTTTTCAGTCTACACTTCAAAACATCTTTTAATTAACATAAAGAAATCTTTCTCTGCCTTCCAGCCTGGCTATGCTCAAACCCAGTGTGCATCCCATGTCAAAAATTATCCATGTATTTCATTATGGCAAATTTGACAGTTTACGTTCCTCTGCCCTAAATGGCATAACAGGGATAAGACATCACCAGCTGATTTCCACACCTAATGCAACAGCTCATGGTCAGCAGGACTATGCAAGAAGCTGGCTGTGGAGCTGCACTGGAAAACCTACAGCATCTTCTCACCCCTTCAATGGACATGCTGTGTTGCCCATAGTGAACTGTGGAGCAACTTGCCACTAGCACTGGCTTTTTTTCTGTGAAAGGTAGTAGTCAAGTAGTTTTTGAAAGTTTTTCTGAGTTCCTGGTAATTATGGAGAAGGCTGCAAAAATTCCCATCATGAAATGCCTATTTCATTTGAAAGGAAGGTTTGATGGGGATGGAAGGGCTCATTCTGTCTCTCTATATGTTCAGAGTCACACAACTGCAGACCACACTCAAAACAACTGTGGCTGCTTGTGGCCATGTTCCCACCAGGATCCTGGCGCCTTTGGGTGCCACAAGCCAATTACAGCAATTAAGCTGCTAGCCAGCCAGGGATCCAGAGCCTGGGAGGATGCCCACATTCAGCCTCTCTCTCCATCACCGCTCCTCTTCTCCTGTCAACCATCACCTCTTGTTCCAAATGCCAACAAAGGCATTTGGAAAGATGTCCAGAAACTCTCCCTTAGGAAACAGCCTCCCATCCTAGCGAATCCCACAGGTGGGAAGTTTACGGCTGGCAACGTCTTTCCTGCTGAGCTCTCCAGAAAGGGAGCTGCATCCAAGCCACTTACAGGAAACATTCCCTGGGCTATTGTAACTCTGCTAGGCAATTCCTAAAGCACCAAAGCAATGTTGTGAAGGCATTTTTGCACCCACCATCTCTGTAAACCATGCTGACTATTAGCGGTAACTCCTCTCAGACGCATTGCAAAGGAATCTCATTTTGATCAACTTTGTATTTGTCCCAATTGAGGAAAATCACACCTCTTCTCATTGCATTCCCTTTTTTCTTTCCTGTCCCTCTGGAAACACAATGGTTAGCAGTCTGTCCAAACTGCAGGGATTCAGACAGACACACATGCTGTCTGTAGATATTTCTGACTGCATCCCTCAGCCAACGCCACATCTAGGATATATGTTTATTTTTGCATTACCAGGGTACCAAGCTGCTACAGGGTAATGAGGAAGAGCAGAGCAAGATAGGGATCCCCTCCAAACTACCACCATTTTTTGACTAAGAGGGGTGGGGCCTAATGTAATAGCCAGGGAGGTGGAGAGACTGCTGCAATGATGTCCAGGGGAGGTCTCACTTGCTTGAATTAGATGGCTCCACAAAGGCTCAGATGGATGAAATCCACTGCACTCTCTTGGTGGCTGCCCAGTTAACTCCACTGAGCATCCCCAAACCTGCCTCCCTCTTACACAAAGCCCCCTGCTTATATCAAAGCTGTTCCCAGCAAGCACCAAGTCCGTGACACCATAAGCCAAGGCACCCTCTTATTTTATTCCAAGCCTGGCCAACATGATGGAGGTCACACAAAAATTAAAAATGTAACAACTCACTGTAGAGGAAAGGGGGAAAAAAAAGTGATGAGTTCATGACTAATCTTTGCAGCTCCAGCCATGGACAGGATTTGTACAGCCATGATGATTTTTTATAAAAATAGTAAATCGTATTACACCATGCTGCAAGACCAAAGATTCGCAATGATACCTTAATACAGCTTAAATAAAAATAGCACTACCTGAGTCAATCTGAGCATGATAATGCTTTGTAATCCCACACTCTTAGAGGATGAACAGTTGTATAGCAGTGAATCAACACGAGATACTTGCATTAAGAGATACTCCTTTTTCCATGTTATATAGCAGCATCTCTGCAGAATACAGAAGGCAGGCGGTGTTTGTGGGAGGCACAGCACACACTGGGGAAAACAGGGCAAATACAGAACCCCACTATCTTCCAGCTTGGAAATGTTGGCTAATAATTTACTTTTTTAAAAGGAAAGGCAGCTTTTAAATTATCCCCATCACAGTAAAGAATTAATGAAAAAGTTTGAATTTAGAAGTTTTTGAGAAGCGAGCAAGCCTGTGTGCACTCATGCAGAACTTTCATTCATAAAAACAAACACAGATGAACAGCAGTGCTGCATGCTCATTCTGGGGCTTTTTCTTAATATCCTTGAATGAGCAAACAGTGTATATGGAAAGCAAATGTGCAATGCAACATAAAAAGCTCCAACAGTGAAAATGATAACAAACCTGTTTATAATCAAAATGTAAAAGAGAAAGATTCAAACAGCAATTTTTAAAGATGGCTAAGAAGAAAAATGCAAGCTTTGATTAATGACACATTAAATCATAACACATTCTTCTCAATTACTTTGTTACATAAGCCACTCACACAAGCTACTTCGTTTGCTACTGTGCTCCCCATTTGTTCTTTTTTAAGACACGTTTTTCAATTAATTGCACTTCCCCCTTTCATCCCACTCCTGCAGTATAGTTTTATGTATGGCGGACATCTGGCCCTTGCAGATCCCTCCAGACAGTGTGGAAAGGTAACAGGAAAAGTTAACAACACTGAAAGGTCTCCCTTTCCCCAACAGGACTTGAATTTGAATCCTGAAACAAGGGAGTTTTCCATGGCTGTAGCACAGATGATGCTGAAGGGAAGGAGAAAACAGCTTCCAATTCCCACTTGTCTTGCCTGCTCCCTTCTCCTGCTCTGCCCTGGTGCTCAGCCCAGCACTGCTGCTGCTTTTTCCTTCCTGCAAAGCCCAAATGCTCACAGGAAGGGTGATCCCGTGGGACCCTGGATATGAGGACATGGGTGGGCTACAGAGAAGGCAGGGAGATGCTGGCTAGGGCAGTAGAGGAGGAGACATGCCAGAAGGCATCAGGACTTAGGGATGAGGACATCCTGGTGAGGGGAGATGTTCTAATGATGGAGAAGGTTCTAGAGCCAAGTCATGGGGAGATGCCCACGGCTCTGCTCTGTGCACACGACATAGAGCATATTTCCAAAAAACATCCCAGCACCAATAGCAAGAACACTCCTTGATTCCCATGCCTTGGCACAGGTGGTACTGAGGTATCTCCAGAAGCTCAACCTGCCAGTACTACATGCAACCTCCCATTCAAGGGGACCCTCCTTTCCTCAAAAACAAACACTGCAGAGGTTTCAACTCAGCTTTCAGTTTAAAAATAGAATGTTTCTCACAGCCAGTTTGGTAGGGCCGATCTGTCAGTCTTTGGCTGCAAAAAGTTTCACTTTCATGTTCCATCAATGCAAGCCATCTCTGGACCAGAGAAGCGAGGAGCCCTGTTTCCATGTCCATGCAAGCAACAGGCAGTTTCTGCTGTGGATCACACCATTTCATCCCCCACCCTCTGCCTTCCCTGGCCATGGGTCACAGCCACGCGTGCTCCTCCAAAACAGCACGGAGGCCACAGCAATGCCACCGCTGTGGCCCCACTGCATCACACCTGGGATGGAAACAACCCTCATGCCCACAACACATCTCCAAACCTGCAGCACAATCACCCCAGCAGCACCCTGAAACAAGACCTCCCAACACAGCTGTTGATTTGGCCATCCTGCCCAGGGTGGCCCTGACACAGGTACAACTCACATTGTGTGTCTGGCTCCCTGATCTTCCCTGTCCAGAGCTGCTTACGCACTTACAGGCAAAAACACAGGTAAGCAGCTTGTTCAATCAGTCTGCGGTATCCCACCAGGAGAGCACCCGCGTGCCTATTCCCCCCTTCCCTGGCCAGCACCTCACCTCCAGATATCCTCAGCTGGGGCAAAATTCAAGCTACGTTCGTGCACTTCCATACACATTTTGTTTTCAGCAGCAAAAAATGCGATGTATAAACACTCAACACCTCCAAACTGTTTGCAAAAGTGCATCAGGAGCCCAAGCTGCCCCAAAAGACCACGGAGCTTCATGCTTTTGAAAGCTCTACCCAAAGGGTCTGCCCAGGAGAAAGAAACATGAACTATGGCAAGCATAGTCTGAAGTATCAAGTGGGTTTTTACTTATACCCTGTTCAGGTGTTACCTGAAACAAGAAGAAAAGAAAATCCAATTTTAAGTACAATTTAAACAAACAGTTTAAAAGTGTCTGGGCTTTACACAGTCACCAATCTCATAGAGATTACAAGAGAGTTTATCTCGTTTTTCAACATCTCAAAAAAGATCCACTGAATATTCAGGTCCCAATTCAGCAGTTAGCAGTACAAACCATGTAGGTTTACAATACAGATGCCATCATAGTTGTGGGGATGGGGAAGAGGAGGGGCTCATAAGCTATTGCTCACAAGAGCATTATGACAAAAGGCACATGGAATTTATGATTTGGCCTTGTAAAACACAAGCCTCAGTCAGAAAAACTGTGTAAGGGTTAAATTAGCCTTCCCTTACACAGAAAATAAGGAACACAGCTTACTAAGTAAGGGATGCTTTCACTGATGAAAGATGTAATGGATAACAAATACATTTATGGGGCATTAAGTAAGCCCCTTATAAATAACAATTTTCTGGCCAAAATGAATACATATTTTGGGTGGACAGAAGCACCGTATGACTCACCAAACTCCATCATCCTTCCCTGCCCTGAGAAGTAACCAGTGCAGACAGCTACATTTCAGCTGCACAAACAATTCAAATCAATCTGGGACCATACGTATCAAAAGGCATCTGATCTATGGGAAATACAGAGATTTGGAAGATGGAGAAGTCGATTAGAGGTTTGGGGCATTCCAACATAGTTCATTAGTCAGTCTGAACACACAGGAGCTCTAATAGCTTGTATCCTGTGCACTAGGGAAATACAATGCAAGGATGAACTTCCTGAGGAATTAATGGCTAATGATATAATTTGGTTAATCTCATTGGAAAGTAATCTAGAAGTGAAAGAGGAAACAGAGTATGTATTTCTCTAGAAACAACAAAAACAAATTACCCAGCAGAGTACTGGCTAGCACCTGTTGGAGAGATCACTCCACCAGAGGAAAAGAAATTGCACTGATTAAAATCAATGTAAGAGGTGACTGCACCTGCAATGCCACCACATTGGCAGTTCTTAGCAATCTCATTCTCCTGCAGCTCTTGACTGATTTAATGTTTCACTTACTTACAAACAAGAACCTAATGAAGTGCATATCAATGAAATACGTGGAAGTCTTGGGTTCAGGCAGGACAAAATCAGTCACATGTGGCAGAGATTAGCATGGGTTATGCAGCTTATTTAACCTTCTGGAAGTTTCATTCCTTTAGATTAACACATTCAGACAGAATAGAAGGGAAAAAAAAATCCTAGAGTTGCTTTCTGACATAGAAAACACTGTCCCACTGGAATGTGTAGGTTTTAATAAAAAAATACAGTGTAATTTGTACAGGTTTTCTCTAAGTTCAAATATTTTTGAAAATGTAATGTTTTAGTTCACTTCTCAAGTCTCAAGAAATTCTTTTTGGTGCAAAGGTGAAGCTTAACGTTTTGATGCCAAACGCCTGCTCAAAGATTAGCCCTGAGAGCTTTAAAATTAAAGCATGCCATTAACTCAGCAAATGCAAACTTCTGCACCCAATGCAGAACAAAAACAGTGTTTGCGTTTTCTATTTCTCTTTTATTTTTTTCAATTACTAAATTAAAGAGTGCCTTGAAAGGATCTGGAAAGTACTCACCACCTATCTTGGAATCTCTTCAGAGAAAGTCCACAGAGCTCAAGTACCTAGAAGAGAAGAAACCAAACATGCTTTACATTACAGCTTTCTTATAAGTGAAAATCTTCATACTCTCAGCCTCCCCCTAAAAGCCACCTTTCCCAGATGAAAAAGAAATCAGAATTAGTCTAAACATGCAAAACCCCTGCTCCAGTTCTTACCCTACACTAGAAACAACTTTGTTATGAATGTGCATTTTATTATTTGTCCTGAAATAGAAAACATTTCTGTGTTGAAAAATGAACAGATTTGTCTTGAATTCAAACAGCAAATTCTTTTGACATTCAATAATCTGTTGAAAATACCCTTTTTGCTTTAAATCTCTTTCTGTAAAACTCATCTTTCAAAATAAGCAAGTATCAAGTTCAGATCAGAAGGTTTGCTTGACTCATATCACACAATATTGCTATACAAAAACCTAAAAACTAGAGAAAAATAAAAGAAAAATATGAAAGAGCCAGTTTTAAATTTTCTGAAGCCACTAAGCATTGCTCTGAAAGATTAGAAATCACCTTCCTTCAGTTGAGCACGTTTCTCAAGGAAGCAGAATATAATCATTTGCATTCCTTCAGCATCTGTGAATGCTGAGGGTTCATCAGCCCTTAAGGAGTCACACACAAGAGCACTAAAATCAAGCTCACCTGCTCCTGCAATTCCTAAACTCTCAAAATCTGTGGATTAGAAAATTGAAAACAAGTTACTGTTTCTGATTTCCACTCTCTAACAGAGCCAACCACGATTTTCCTCCACCACCGATGCCAGGCACAGCTGGGAAGCATTCATCTCCTCCAGCCCAACACTCCAACTTCTTTCCTGCCAGATCCCTGTCTGACCCAGTAATCCTCTAACTTCTGTGAACAAAATCCCACTGGGTTTAGCTCTCAAGTGCCTCCAGCCCACCCCCCCACACACACACATTTGGTCTGCCCAGTGCCAAACCCCAGCCACAAACATTCCAGACATTACCAAAGCCTCCCAACAATCTTCTTCAACACTTCATCATCCCTACAAGCAGGAGTTCCTTCCTTTCGTTATACCCCTCACATTCATTTCCACTGGCCCTAACCCCTCCAGACATGGACTGAGGTTTCCTATTTCTTCCCTCACAGCAGGATGCCTGACACTGCAAACTCCCAGTGTCAATCCTTCACCCTCTCTCCAGACCAAACACCCTATTCCTTCCCATCTTTCCTCTTGAGTCCTGTTCTTCAGATTGCTGCTGGCCTTCCTCATTTTCTCTACATCTTCCCTCAGGTGCAGTAGTGCAGTGCCCCATGCAGGCTCCAGTACTCCAGCAATGCCAAAGCACCAGGAGATGCAACACAGGACAAAAAGTCCATCCTCCTGTTCACGGAAGGAAGTGTCTATTGCTTTGGGGCAGGATGATCCTGGCAAAGCAGTGTATGACCCACCCCACTCCCAAGACGTTTTTCAGTGGAGCCCCTCCAACCACCCCTGAGTAGTCTGTACAGCCAACCCATTCACCAGAGAGAACTGCAATCCCACATTAAAGCCTTTGGGTGCAAATGATGGACCCTCCAAAATCATTATCTGGTTCAGTCAAAAGTAATTTGAAAATTCAATGACTTTCCCAAGTGCTTATAACATTCCCTAGTTTGGTGCTACCTATTGAGTCTGAACCAGAGTTTTCTCAAACGTATCAATTACAATGACCCAAGCCACAGGATCCACCTTTGGAAATTTTCACCCAATACTTCTTCTGAGCTTGATGACAGATGGAAGCTAGGTCTGGATCACGGTCAGCACATCTACTTTGTACACTCCATAACACAAAAGTTTCACCAAAATTTATTTTCCTTTGTTTTCTTCTATGAATATCAAAACAGTGCCAAAAACCTAACTAGGACTGAAGTACATCATATCATCTGCTCTTTTTCTATACACCTGTTACTCTGCTCCAGAAGATGACAAAGTGGGAAATAATTTATTAACTTCCAGAAAAACACTGTAATAAAAGTCAGTGACTGTACTGCAATTCCATCTCCTCCTTTTAAAAAATTTAGCACTATATCTTTTGCTTTTTTATTGTTATGGTAACCTCACAAATTCTCCACCATTTGATTTTCTGAAGTAAACACTGTGAAGAAATTGTAAAGAAGTCAAGCAGCCAGATGAAATGCAGCTCCTTCTACAAATCACAAGAACAAGACAAGTGTCACAGAAGTGAGGTCAGGGTATCCTGCCCTGATGTGAGATCCCCAGTCACCCCCCGAAGGTGCTCTCTCCCCTGATCACTGGTGATGCTCATTGAACAGCTTTTACTGAAGACCAATCTTCCCATATCCAACTTCTCAGCATCTGAGGAGTTGTTTTAAACAAACCTTCCCCTAAGGTCCAGAGAACCTGGAAGAAAAAATAAAAAAAAAGAGAAAACCCTTAAAGTGTGTGCCCTATAAATGACTGCCTTCTTATTTTATCGTGGTATCTTCCCTCATCAGTGCAGATTATAACTACATCAGTCTTCTGCTCACAGAAAGGAAGCTCCAAGACTCCATGAAATTTTCTATTACCCTTGAGATCCCTGGGCAGGCACTCACAGATGTTGCAACCTGGCAGCAACACAACCATTTAAGCAAATCATTTTAGATTCAAAACCTTTTTATGAAGAAAACTTAGGATTCTCATCTCATACAGGGATGGATGTTGTCTCTCCTAGCTGCAAACCAAATAAAACCCACAAATGGAAGGGCAAGGTAAGGACTGAACTTGGTCACTTGCAAAATAGGAAACACAACCCACAAACTATTTTAATTTCTCTTCTGTGTTGCTGCTACAAAATCGTTGTGCCTTCCTCATCCAACAAACCTTACAGAATAGTGTAAGATTATTTGACTATATTTATATGCTCATAATAAATGTAATTTCACAGTCCAGATGCTAGATTCTGGCATCCCAAAAGACTTTCAGCAAGAAAAATGGCTACATAAATTCTTATAATCATACAAAACCTTTGCTCCAACATGAAGAAGTAGAAGGTAACTGAAGAGCATAGGTTAATTTCTATGTTTACAGTCCATGCAGTATTCAAATTCACTGCCAATTAAAAGGACAGTATAATTGAATTAGCAGAAGCAACTTATGACAGAAATTCAATTACAAAGCAGAATTAAAGGAAGAGATGTCAGAAACTTTTGGAGGCTGGGCAGGAAGAGGTGCATCAATCTACTATTTTCAGAGCTGCTAGCAAAAAGCTTAAGGAGGAGACTGCACCAAATAATAATTTGTAAATATCCTCCTTATAAAAAAACTCCATTGACAGACCAGAGATACCAAAGTGACAGATTTTTCTTTCAGACCTACTCAGTGGTCAGACATCACCCACCTCTGCACCCCCTGCAGGCACTGCAGCTCTGCCATGTCCTGCACAATCCTCAGACCTGCCTTGGCTTGCACCAAAACCATTGAAGACACCTTTATTTTCCTTTTGTTTTTCAAAGTGTTTTTAACCCCATTCATTTTCTCTGAGTCATAGACGCTATATTTTAAGTAGATTTCTTTCTACTTGATGAAGAAGCCTCAAGTGTTTTGGGCACTTTTCTTCCTTTAATGGTCACTATTTTACCCTGCCCTGTTCTAGCCTCCATTTGCCCCCCTTTGGCTGACACTATCCTTGATCAATCTCCATGCTAATTACCAATAGGGCCCTCCCACACCTCTGAGGTTCATTTTTAATAACTGCATTAAGACAAATCAATACTGTTATTAACATGGCCACATTTGTGGATGGTGTGACCTGACTGCAAATGCCACATGCTGCAGGGAAAATACTCCCAGCACCATATGAAGTCTCTGCACTCCCTTATTTGCACTTTCTCTTTCAACTAGACTCTGCTATTTTTTCTCTGCTATTTTTTCTCTGTTTTTTTTTCTCTTTTTCTTGCAAATGCAAACTGATGAAGACTTGTAGGACATAAAATTTTGCAGTCCCCTTCACATGTGGGTAGCAATAGTCCACGGACAGCCAAGAAACTAACTGTCCTGCCACTTGGTTTGCAGTTGGGCTCAATGATCATTGTAGGACCCTTCCAACTGAACTATTCTATTCTGCTCTAACTTTACTCCTGTCACCCCCAGCCAGTCCACTCATCACCAACCACAGTACTTGAACTTTGGCTGTTCACTTCTACATACACTCATGCATGCATCCATACAGCACATGTTAGCCATGCCAGCACTCATACTGGCTGTCCCACTGCTCTGGAGTTGTCCACCCAACCCCTTCCTCTAATGCACAATCTCTTCCCACTCACGTCTCACACCCTTCTCCTCTTCATCTTTCCCACCAGGCCCATAAAGCACCATGCTCAGAGCCCATCTGGACATAGAATTCAACCCACAATGCAAGGAAAGTCCTAGAGGGCTCTAGGTCCTTACTTTCCAGAAGGGGTGTCAATCAGTTTACCCTGGCAATCAAAGGACAATCACTACTCAAGCACATTGCCGACTTCACAAACTCCCAGGGATCACTAACCCTACTCAGTGTGACTCAAGAGAGCCTAGAGGCCACCGCAGCCCAGCACAGCCTCCTGGGCAGGTTTTCCAGCCCATACTGAGCTCCATGGTGCTACAACTAGAGAATTAGACACTGGCTAATGTAAATTCTAATTCAAGTCTTCTTCTCAGTGTCCTCCTGTGGCTGCAGTGCATCCCCTGAGAGGCTGGTACTGCTGAGAGAGATTTTTGTTGTGTCCTCAGCATAAATTGCTGCCTCTCCTTTCTTTGCCTCCAATACCTCTAGTGGCACTTCTTCCATTATATTCTGCCTAAGCAATGTGTTCACAACACCCCCAGTAATTATAATAATAGTAATAATGCCAGAGCACGAAGGAAACACCGAGCACTGACAGTAGCAGGAAACGGCAACAGGGAGGAGTTCAAAACATTGCTCAGAGGCTGTGTATGCTTATTTGGAGCACCTCCTGCACCTATTGACTGAACAGACTGAACAGGCTCCCAGGCTACTTTAATTTCACATGGTGTAAAGCAGCCTGCATTTTCAGAAGCTATCCAACTCCTGCCAGCTCTCTTTCTTCAGGGTTTCCCTTCTGCAGTTTATTTAGATAACATCCCAACATAAATTTTTGCAACCTGTTGCAGTAACACTGGTACTTACATCTGCTCACAAATTCACCCTGACACTGCTTGGTGAATTTAACTGTAATAGTGAGGTGAAATGCAAAGCCAGGTCCAGCTCTCAGCAGAGAAGAAAGAAAAAGGAATGGTGAACATAGAATCATAGAATAGTTCAGGTTGGAAGGGACTTTTAAAGGTGATACAGTCCAACAAACCTACGTCCTGAGGACCTCACTGCCATTGTCCAAGCCTGCTTGGCCCCGGCAGATGAACCTTAGGATTAAAGGGTGGGCTCAGTTCAGCGCAGGCTGTGTCTCACCTAAAAAATC
>JAWWLV010000121.1:100418158-100428383 GCA_035041135.1 Platyrinchus mystaceus | reverse complement strand
CTCCAGGCCTCCTGATTGGAGGCCAGAGTAGACCAGTGGTGAAGATCAATATGGCCAAGGCTGAGGGATTGTTTCAGCAGTGTTCCACTACCCTCACTGTAAAAAACTGCTTCCTTATATCTAATCTAAATCAACCCTCCTTCAGTTTAAAACAATTACCCCATATTGCACCATGAAAAACAAAACAACAAAACAGAATTTACAAAAAGCCAAAACCCAAGGAGAGGGGCTGCTGGGTGTTGCAGGGATGGTGATACAATCCCTGCCCCATTTTCCTTCAGTTTCCCTTGGCACTCAGGTCTATCAGGTAAGTAAACAAGTCCTGAGAGCACAAGATATTCACCTGGGTGCTTAAAAGTAAACTCTCCAAGTTAGTAAAAGAACCAACGTTTCTGTCTATAAGGCTGTGACTTATGCTCCTGCCCAAGCAGGAACATCCTGCCTTAGCTGTGAGACATCAGAGTTGGGCTCACAGAAACCAGAGAAATCCTACCAAATGAACACATCTATCCCTCTGATTTTTCCTGTGGAATTTTAGAAAATGCTCCATGCTGCCCTGTACATGTTCACTGCACATCTGCCATGCTGGAGCTCTCCTTACAGCACAGAAACACTTGAAGTACAATCCAAAAAGGTAGGATCAACTTTAGTAGGTTAGGTCTACAGCGAGTAACTATTCTACACCTCCAAAAACCCCATTCTGAGCATTCCCAAAGGTTCATTTACTGAACACAGGTGCAATTTAGTGGTTAAACCATTGACAAAAGAACAGCCTGAAATCTTCAGAACAAAATCTTATCTCTGACTGATGCTATTGTAACAAGCAGTCATCCCTGCCAGATTCAGGGATACAACAGGGAAATCAACAGAAGCAATGCAAAGGAGAAACCTGCATGCCAACAAGGCCTCTCGTGATACACATAATGGGCTACACTGCCACAGATTCATGGTGGAGGCAGAAGCAATTCCCCTGGCTTTGGAGGAGTTTTGCTCACTTCTATTCAAAGTTCCAGATTGTATTTCTGAATTACATGTCCGTTTTGGCTTCCATTCCCTCCTGAGTTCCCTCACTGAATTGCAGAGTTGTTTAGATGCTGGGTTTTTTTCCAAAAAAGACAATTGACAAATGCCACATACTGCCTGGTCTGACTTCCACACAAGCAATCAGCCTACAGCTAAACAGGGTACAGGCAGTTAGGGATAGAACAGTGCCAGTTACTTACTCTATTTCCTCTTAAAACTTTATTCCAATACAATTAACTAAATTGTGTCATTACACATTCATTGTCCAGGAAGTTTCTCTCTTCCTCTTTTTAGCCTCCTTTTCAGTTGCATTTCCCTGCTTCACAGGATGCTCTAAACTAAACATTATATTCAAGTTACACAATAATGATTTGGGAGGGATGGAGTGAATGAGGAAGGTCACAGGAAGGGAGGTATCTGCTAAAAAAAGATTTGCTAAGCAGCTACGTAGGACCTAGTGTCAACTGCCTTTTATTAAAGGAGACTGTTGTTAGTACTAGCTAATCTACCAGGTGGAGGGACATAACAGAGCAATAGTTGAAATAGTTCAAAAACTTTCCAAGGACTGAATAAAGCCTGAATTAATTAAAAAACCAAATTACAGTGATAAATGCTGTTATGGCACAGCCAAGGTGCCTCCTATAACCTTAACCCTCTCTGTATATTGAGGTTTTTATGCTACATAAAACCACACTCCAGCTACAGAATATGCAGATGCATTTAAACTAAGTTTATCACAAACTATTGCTCCTGGGCAGATCGCTTATTCATTTAAAGAAATCTACACATTGCCATCTTTATAAGGGGAAAACCACCTTGAAAGCAAAGCAAGAAACAGATGCACCTCCAGAGAGCAGGAAAAGCAATGTTAAGTGCAAAACTTCCTGCACACATCAATCATAGCTTCAAAGGCTGTAAAATATCAAGCTCAGGTGACAAAGACTTTTCCAAGCTGATTGGTCTTCCCTGCTCCACCAGGACAGGCTGCTGCTTTGTCACAGGCAGCCTTCCTGCAGCCCACAGCTTACCTTGGCACAGGCTGTCCCAGCACAACCAAGGGACATGCAGATGGGTTCAGCCAGCAGCAGGGCTGTCTGGAACACAGACGGGCAAACCCCTCCTCAGGAGCCGCAGGGACACTTGGGTGACAACGCTGGAAGGTGCCTCCTCTTTGTAAGCTGGTGGAAGCCACAACCCACATGAAGCCAAGCACCTGGAGAAGACTGATGGGTGACCACCACAATGTCTGTTCCTTGGGATCTCTCACCATTACTGCCCCTGTTAGGGATTGTTCCCTTTCCTTCCACCCACTTCTGACTAACAATTAAGAAATGGGTTTAAATGGAGGCTGATATTGGGAAGCAGGAGCCTGGCATTTCCACGGCTTGATGTGGACAACAGGGTGAGCTGAGGGAGGAGAGGAGACAACCAGTGGCAACTCGGCACCCTGCAAACCCTACATCACATCAGCCACAGGCTGCAGCCAGAGAGGCAGAACCTGGCATGGGCATGTCACACTGTCACAGACAGAGATGGCAGTGGTGGCTGGCCTCGAGTAGCTTAGCATGCAGCCCTGCTCTGCCCCAGCACCTGCACACCTTCCTCCTGTTGCATTTCAACACTGGGCATGGACAGTGAGTATGGAAAGCAGAAGGCACAACATTATACCCCTCATGATACTTAAAAGCCACTGACAGTTCATCTTTCTGTCTAAGGACTGCTCCACCAGAAGGCACCCTTGCTACAAGCCCCTGAGTAGCCATGCAATAGTCAGCCTGGCCTTTTGCATACACACAGCTCACAAATATCAGAAATGTTTTTGCAATGTTTTCCTGAAACTGAGCAAGCAATGCAGAGCATTTTTGCTAGAAACATGCCTCCCTACAAAGCGTACAAAGTCATCAAACCCACTAATGATGCAGACAAGATTCCAGCACCAGCAGTGGGCATCAAGCATCTGAAAACAAAAGTTGGCACCAAGATACAACTAATTCAAAACATCCCAACACAAATGGGACTAGCCAACACCTGGCTGTGAAGCTCCTGGTGCTCAGAAGACAATGTCTCAGCCAACTGCTGAGGAAAATCATCCTTGAATGTGTCTTGTAACAAGTCAGAGCTCTGGAAATGGCCAGCAAGTGCATCTTCACTTCTGAACTCTGCCTTCTGAATTACACCCATAAAAACGAGCACTCAGTAAATTCAGCTGCTTCTGGTGCTATCAGTTCAGAACAGCTTGCCTCACTTAAGGGACAGGACTTCTGGAAAGCTGCAGCACACACCTCATGAACAGTCCGCCAACAGCCCCCAGCAGGAGTGATGAAAGACAGGATGTTTCCCATAGGGACAAGCCTGGCTGAGCAAGTCAGCCTGCAGATTCAGGGAATTCTTAAGGACATGGGAGAGAAGGCTAGAGGATGAATTAAAAATGGTGATCTTCCCTCTCTTTTTCTATCTCCTGAGAAAAACACCACTTTTTGTAACAGCGCTTTAGCACCAGATTTAGGAATTAATGCCATTTTAAGTAGTGTGACACGAGCAGAACAGAAAGTTGTGGCTGCAGTCTACAGAGCTGAATCTCATTTGCTTTCAGACCATTACCACAGCTTCAATTACCCTCAGCTGGAATGAAATCTAATTTCCATTAAAAAAATTTATCTTTTGATACATCTTCTGACAACCTTGGAAGAAACCCTGACTGGTCCTGGCAGAGTTGTTGCTCCTCAGACGAGCCTGGCACAGAGGGGAGCAGCACCCCCAGGCTCACACTGTGCTCCCCAGGGAGGGCAGGCACATGGGCAGTGACCAAACCCTTGTCCCGACTGAGAAGGGGCCTCAGACAGCACTGAGAGTGCAGCACCGAGCAAACCACCCCCAGCTGATGCGGAAGGGAACCAACTGAATTCAAAAGGTCTCCCACAACTGATTTCAGTCAGTTTGCTCCACATCAAACCTAAGCCAAAGGAAAACACTTGCCATGGATTTTGGGGGAATCAAGCTGCTTACACCAGGGACATGCTTGGTTTGCCACCCTCCACCAGATACAACCATCCAGGCCTCATTGCACAGAGCCACAAGAGAGGCTGGACACAGGCACATGCTCATTCCCACTTAGATGGTTCTGGCTTTCAGAGACACATAGGATTGCATGACTGTCAAATATCTGCATTTTCAACCTCTGTTTTATGTTATTAAGGTGCCTCCTTTGTTAAACTCTTTTACACAGGAGTACCCATTTTCTGGAAAGCCCCCCCAGAATCTCTCTGAAGCAAAGCTGACATGCTTGAGCTCAAGAGCAGTAAAACTCAGCCCGGAAAAAATCATGGTGTCTAACCATAGAGGGTGCTGAGCCCGCTTTCTTCTCCCCCCTCCTCTGTACATCAACTCCAGCTTTCTCGGTACAAGAGCTTAGGAGGATGGACACCAGGGAGAGAAGATGAGAGACTCAAGACACAGATATACTGATGGTTGAAGAAGAAACTTGAATTGGAAACTGAAAGGAACAGCAGAAACCCCGGCTTGTTCCAGGACGGTGCTTCGATCACTCTGCAGAGGATGACAAAAGGCAGCTGCCTGTGATACCCACCTGCCAGGCAGCTCCTGCCAGGCCCATGCTCCCAAGCCTAAGTTTCAAGCTGCTGCCTTCCCTTCAGCTTTGGCGAAGGGGATACAAGGTTTTCAAGTGCCTTCTAACATATTGAACAGATGTTGTTCCTAGGTCCTTTCCTAAGCATTGCAAAGTACACTTGCTTTTTTTTTTGAACACACATTTCATAATTAAAGTTGGTGCTAATGGTTATGCATCCACAATGTCCTCCCTTGTAACTCCCACTCTCCTCTCACGCACAAGCAGCTCTCATCAACCAGCCACAAACTGCTCTCCAAAGGAAAATCTGTTTCTCCCCAGGTAAGTTTTAAGAAAGAGAAAGCGATATGTTTGGAGAAACAAAATTTACCCACTAAAAAAAAGAAAAAAAGCTTCTTTAAAGAGAAAATGGAGAGGACGCCCTGCAAATGCTAACTGGTTTTGACGGTGGCTATCTGCATCGTGACCAAAATCAGCAAGCTTTCTCCCTTTACATGGTGGGCAAGATGCCAAGAACAGAGCATCCTGCACACAATGCCCTTTAGAAAGAAAAAAAGGAACATGAAAAAAATTCCTGCTACCTCCGAACAAGGAAAAGCTCCCTTCTGCACAGATAGGCTAGCCTGTGAGGAGCAGAGGTGAATGAGAAGCACGGCACGAAGAAGGCTGGTGAGGAAGACTTGCAGCACGCCCACACTCTGGCTCCCAGCCCCCTGAAGGCATTTCTTTTCCTCCCTCCTCCCACCACCGCCCCTGACTATTCTAAAATGACTTTGCATGAGCCACGTGCCAATTTCCTAGCACCAGCACCATGTATTATTTCCTTACCCTGTGCCCAAGCTATATCATCCATCACGTTGGTATTTTCAAGAGATTACAAGAAACTGGGGTTTGCACGCTAAAGGACACACAAGCATCCCTGTCCCATTCCCCGGGGCACTCAGTGTGAAATGCTCTTGCACTTCCATTGCTGAGAAGTTCCCGATCCTGGTGTGCTGCATGGCTGGGGAATCAAAAACAAACCCCTTTGCCACTCTGACTAGTCCACCGGTTAATTCATTACGATAAACCCATTGTCCAAAACAAAAACATAATTTAATTGTTAAACCAGCTGCCCAAGTTTAGCTGTTGCTCTTGGCAAACCTGTCAGGATCTCAGTATGCCTGGTTTCCAGCAAACATCTCTGTAGGTGCAAGCCATGCCTTCTGCCTTTGAAGTCTCCAAGTGTCCCTGTCACTCAAATCCAGTGTTTTCCAACCCGAGCGGATATTTAAAGGGATATCATCAGCTCAAACACCTCCCGGAATACATTAAGATTACAGTAACTGAAATACTAGCGAGCATCCTTTTTTTTTCCCAGCTGTCAAATGTGCATTTATCCAGCATTTATCCTTTCCCACTTAGGCAGCCTGATTTCCTTTGAAAACAGAGGGCAGAAAATGAAAATAAGGTTAAACATATTTGAAGAAGTCACCAAAAACACTGGCAGAAAGTCTCAAAGGCTGATGCATGAACTGTATGTAACTACAGCTATGTCTAAGTTTTCTTATTATTTTTTGTCCCCAGCCAGATTTCAAGTACATTGTGCCACTCGAGACAGGCAGCTCAATCACTGGGAAATATGCTGCGTGCAAGAGAAGAAAGAAGCTGGCCAGGTTGTAGCTGGCATCTTTTGAACAGAATACTGCTGGCATGAGTTTCCAAATATCTTGACTAACATAGATCATTGGGGAGAATTCCTTAAACTACTTGCTGCTTTCTTTGATTTTAAAAAGATACACATCTACAGAACAAGAAACGCTGAAATAGCAAAAGTGCCATTGCCACGTCTTTCACACTGGTTACTCACAGGTATCTACAAACCTACTGTGCAAATGATAAGCAGCATTTTTTAATAATAATAAAGGCATACTTCATGCAGTGCAATCCATAAGAACCACAGTGTTTCTTACATTACAACACTGATCTGCTCCCCGCCCTCCCAGCTCCTGCCTACTAATTCCAGCACAATCAGAGCTGGAGAATGCATAATTCGTCCTGCAATCGACCCTGCAGGTCTTAGTCATTAAGCAACATAACACCAAACTTCCAGAAAGGTCACATTTCCAGAACGTTCAGCTGAAGGTTCTCTCCTATCCACTGAAAGACTCTGAAAGGTTAAGTAAGGAGCTCCTCATGGAGTTATTTGCCTGCATTGTTCATGGATTCACATTTACTTTGCTATCAGAGCATGACAGTAGACAGAGGATATTTATCTGGGGAAGTTAAGAAATGCAGAAATCAATGGGTTAATTTGCAGGTTAGCAAAACACGACTGACTTATGAAAGCTTTTATACAGCAAAACACTGATAATGTGAAAATAATTGTTTGCATTTGTAATACTCTCAGGATTATTGGAACAATGGAAATTTCAGGCATTGATTCAAAACATTTTCTGTTATTAAAGTCCAAAAATTTTGCAAGAGCAAATCCTTCTATTATCCATGAGTAGGATCCCACACAATACAATAATACAGGTAACACAATCTAAGATAAACCCCCTGCCAAAAAAAAGTTTAACTTCAATCTGAGTTAAGCTCAATGGACACACAGAAGTTGGACACAAACAATTTTCTTATACAGTCAATGAGCAAAGAAAACTGATCCAACATATAGACATTATGGAAAGCATCCTAGGAACATGAAGAAAAACACATTAAAAAAAAAAAGGTCTGTTTTTCTTCCATTAGCTGGAGAACATATTGCTTTGGTTCCTGAATCTGACCTAAAAGTCACGCTCGAAGGAAATACCAGCAGTTCTTTGGAAAAGTGTGAGATCCTCTTCCCATGAATATCAGTGCATCTTGCACATGCATACAGTGCAACCTAATTGCTCACAGTTTCACATCACTAAAAGCAAGAGAAAAACCCAATGATATAGAATTTTAATTCACATTGGCCCCTTACTCTACCAGCATTCTTGTCTCATCCATGTTAAAATGATCAACACTCAAAAGAATGTTGTCTTATTTGTAAAAAAAATAAAATCATATTGCATGAGTATTTTTAATTGCAACCATTTCTAAACCCAGATCACATGCTTTTTTTTTTTCTCTTTTTTTTTTTTTTTGTGGAGTCATAATCCAAGTTTAATGTTGCTTAGGCTACAGATTAATCTCTATCCCCAGGTCCCAACAACTGGTCCATGTTACTGCCATGCCCATGAGCTCGGGTGGTAGAATGGGGGCACCATGGTGCCAGCTGCAACACACAGCGAGCAAAGCACTGCCTACACTAACACAGTGACGGACTCATCTCAGAACTCAAAAGGTTTGTCTACACAAGTTCCTGCCGGTGCAAGCAGCCAGCAGCAAGAGCAAACCCCACTCCAGCAGCTGGCAGAACTCTTCTCACCGTTGCAATTCCCTGAACAGACTAAGCTGTGCCAACAAAAGCACTTTTTTTTGCCAGCAGAGCTGACTCCTCAGCAGAGCTGCTGCCAGCGTTGAGACAGCCACTCTATAGCGGCACACGCTTTTTTCCTCCCAGTTTCTTATACTTCCAACTCTACACAGAGAAACCCTAAATTTAAGGTAAGAAACAAAGAAAAGCAGAAAATAGGTGTCAGGACGAGACAACTTGTCCTGCTGGCTGTGCAGCATCTCCACTCCTAACCTAAGGGAAAAGTGAGGAGATACTGTGCATTCTTCTCTGAGCCCGACCAAACTAGATGAAATCAAACACACGCAGTTGTAAGATCCTGTTGTCTGAATCAAAGGGTTCCCAATCAAGCACCCGAGAAGAGTTGAGTAATCGGTAGACGCAAGGTAGATACTCAGCCCTGGAACAGGCAGTGCCCTGCATAGGCTCCTCCTGGCTCTTCTCACTAGCCCCAAGTACTCGACGATGCTGGTGGACCCCATGCAGGACAGCGTATCATGCCAGTGATAGCAGCAGCTGCTGCAATAGCCCCCCAGTCTTTGCTCAGACTTCATCTCAGGCAAGAAGAGCTTTTGAATCTGAAGCCGTAACAAATGGCTCCCATTGGGAAAAACGTGGAATATTTTGGGGAAGGAGCAATTGTTTCGTCCTTTCTTCCTCCCACAGAGAAAATCTGATCTTCCTACCAGATTTTCACTTGTGAATGGAATTACAGGACAACACAGCTCCACTGCCTGCCTACAAGTATTTCTGTGAAAAAGCTCAGGATTTTGTCACAAAGGTATAAATCACCCATCTGTGAACAGGAGACACAAACCTACTGAACACCCAGCTGCTTTTCTCAGCAAACCTTTCATTCCGGATGATGCATAACATGACCTTTTTCCAAACCGAGCAGAAACTTATTTGCATGGAAACTTACTTGTAAACACACTTGCCTTGTTTTATTCCCTATTTATTGCAATTCCCTGTACTCCAGCAGCTACTGTGTGCTGGAGCCCTGTGCTTCAGCAGGTCCCCCTGCAGCCTGATGCAAACCGCGGCTGGCAGATGCCTTTGCTGCCACAACCTCCCAGGAGTAGGGTGTTCCCCCTTGCCCTGGGTTCAGGGGACAGAGGTGACCTTGGCGGCAGCCATCCGCCCTCCAGCACAGACTCATACATCTCTCCGGGGAGCAGACAGCCGAAAAATCCAACTGTCCAGAGGCAAACGCCAGCATTTTTTTGAAGCAGTTTAGGAAGGTGGCAATAGGAAGTCCGGGTCTGTAGGAGTTGTCTCAAAGGTCCCTGCAACATTCATGCGGCGGGAACTTCTCCGGGTAAACCATTAACCACCATAAAGCAGAGCTGCGAAACGCCCCTCGCCATAAGGGAGGCTCACACGCACCCGAACACACACATGCGGATTGCATGTGTATATGCACACACACATATACAGATATCCATACATGCACAAACATATACAGGAAGACACACAGATACACATATTTGGGGTTTTCTGAGGGCAGGGGAAACGCCGGCAGTCCCCTCTGCTCGGGGCGAGGCGAGTGCTGACACCGCAGCCCCGCGGCGTCAGAGCGAGGGAATCCGCTCCGCATCTCCCGGACGCGAAGAGGGCACTCGGATCCGCTCCGCATCCCCTGGCGGCGAAAGGGGCACCCGCCCCGCTCTGCGCCCCGAGGGGCTGCAAGAGAGGCACGAAGCGCCCCGCGCCCGCAATCCAAACGGGATATTTCTAACCCTCGCTCCCCAAAAATACCCCCCAAAAAGCGAGAAAGCTCCCCCCTCCCTCCAGCTCCGCTCTCCGACAGTCTCCGCGGCAGGAGGGGGTGCGCGGATCTCCCGCAGCCCTGCCGAAGTTTCCGCGCGGCTCCGCGGGCGGCGGCGGGGCAGCGCCGGCTCCTTACCCGGCTGTCGGAGTGGGGTCCCGCGGCGGCCTGGGAGCGGCGGCGGCGGCTGCGCGGGGGCGCGGCGGCTTCCTGGGAGCTACAACTCCGCGGCGGCGCCCGGGCGAGCCGCGCGCCTGCGGAGCGGCGGCGAGCGGGGAGGAAAAGAGGAAATGAGCGGGAGGCGCATTGGAGGGGAGGGAGGGGGAGGAAGGAGCCGTCGCCGAGGGACCGGGGAGAGCGAGGGACGGAGCGCAACTTCCCTGGCGGGGCAGCGGGCGCGCCGGGGGGGCGGAGCGCAGCGGCACCG
>JAWWLV010000121.1:100391338-100418120 GCA_035041135.1 Platyrinchus mystaceus | reverse complement strand
CCCGCGCAGGGGCCGCCGCCGCCGCCGCTCCCGCCGCGCCCGGACACTTGGTATCGCCCTGCCCGGCCCCCCCCGGGCCGCCGCCGCCGCCGCGGGCAGGAAGTGCAGGGCTGGCGGGGGCAGCGCGGAGAGGCGGCTCCGCGGGGCTGCGAGCCCGCGGGGGCTGCGCCCGCCCCGCCCGGCACGACGGGCATGGGCAAAGGGGCGGAAAAAGTTCTGATTTTTGATCTTGGGGTGTTTTTTTTCTCTTTCATTCCCCCTCCTCCATTTTTTTCCTTTTGTTTTTTTACCCCAAAACAAAGAAGGAATCGCCGGGGCAGGACACCCTCCCGCGGCACCAGCTCGCTCCGGGCCCTGCGCGCAGCCCCGGCGCGGCTGGAGGTGCCCAGTGCCGGGTGCGCCGGGTCGAAGGGGGGACGGCGGCAGCGGGGGTCGCTTGGAGCAGCAGCTGGAAGCGAGCGCAGCCGCCTCTCGGCACATCCACCCCGCGCTTCCCTCTCAGCAGGGAGATGGGACAAGCCCCTGCCACCCACAGTGCCCCCATTCTGCGCCGACAGTCGCGGTACAGGTGCCGTCGGCTGAGTCTGTGGACGGGTGCCGTCCCACTGGCTGGAGACAAGCTGTCACCGTTCGCTCACCGTTCTGTGCAAGACGTGAACTTGCAAAGCCTCTCCGCATACCCCACCACAAAATGGAGGGGATTTAGGGATTGATGTTAATCTGCTTCCTGAGGGAGGTAATGGGAAGCATTGCTCAGAAATATGGCCTGCAGCACAAAGAAGTGAATCTTCCTCTTAGGATATTCCTCCCCATTCCCCAGCTCCTGCCCAGAACATTTTCAAGTCAAAAATATATGGAGAATTCGATGTAGTTGCCACTGTGCCTTATCGGTAGCTTTCACTCTGCCTCCCCTTATAGGAGACTCCGTGAGCACATTCAGTGCTGTCGTGAGATAAGAACTGAATAGAAATGAAATCAAGGACACACCAGGAAAAAGATACTAAAAGATTTTAGCGACAAAACTTGGGAAGCAAGGGAGGGTGGGGGCAGGGGTGAACAAACAGAAAAATTCCACCACGCACCAAAGCAGCAGTTTTTCAAAGCTTATCTCTGCACTAAGTCCAGCAGATTTTCATATGGACAGGGAGGAAAAAAAACAAAGACAAGAAAAAAAAGCACCCACCAAAAAACAAACACACCCCCCAAACCAAAACAAAAACAAAAAACCAAAACCAACACAAAACAAACTAAAAAAAAAACCAACCAGCCAAACCTTGAATACATGTACTCCAGAGCTTGAATACATTGAAACTGGATACACTGATGCAAAGAGAAGAAACTGTTACACAGATTAAAATGTTTCTCAACAACAGCCACTTTCTCCAAGACCTTTCAGAAATAGATGAAATGATTTTGCCACCTTAAAAAGAAAATAATAAAAATGTCAGCCCAAGGCAAAGAACAAGCTTGGAAAATAAAGAACCTGAACAGTTAAAACTAGAGGCAACTTGACCAGAAACATATAATGGGAAACTCTATGCAACCACCACTGCTGCCAACTTCACCTGCTTGAAGCTGGGTTTTCCTCGCAGGACATGATTACATGTGAGTAATCCCCTTGATTTCCGGGCAAACCCTTCCCTGTGCAAGCATTTTGCAAACGTAAGCATGGCTGGATGCAAGGATGGGGCTGTGGCTCCTGCCATGCCTCTCCTGCTGCTCTGCCAGGGTGGGTAGTGGCACAGATGACGACATCACTCCGCCCAGGAATATGTGGCAACAGAGCAAGTACCTATTTGAGGCCTCCTCCAAGATTTACAACCCTCAGGGCTGATGTGTGGTGAGAGAAAACAGTTTATGGCACTCAACCCCACTTTCATTTTTGACATGGTTGTCACTCTATAGCCCCAACAGCAGCAGGTTTTCCTCTGCATGGCACTGCCCCATGTCCTGTGATGGGCAGGCTGTGAGATGAGACCTGCAGCCATTTCTGAGGCTACAGTGGCTCCTCTCCAGGATGCCCTGGTTCGATGTGGATTGGCAGCTGCGAGTGCCCTGCTTGGTTTGGGGTGATCCTCTGGTGGGTGTCTTTGTGCTGCTCTGCACCCTGCACAGCATAGCACTCAAACATGTCTGTCAGGAGCTGCCTGTTTTGGGAGAGTCAGGGACATTTTATGTCAGTGGGTACTTCCCTGAGAAGTGCCCATAGCTGCTGCTTTCTTTGATCCCTCTAGTATTCTGTGTATTGTCCCAAAAGAAACTGAATAAATACTTAAAATAATTCTAGATTCAACAACTATTTGGAACATACAACAAGAACCAAATGAAGTGTTGCTATCATTTATACCCAACTTCTTCCTTCACGAATTGCACCCTTCCAGCTGCAACTACGTACAGGATGGTGCAATCCAGATAGACAGCCAACCAGAGAAATGCCACCAAGATTTCAGATGACTTAAAGTCCTAATGCTTGATAACAAGCAATTCTTGAGTTGCAAAAATCCCTTGGTAAATGAGGAAGAATGGCTTTAGAAAGTTGTCAACTTCTCACAAGCAATCTGAGATGAAAATAAGCTGCAGATTCATTCCTGCAATGAGTTTGTGAGGGCTGCTGCTCCCCTCCCAGAAGGGCAATGGAGCTGGAAAGTATGTCTTATGAGGAGCAGTTGAGGGAGCTGATGCTGTTTAGCCTGGGGAAAAGGAGGCTCACAGGGGACCTTTTTGCTTTCTACAACTACCTGAAAGGAGGTTGTAGCTAGGTGGGTGTCAGTCGCTTCACAGAGGTAACAAGTGGCAAGAGGAAATGGCCTCAAGTTTTGCTAAGGAAGGTTTAGATTGGATATTAGGAAAAATTTCTTCATGGAAAACATTGTTAAGCATTGGGACAGGCTGCCATGGAAAGTGGTGGAGTCACTGTCCCTGGGGGAATTAAAAGATGTGTAAATGTGGCACTTAAGGACATGATTTAGTGATGGACTTGGCACTGTTAGGTTAATTGTTTGACTCAATGATCTTAGAGGTCTTTTCCAACCTAAATGATTCTGTGATTCTATAAAGGCACTTGCAAAACTGGTCCCACTGGGTGTGTCTGGCTTTTTTGAAGTTCTTCTTTTGATGACATGTGTTTGTTAAGTCCATCTGTAATAATCCCATGCTGACCTAGCGTGGACTTTCACAAATTTAAATCCATAGCTGCTCTGGCATCTCACCTTTTGTTTGATTTTTCTTTCTGCCTTTCATTCTCTTTCCACAGTCAGGAATGAGAAACAAAGATGGATTAAATTAGATTCATGTGCATCATTCCAACTATGCTGAATTTGAAGATAATGTGTGAAATTCCTTTGGCAGTCTGAGGTTTAATCATCAAGGGATTAGATGGAAACTAAAGTGTTTGAGGTATATGGCATGCTGCTAGTCTTTAAATTTCTTCCATAATAATGTGAGCTTCATAAGGCTATTGCTAATCTTGAATTATTATCTGCCTTGCTGTGGTTTGCCATGATTAACTTGAGAAAGAGACTAAAGCGATATTTACCTTTTTCGAGAAGCTTATCAACTTGACCTGGGCAGCCCAGCACCAAAAAGCACAGGAAGATACTGCTGGCAAGGATTAAGGATTCAGCCCAATTTTTCCCTGTTGGTCTTCTGATGTCTGTCATGATTGTTGAGATGAGATGGAAAGTGCTGGTGGTGTCCTTGGCAGCAGCCGATTGCTCCAGATGTATTCAGACTGGGTGTCTGGCAGAAAGACTGTGTGGGTCAGACAGACTCTGATCTGCCTCTCCCAGAAGAGCCAGGACTTGCCTCCGCTGCAGACAGTGACAGCAAAAGCATATCTTCTGGCTTTGAGCTGGGGACATGGTCATCCTGGTCACACTGTCATCCTGGAGGTGGATGGCACACACTTCCCCAGGGGAAGCTGCTGGTCAGCAGTTTAAGCTGGGAAGGAGCTCCTGGCTGGGCCATTTGCAGAACAACCTTGAAGGAGAGGTTGGAAGAGCACCCCTGGCACTCCCTCCACCACTGACCTTCCTCACGATGTACATTTGACAGAAGAAAGCAATGTTTCGAAAGACAGTGTAATTATACTTTTTAAATCCTCTTTTAATCTTGCTTTTGGAAATCCCTCAAGTGTCAGGAATCACTTTAGAGAAATTTGAATGAGAACACTGAGAGAAATGAGCCAATGTTATTTACCTGTGATAAAACTGGTTGGCAGTACTTGGGGATATAGAAGGGAAAATTGTTTCTGTTTTCTTTGATAATTTTTGAATTCCAGTAATAAACCTCCAGATGCTCATCTATAAAGCCTCCTGTTTTTTGCTACCAGATGCTGGGGCTTGAATCTTTGCTGCATCAGTTTAACCCCTCTTTGTGCTCCTTTGCATTTCCAAGTCACACTTAACAGGCAAACATAACTTGGGAAATGCCAGCTGCACACATAGCTCTTGCCTGCAGTGTGGGCAAGCAGCATGGCCTGAACAGAAAAACCTAGTATTTAATGTAGTACCAGAACAAATGTGCCGAGTGGTTTTGCCAGTCATCTGGATCACAGAGACTGGAAGTGGAAAAGAGCAGGTAGGTTTTTACAATGAATTTTCCTGCCAAAGCAGGATTGTTCCCTGCAGTATTTTCTGGTGTACTTCCCTGGCCTGTTTTAAATGACCTTGTAGGATGGGGAGAAATTGGAGGGGGGGAATAAGCTAGTTACCTCCAAAGTATCTTTGTCTAGTTTGAATAATATAATGTGGAGCAAGGGCAAATGAGTACTCAGAGAATTTAGCTACAACACAACAATAATGTAATTTTTTGCTTGCTTTTTCATCTCCAACCTACTTGCTATGTCTGCTACTGTGCCAGTAACATCAGATAGATTTTAAAAAAAAGTAACAAAAATTGTGTCAATAATCCGTCTTTGCATGATTGCTCTTCTTTCTCTTAGCAGGAGATTGTTTTGGGTGCTTTCTTCCCCTGAGAGGAAAAATAAATGGTAAGAGCTGTGGTGATTGGCAGCAAGCCTGGGAACAGCAGATGTGAGCCTGCACAGCTGGACAAATAAAAAAATGCACTTTCTACCTACATTTTTATTAAGGTTGCCCCAGGGACACCCAGTGCCTACCGGGCCTTAGCATATGAACAGTCAAACCATCAGGCATATTTACATATATGAGAACACTCGGTGTTCTTTCAAAGTCAAAGAGAGCAACAATTAGAGTAACATAAAGGAAAATTGGCTGCGTGGTTTTTCTCTCCCGTAATAGAAAGACTGAGGGTGGAAATATTTAAAAAAATTAGGTTTGACAGAGGTGAGGAATTTATGAATTAAACTGGCACATTTTCGTTTCATTTACTGTTGAGTACCAGTTTATTACATAGAAATCTAAAAAGGACCTCCCAGGCTGCAGTTGCTGTGTCAGACACTAAAGTTAGATGGTTTAGATAAGACTTTTATATGAAAGTTTCTTACACAAAAAGGGAAAAATCTTGCTAAATAGGGAAAATTTAAAAGCCTCATTTCTCTCTATGGTGCTTTACTGCAGTTTTTCACTCTGGGATTTGCCACAGTGTTTGCTGGGATTTATCATCAAACAAAGTTTGGTGCCAGGGGCATTATAGCTGTATCTAATAACAAAAAAAAAAAAAAAAGGAATTTCCTACACTCCATAGCCTGCACATGCTTATTTCCAGTTGCATCTACCTACAATCCTGTTCTCCCACAGGTCTCCACACAAGGATATTCGCCATCAGGGCAGAGCAGCAGGGCCTTGAGTGTCTGCCCATGATCTGTGGCATTCCCACCTGGGCTTGGCATTCCCACCCAGGCTATTTCCTCATGCTGGCAGCAGCAGCAATTTCAAAACAGAAAATGACGTGTCTAGTTTGTCTGAGCAGAAAATAATCGGGAGCCCTTGAAATGGATGAGGTCTTACAGAGTAAAGTAGCCATTGAAAAACTGTCATGTCTATGAGATCTAACAGAGTGAACTCTGCTTTTGTGCTCCCATATGGCAAATTTATGTTGAGAGGGCTGGAATAGAGTAAGACAACTCAAGTGTTTCTATGGAGCAGAAAATACCAATGCTGTTACTTGTTGCTATTCTGAACCACTACAGGAGAATGCAAAAGTCAGAAAGGAAGTATGAAAAACATACTGGTGTGTCTAAATGAAAATCAATGTTTGAGCTTGGCATTACAAAAGCTTTAAAAGGCAAAACAAAACAAAGTATTTTTTTTTTCAATCAGGGCAATGAAAAATAATACACTAAACCTGGTATTTCCCCACAACAACTTTCAGTTTTGCTGAGACCTCTTTTTTTCGTATGGCTGAACAAAAGAGGAAAAGAAAGAAACTTAACAATGCTTTCTGAGACGTTGGAGCCAGCAAGATGCTAATGTAGTGCTCTTCCAGCCTGCATGCTCTGGAATGCCTTCCAGAGCCCTGCAAAAGCCAAGGGATTCCACACACTGGCATCAGGATGCCACTGCTCCAGTACACTGGGGTTAATGGTCCTTGCATCATATTTGCACTTCTCATCCAGGGCTCAAACCTTCCTGCTGGGACATCCATGTCTTCATGCTGCTCCCATCTGCATAAATCCACCCTGAAATACTTAATACTGAAGTTCATTTCCATACTTAAAGTGAACTTATAGAAAGATGAGGACAGACTTTTTAGCAGAGCCTATTGCAATAGAACATGGGTGATGATTTTAAACTAAAAGAGGGCATATCCAGACTAGATATAAGGAAGAAATATTTTACAGTGAGGGTGGTGAGACACTGGAACAGGTTTCCCAGAGAGGTGGTGGATGCCTCATCCCTGGAAACTTTCAAGATCAGATTGAATGGGGCTCTGAGCAACCTGATGTAGTTGAAGATGTCCCTGCTCATTGCAGAGGGTTTGACTACATGACTTTTAAAGGTGCCTTCAAATCTAAACCATTCTGTGAAAACAGAGGGCCTCATAAAGCAGCATTTCCTGTGGGATCAAGGTCTCCCTCTCAGTACCTGAAGGCACAGCCATGTGGATCATTCAGTGCAATTTGGAGGAAGTCAGTTTAATTTTGGCACTGGTGGTACAGCACTCTTGTATTGCTCCTGTTGGTAATTAAGAGGAAGTAAATCTCAGGGGAGGATACTGAAAGTATTAATTAACAACACTTTCAATGAGAAAAAAGCTAGTAATTTCAAAAAGGTTGGTTTATGCCTGAAGAGAATACTTAAATAGGGTAATCACGTTGTTGAGCATTTGACAGATGCACACTAATAAGTAAATGGGGATATTGATTACACATTTAGATAATCACCAGATCATCCATGCTGTTGCAGGAATGTCCCAATTCTCCTGCCTCAAGCTTTGATTTCAAGTAGTGAAAACCACACTTAATTCCAAGCATTCAGACAACTACATTTCACTCACTGGCCTGAAAAATCTATGTGTGTTTCCCATCAGCTGAAATGGCAGGATTTATTTCATGGGCAGGCTACTTTCTAGCTTTGCCAAGCATCCTGCACTATCTTTGCCACAGCACTATCAAAACATGCTTTTTTTTATATATATAAAATCAATGGAGAGAGGGACAGCAATTCTGCAACTAAAAAGACTCACAATTTTCATGGATGTTTGATCACCTTTTATCACAACACAAATCATGAAGCATTTTGCTTCAAGCAGAGGATATTTTTCCCTCCAAACAGACAGTAATCCAATAAAAGAGCCCACCAGCAGGATCCTGGACAACATGTGACTCTGTGTTCTCATCAGCATCCCACGGGTGTTCTGGCGAGGTACCTGGTGCTGGAGGCACCCGCCGGAGTGGCTGTGCTCAGCTGATCTGCCTGACAGCATCCAAAGGCACAGCTTAGTGAAGCCACAGCAGCTCCTCTAAGCTCAGATTGCCATGTAAATACCACCAGATTCTTCATATTATAGTGATACCAGGTCTCCTGTTCTATATAAAATGATATCCAGGCAAGTAAGAGAAACTGAGTTATTTACTTCAAGCTGAGGGTATCTGAATAACATTTATTCTGCCTGACAGAGACTTCAGAGACATCCCTTTACACTGGCAGAGACTGAGAAATAATAAAGGGCACACGTTGATTTCCTAAACCAGATGAATTCCTAAAAAACACTGGACTGAGTCACCTTTTATGTAAGAGTTTCAGCACTTAATAAATAATGTACAGTTTGGCTTCAACCATACAAAGAGCATGTTTCTGCCCTTGCATAGATGAAGTCCCCAGAGTGACACAACTGCTGCTTTGCTTTGGGCTTCCAGCAGGAGCAACCACCCTTTAATGGCATACAGAATTTAATTTTTGTAACAAAAAGGTAGGTAAACAAGTTACAATAGCAGGGGTAGAAAGCAAAAGTAGGGACTCTGGAGCATTTGGAGTCTTCTGGTGTCTTTATGTCCTGACCACTCCTCATTACATTTTTCTTTCACATCAGCAATGCATTTTTCCATTGGAAAAAAGGTTGTTTCTTTTGAGTCATCTCTGCATGGAATCTCCTGTAGTGGGGCTCTCTCTGCCAGGCAGCAGTGGCCACTGGCAGCCACTCCTTCCCCAAGGCAGGTCCTATCTCCTGGCGGCAGCATTGAAATAAAAACACAGACATCCTATTAATAGTCAAACTGTAGACAATTACAGATGTGGAATTTGGTTTCTAAAATTACAGACTCACCCAAGCCAGACCTGAACCAGTAAAATTCAGCTGTGTTTCCTCTGACTCATAACTGGTTTTTCAGAGAGGTTTTTAGCAAAAATTTTTTAGCAATTCCTCTGTTGTTGACTGACTCATACTGAAACAACAAAATCATTATTAAAGTGAAATCATAGCAAAGGGAGTGTGAATACATGCTATTTATCAGTTCAAAATACTTTAAAAACATATTTTGCTATGAAGCTTGCTTTGTCCAATAATTAAATACAGTATTATTTACAAAAGTAAACAAAAAATCTGTCATATAGAGGGTATAGAGGAAGTTGAGCACTTAAGAAACAGCAAATTTTAAATGTAAGTTTAATTTATTCTTCAATAAACCTTCATTTATCCTTCTGACACATGTAATATTTGTGTTCAGCATCCCACCCACTTTCAGTCTGAAGCCCCTGTCCATGCTAGCAGGAAGGAGAATGCTCATTGTCAAGTATGAGTTGTTCAGATGTCCCAGGATGGGCAGTGGTACAAAGTATATGGGTGTGAGCTTTGATTCCTAATCAGAAATGTATGCAGGGGTGGGGACAGAGGTGCCCCCACAGTCCTCCCAACAGTGCAATGTGATGGGAGAGAGGCTGGCTAGCAGGTCACTGAAGCCTCCACTCCTGAGGAAAGATTCCAAACGTGTTGTGGTTTCTATTGTGGGTGATCTGCCGCAGGAAGGTCATGCAGGCATCAATCCACCACGCTCCCCATGGGTTTTCAGCTAGGAAGCAATAACCCTTTGCCTGATGAAATGCCATGCTTGGGAAGGATCTGGGCCCCAGCTGTAATGGAAGTCCACCTAACCATCCCTGGGCTTTGCAGTGTCATAAAGCTCAGAGGCCTGTGAAGGTGGACCTCAAAGGTGGGTTTTGGGGAAAACAATTCTGCCACAATGATTTCCTTGCTTTTTAAATTAAATCTCAAAGTGTTGCTGCAGGAGAAGGGACTGAAAAAAATCCCCCAAGTCTGGGAGCTCATATTTACCTTCTTACCAGCTCTGCAGATACTTAATTTGAATGTTGCTTCATCTCCTGTCTCCCTCATGTATCATCACTAATTAAAGTACAAACTCTGCAGTTACCCAAAGGAGGATGTGGGAGGCAGAAGAGGCTCAATCTCATTTTCTGCTGCTGTATTGCCTCTGCAGACCCAAACGCAGGGGAATGGGGGTCCTGCTCAGAGCCTGGTTGCTGCAGCACCGACCTTCACCTCTGTGATGAAGGAAAATCCCCAGTGTGTGAATGGCAGCCTCCATGGGAACGGGTTCAGAGAAAGAAGGGGCTGTGACTCCCTGGGCAGATGGGGTGCGCGTGGTGAGGGCAGGAGTGACACCCCAATGTGAGTGCTTCTCCCCACACACCTGCTCTGGAGACTGCTCAGGCTCCAGCTGAGGAAGCCAGAGGAGCTGTGCCAGCAGCAGCTTCACAGGTCTGTGTTTTGATGCCTCCATGCCCTCCACATGTGCCTCCTAACTTCCAACTCAAGTGAAATTCAAACAAAGCCTTGTGGCTTTAGTTGAACACATCTTCCCCAGCCTGTATCCCAGAGAGACACCCCTCTCACATGTCCCACAGAGCCTGACCATTCCCAAATGTACATCTACTTGCTCTCAGCAGCAAAATGAGATTGCTGACTTCTCCCCAGCTTCTGTTTCCAGGCTAGAAGTTTGTCCTTTTCAGTCTCCCCACTGCACACCTGCTGCACTTCACCCCCACCCAAGCCAAAATGTGGGGGTGTTTTTGGCAGTGCTCAGCTCTGCAGCCACACTGGTCCCTGTGCTTACAGCAGCCCCAGCTGCTCCACGATGTTGCAGGTGGCACCAGCCTGTAAAGGGAGACTTTAAAGCCTATGGATGCCAGGGAGGGAATACAGACACTATTAGTCTCAGAAATTGTCTGTGTCTCAAAAGATTCAGGATGGTGTCAGAGGAGGACACGCTGAACTCAGCGTGTTTAACATTTGGACAAAATCTTTCCCTTGTCCCCATCTGGAGTTCTAGTGCATGCTCTGCCCTACATCAGTGAAATGCATCCGTGTCCATAAAAGCTGTGGAAAAGCACTGCCGAGAACTTCCACAGCTCTGAATAATTAATTCACAGAACTATAAAAAGCTACAAGGGAATGAAATTTAGAAAAATCTAGTTTTAGGATAATTATAGTTCAAATCAGGAGAGCACTTGGACCCAAGACAGATGCATTAGTAGGACAATCGAGCATAGTAGATCAAATTCAGACTCAACAGAACTGCATAGTCTTCTAAAGAGCTCCTCTCAGGGCGGATTCAGCCCAGGGAGAGAAAGCAGCCGATGCAGATAATTTGATGAAGTGAGTAGAAATCTAAAATAGCACCTCTTAGTAGAGAAAGCATAAAAGAAAGGAGTAAAATTTTTCAGGTAGCATTCATGCCCCAGGTGTAAATAGGGAGTGATATTTTCTGAAATGTTTTGTTATAATGCTAGTTTAATGTGCTTCCCTCTCACCTTGCCTCTGCTGCCATGTCTACTGTGTTACCACTGGTTCTATAAAACCCCAGTTTTTTTGCAGACCTTATCACATTCAGGCTTTTTTCCAAGCTCCAGATGCTGGAATTCATGTGTTGCTTGCAGACACAGACCTTCAATTTCCTAATCAGTTATATTTCTAGTCCATATTTTTCATGGCAGGTTTGAAAACATTTACCCTGAGCCTTGAGTCACCAGCAAGCAAACACAGAAGTTTTCTTCCATTTTCCCAAGTTCTAAGCCAGTCATTACTGTGTCCAGTAAGATTTTGAATCCTTGGGACTGCCCATTTAACTTGCCACTCTCTGATAGGGAGATGTGAGATTTTTATAATTTATCTAGTAACACATGCAGTCAGGCTGTATACTGGCCATGTTTTAACTGAGTACTAGAGGAGCCAATGTTGTGTGACTGTTTTATGGAAGATATCAGGCAACCCTAGCGCCCTTGGCATCTCAGTGGGCTCCACAAGGCTTAGCACAGGACTCCCCCACACAAACTCTGCTTTTACCAGTGGCTTTCTGATAAAAGAACATACCCATGGAGAGGCAGAAGTTCACTGCCCTTTTTTAGTAACAGCAACAGATCGCCTGAGAATTCAGTTTTATGCAAGTCAGAAGTGGCAGGTTACTCACAAACCAACATGGAGATTATCACTACTTCAGAGGAGCTGTTTTAATGTCCGATGTCCTGTTTCGGTGTGACTCTCAGTGGCACAGGACCAGACATTTCCAGACATTTCTGCTGACCAAAAACACATGTGAAATGGCAGAGGGGTCTGTCCTGTATCAGCTCATGTTTCCAGAAGCTTCCTGTTATGGCATCATTCGTTACCAGTATGAAGTTACTGGGTACAGCCACAGCATGCTATCAAACAAGTGCTGTTTTTATAATGGTGAGCTATGATTTTCTACAGACTTCATTTATGAAGAACATTGGCATCCTTCAAAGCAAAACACTCTCCTATATGCCATTGCCATTCCCTGAACTTAAAATGTGTGTGAAAGGAAGTATGTATTATAAGCAGATATCCTCTCCTTCATTTACAAGTGCAGGAGCTATTTGACACGAAAGGAAGCAATTGGAGAGAGGAAGCAATCATTACTGTATCAGTTGAAAATGCATCCAGCTCTGCTGGGGGGGTCCCTGCTGCAAGGAGAACAAAAGGCTATTTCTCCAAGACTTGGTTCTTTAGAGCTCTTAAGTGGGTGGCAGGTAAAGGATCACATATTTCTCTTGTGTCCAGAAACATTAGGGTCAATTGAAGAGAAGAGCGTCTGGTGAGGGTGCAGGTGACGGAGAAACAGAGTGTATGCCTATTAACTTACAGACAAGGCAAAGCAAGTGGGAGCTGTGGGCTGGACAAGGGCAGGATGACAAATCAAAGCAATGATGACAAGCTGGGGAAAAGGCCTGGGAAAAGGATGTGGTTCAGTAGAGACACGTGTGAGGTAGGCAAGAACAATCAGCTGTGCAAACAGACTCGGTTCAGCTGCAGCAGCTCTGCCAAAAAAAGAGCTGAGAAGGTGGTTGTGGATTGCAGAGTGAACATGAATCTACAATGCCATGTTGTTGTGGAGAAGATAGATGTTCTTAGTCTGGATATAGGAGGAGCAGAGCCCATACAATGGGAAATTACCCTTCCACACCAGCCGTAGTAATGTGCTGTGGCTCGAGGGGTGGAGCTTGAGAGAGCCTAACTGCCAAGCAGGGGTGGAAAACACCCTGAGAGCAGAGGCTGACTGAATTGGGGTTTAGCCTAAATATGTACAGCCTGAAAAGAAACATAATCCTCCATCTATGTAAAATGTTCTCATAAATGGATGGGGATGTCTAAAGTAAACAGGAGCAATGAGCTTGAATTAAAGCAAGTGAAAGTCAGAGTATGCACAGGGAAAAAGAGTCCTGCAGGTAAGGGCAGCAGTTGTGAGGATTGAAATTTCTGTCACGCTACAAACAGGTCAGACAGGTTAGAGAGGATAAAGTGGTACAACCTGCCTTGAGGCTGGAGAAAAAAATTAAATGAGCCCTTGTGAATCTTTCTAGCCCCGTTTTTCTGTGATATATCAGAGGATTCACAGCTGCAGTTTTCCACATTTTCAGTGTTTGAAAATGTAGCTCTACTGGCCAACACCACAGGGGAGATTCTGGGAGAAAGTGGAAGCCCTCTTGTCTAAGCCCAGTGACACCTCACCAATTTTGGAGCAAAGCTGCTGTGAAGTCTCCAGCAAGCTGCGCTCTGGTCTCCTCTGTTGCTGAGAAAGTAATGCTCATAGCTTTCCTCTCCGTTTTTGTGGAGCTAAAACATCAGCAACAAATTACAAATGGGTCAAAATAACAACAGTGTTTCAATCCAGCTTCCAGGTTGTTTAACGCTTTTCTCTCCCATCATCCCTTGTCAATCCAATGATAAGCTGTTGACTTTTCTCAATTCCTACTGCTTTTGTAGCCGAAATTAATCACAAATTGAAATTCACCTGGCCCTTCGGGCCCCCAGAAGCTATTGTGAAAGTATTGGCTCAGTTCTAGTTTCTTCATTTGCTGTTTCTGAGGGAGTCCATAATGACGCCCACTGACTAATGGCATGGTGAGTTACAGAGAGGACAAAGCCTGACTCTTCACAGATAGTCACCAGACAAGGACATGGGACAGTGGTCAGAAATGCAGCAAGGGAATCAAGGAAGACATTTCCATCGTGAGAGTAGATAGTCAAGCACAGGAAAAGTTGCCCAAGGAAGCAGTGGTTTCTCCATCCCAGAGTTTCAAAACTCAGTGGAATGAGGACACAGACAATCTCACCTAATTTTCAAGTTGACCATCCAGTGATCAGAAGTGGGACTAAGATCCCAGAGGACTGTCCCATGGTGCCCGCAGAGGTAAACCAGAAATTTCCTAAGGGACAGCAGAATTTCCCACACTTCTTCATTCCTAGAACACACTTTTCCTCTGTATTTAAGTTGTCAGTGATAAGGGTGTGTCTCCAGGCTGCCCCAGTCATGCCTAGTGTCACCAACCAGCTGACCCAAAACTTTCTGCTGGATCTGTTCCACACCATATCCCACCTCTCATCTGTCCTTGGCTCATTTCTCCTGCTGGACTCTGACTGGAGGCTGGTTGATAAGGACAAACATCTCATTTGCTTGCTTTGTTTCATTAAACAGAATGGGTAAATACACCAACATGGTCTTTAAAATAAAATTAAAAAAAAAAAAAAAAAAAAAAGGAAAATTAACACCCTTTCATTGCTGTGCCAGAGAAACATCAGAAACAACAATTTGTGCTAACTCTTCTCCCCTTCTCATAGCACTTGTTGGGTTTTTAGGGTGTTAGTAAATCCACCAAATGTCAGACAGAGAAGACACACCATAGCAGCAATGGCTATAATCAACACAATCTCAAAATGCACTTTACAAATACTGCAAAGCATTCTCTCTATCTGGAGAAGAAAAAAAACAAGTGAAAATCATCAAGACTAATGTGTTACTCAGATCACAATGAATACCTTAAAGACCTGAAGGTAACTGATCTTCCCAAGTCTCACACATATTTTTACATAGGCTTTACTCACAACTGCACCAAACAGTATTTGTCTTCTCTGTATCTGCTGGATATCTAGCAGTGATTACAAGTCACCAGGAAGGACAAAAGCTGTTTTGACTTTCAGAGCCAGGGTGATTTGGCAAAACAGGGCTATTAGGAGATGACTTCTTGTAACCAAGACAATTTTAGCACAGCTCTGGAAGCTCTATGCTGATGCAACCATGACAGAATACGTAAGGAAACCATCCTGTATTCTTGCAACACTTCTCTGCTTATTAGCTAGAAAATGAATGCTAAGGAGTGTCCTATTTCAGATATCTAAAGCCAAGACGATGTTTAAAATCAGCACAGAAATTTCTTGGTTAAAATATTAAAAATCTGAACGTACCTTTACATCCACCATTATAAAGGGATATGCAAGGCTGACAGGGCTTTCATCCCTTCCATGGTGTGGCTCTCCTGATAAGAGGGGTACTTGTAGGTGGTGCTAAAAGAGCCTTTCCGGGTGCTTGCATAGGGAAAGGATAGACGAGACAATCGATCTGCTTGGATTTAAAAAGACAGATTTATGAAGAATAATTGCCTTATAACTTGGCAAAGAATGTGTATTGCCTCTAAGAGACTCACAGCTGTGTTCTGTTCTCATGGAGCTAACAGGGCTTAGAAAAAGAACATTCGATCTATTCTCCCCTCCTTAATTCAACATATCTGAGAATCTCCCAGGATATTTCTATTTGAATTGTAGCGGGCTTTCCATTTCAATGTGTTGGCAGTGAATATCTGTCACACTAATGGCATTTTTTACATGGAAAGAATCACCAACACTTACAGTAGACAGCACCATATACATCATCCAAATGGCTGACTGTGTGTTGTAGGAAAAGCAAGATGGGTTACCTTTTTCTTTGACTGTGAATGCAGGTTGCCTTGAGCAACATGAGCTTTGCAGCCAGATTCCCAGATTTTGTACCATTTCTGAGCTAGATTGACAGCTCTGGCATTTAGCTTCATTTAAAGCTAAGCCACAATTAAGTACAAAACAAATAGATCAGACAGCAGCACCACTCATGTTCATAACAAGCTTCCAAACTTCATCCATCATTTCCTGCAACTCTGTGCAGAGATGCTGGGCTCTTACCTTTTAAAAAGACAGATTTTTCATTTTTAAAGTTCATATTTGTTCAGTTCTTGAACACAGATGGAGAATCCCTGTATAACCTTCTTCCCAGGGAAAAGGAAGAGGCAAAATCCCCTGCAGGAGCTCCTGAAAAGTGACCGCAGAATGAAATGAGTAATACAAAAACCATGAGCCTAAAAGAAGAGAGAAAAGTAAATTTCAACTCCAAACTGAGGTAGGGTTTTTTTTTCTTTTTCCTTTTTTTTTTTTTTTTCCCCTTCTGGAGACACAATGTTGCTTCAATAGGTCTATGTAGATGTTATCGGCATTGAAACCAGCATTTGTAGAAATATGATGCAGCCACCAGCAGAACCAGTTTGCAAACCCTCTCAAGTGTTACCTATCTGCCCTGACTCAGACTCTGAATCTCATAATTTATGTTCTTTCACTTATATGAAGAACATGAGCTGAGTTATGGAATTATATTTTCAAGGTAGATCATTAATACTTGTGGAAAAGTCTATCCCATGGAAGCTGTATCTTCAGTAAAGTGTTACTTAGGCATGAATTTTAAGTTCTCTGGCTGTGTTAAGCATATTATTTCTTCACTGAAAGTGTGTCTCAAAGCTAATTCTCTTATGCAGACCTCTGAAAGACAAGAAAAAGCCTGCTGTGCTACACACAATATCTGTTAGGCTCTGTTGGATGCAGAGAGACCAAGACATTGCCCAAGTCCATGTTAGGACCTGGGTACAAGCCAACTTCTCACTTCACTCTGCAGGAAGGAAACCCTGAGCTTGGACCCAGCCTGGGGACTGAGGCTGCATGGGACAGGGCCAAAGACACGTGCCTCATTTTAGTCTCAGTCCAAGTGCAGGTGCAGTAGCACTCAGTATGAAATTTACATTAATATATTGTTAAAATTAGATTGTTATATTATATGTTTCTGTTAAATCCAGTATTTGAGATTTTGAAACCTACCCTGTTTTAAAAGTAAGACCCTGACACATTTCTTTGTGATGATGTTGTGATCAAAAAGGGCAGTTTAGCCATCTCTGCCAAAAAACCATTGCCCTAGAGGAACACTTTTCAGTCTTGTTTGAAATATCCCTGCATTTCCCTGAGAGGTCACCCAAAGGTCTGCTTCATGACCTACATATTGAATTTTTCCTGGCCCTTACAGGATATACATATGCTAAAGGGATGCAGATCTCAAACAATGCTTCAGGAAAAATTTCCAAATGAGTAAATTCAATTAATTGAATTTGCTCTTGCAAATTCATTATTTTTTTTCTAGCAGCTCTACAAACAAGCATTCAGTGACCATGGGATGGTTCCTATTGGATCCTATCAAGGTGGACAAACTTGGGATGTAATGGGGAGCACAGGGGAAGGTCCCTTCCCTGTACTAATGTCATGACTGCACTCAAGAGATTTCTGGGAGCCAGCAGCCCCTTGCATTGCTGCTGAGGGGGCCTGCTGAGGCTGCTGAGTGGTCTCCTGGACCCTGTGCCCCAACAAGGTTGCACCTGATCTCCCTGCAAGACAAATCATCTTTCACAGAAGCCTCCTCAGTTGGATTCAAGAGCATTGGTCTCATATTGGAAATGTATTTCTCTTGCAAACATCACCTCCAAGAAATATTTTGTGGATATTCAAGGCTGCTTGTTCAAACTAAGCCTGCATTAGTAATTCACAACTGAAATACTGCTGCTCACATATCCCTGGCACTGAATGGATGTGCAAGGCACCACACACACACACTCACACCCCCACACACCCCCACACCCACAGAGCCTCCTTTCTTCATGACTTGGCTTCATCACTCCCTTTTTCAACAGCCTTTCCCTTTTTCTGCTCCCAGCCAAGGTATCACACTCAGTCTCTGCTCCAGCTACAGGACTGTCACTTTGCTGTAATCAATGCCCTTGGTTACCTGCTAAGTCTGTTACCTACTTGGTCCTTTCATTGCATCTCTACATTGACCCTGCTCAAATGCTGTCAACCCTTCGCAGTCCTTTCCTTGAGGACATTAGAAGACCCTTAACCCAGATGTCAATAAGTGCTAGGGTTCACCATACAAAGGTGAATGGATCACTTCAGGTTTGGCATAGAAACACACAGAGCTCTATTTTCTGCTGTTGATGCTAATACAAAAAGTATTAAGTTCACTGTCTCCTCTCTCTTGTACTTCTCTCCCTTGAAGTGTCATGCATCCTGCTGTATCGTGCTCTGCCAATCTGTCTCAGTTTTCTTGATGAAGCTTGGCAAAGCAATTCAATCATTGGCTGATATTATGTAAGATATTAGAGTGTTCTGAAACATGTCTGCCAGCATTTTGATAGTATTGTTCAAACGTTATCAGTAGAGACTTGCCTGTTGCAGCAGTGTTCCTCAGGGGTGTCTTGTCCCACACAGTGACTGAGGAGGCTTTCCACTTAAGTGTCTCAGCACTTTTCTGCTTCCCTCTGATGCACTGGCTCGTTGTCTCTTGTGTGTATGGGGCACCTCAGCTGCCTCTATGCTCCACCCCAAAGCAGTCCTTACCCAACGGGGCTGCTTCGATCTATGAATCCCTTCAAACTCAGCTAGCGGAGCACAGAGCAAACCCTTGCCTTCTATGTAGGAAGACTTTCACATTTTACTTGACATTATTTCTAGTTCATTTGCTGGGGACGATGCTAAAGAAACTCACCCATTTTGAATTTGATGTTAGAAGATCATATGTTCTGTTCATTACAGACCCACCTGCCTCCCCACCATCTTCTCTTGCTTCATATCCCAACTCTTCACTGTGCCTTTTGCCCTGCTCCTATTCCTACTATCTAGATAACCCTATCTTTACATCTGTTCCTTATTCACTAGTCTGCAGCAGCTTCACCTGCTTTTCACAGCTTTACTTTATGCATCCATATGCTTGAACTGCAACTGTAGCATTTCTTCATCCTTGGCTCCAATGCCCAATTACAAAAGAAGAGCTCCTGAGACTATGCTGGGCTGGAGCCTTAGGTCTGGAGATGAAATCATCCAAGAACTTTCTCTCAGCACCATATATCTAAAGAGTATGTGCAATAGTGGTATTTTTTTTTCAGAGGTTTGTGTCTTGGCCAGATTTAGGTGAGAGGGACAACTGAAAACTGACCCAGTTGCAAATCAAACCCTCCTACTGAGCTTCATTTCCTGTTCTAAACTGAGGCACTGCAGTTCAGGTTAAAGAGCTCCAAGAATTCTGACATAGGGAAATTAAACTGCTTTGTGTCAGACTTTTTCCAAATTTGCCAGATCAGATTTGCTGAAGCTTGCAAAGCCACCAAACCCTGGGAAAGGTAGTATAATATGTAATCCACTTGTATTCAATCTTATTTGACAAGGCAGAATCAACTGAGAACAGTACTTGAGAATGGAAATTGTTTCGTAATTCTAAGTCTACAATGCTGTGCAACTTCAAATGTTCTTCTCCTCCAAGAGTCTGAAGACACAGAGAAAAGGTAATAAAATACAAGTTAACAGTAAAAATTTTCATATTTAGTAGCATAAAAAATTAGAGACAAAAGAAGGTTTATCTCATGAAGTGCCAGAAAAAAGTCAAGTTTTGTTGCCAGCAGTCATCTTGAGCCCCTCCTAAACACCCAGTTCAAGCTTCTGAAAGACAAAAAATATGAGATTGAATTAGAAGCTGATGGAAGACCTTTCATGGTCATATATTATAGTTCCAAAATCCTATTCTCAGTTACCCCAAAAAAGTAGTTCTCTGTGTTACCCTGCACCATACTTCAAAACATGACATTTCCAAGTAATTTGGGCCTGTCATGTCTTTAGTCTACCTTCAATTAGAAGGGGGTTCTCACCTCAAGTCAAAGCCGACTTTTGTTCTCATTTGTTGATGGCAATTACGTTTACCCAGCACTCAATGCAGCAGACACCCCAAATTTTCTCTCTGAGTGTTACAACAATATGAATCAACAATATTACTGCTCTATTACCAGCACAGCTTTTACCCAGCTCTTTCTTTCCATCTCCACGGTTCACAGAAGCAGGTGCCATTAATCTTACTTCAGTAGCAGCAATAGCTTCAGTCTCTGGCTCCATTCCCACCCCAACTCCAATGCCACAGGCTGGCCTTCCACACCAGTCCTCTTTCTGTTTGAACAGAGATACTGGTCTGTGGACAAGAGTGGGAGTTCTGTCTTCCACTTAGTGAGTATCTGCAGCTTCTTTTCAGAGGAGCCTGGGACACTAGTTTTTCTGTATTTGGGAATCTACCCACCCATCTATGGTAAAATGACAAAAAAACAAAGCCTCTGGATTAGGGATCTATTAGACTTTGTTTCAGCTTTTCATGCAAACCTTTCTCCTTGCAGATCATAAGTTGCATCCCTAAATGCATGTGCCCAAGCTAGCTCTGAACCTCTCTGCACAACACAGTCCCTAGGCAAGGTGGCTTTATCCCACTCCCTTCATCTCCAGCCACATTCACTTTCTCCAGATACTGTCACAGCCTTAGGAGAGGACTCCAGCACTGCAGAGGCCCTTTTGCCACTCCACCTCCAAGACTTCTTCTTTACCGACCTTACTGTGGTAGCTCAGGGTGCTGCTGTCTCTGAGTATAAAACACCCACCTTCAAATAGCCAAGCAGGCCCAGCTACAGATTGCCTTTTGTAGACCCTCCCAGAGTTATATAACTTGCACAGCGTGACTGTAATAACTATATGGCAGATTAGACAGACCTTCCACTGCACAAAATTTTAACACAGTGAGCTAAAAAACATCTTCAGTCATTTACCACAAAGAATGACACAAAATTCAAAAAGAAAATACAACTGCTAGTCTCAGTAACTCAGAAGAAGATATGCTCTTTCAAGACTCCATAAATATATCTTCTCACATTATGTAAAATTAATATCCGTATCAGACAAAGCCGAAGAATTATTAGGATGAAAGGTCACTTAAAATGATCTGTGTTACTGATTTTATCAGTCACTACTTGCAGCTTTAAAAAAGTCAATGCCATCTAATAGTGTCCATATTTCATCTGTTGAGAAATCTAATACTTCAGAAAGGAAGCAATATCAGACTGCATGGTCAGTCTTACTTGGAAGAGAAAACACAATTCTGAGAAATTTAATCTTGAATAATAAAGAAAGACAATGGTGAAGTCTGGGTAATATGTTGCATATACACATGGAAGGAGAGAAGAAATTATTGTGATGAATAGGCAGAACATCTTACAAATAATGCAGATACCAGCATAAGATATTCTTTATTTCTGGAGTTGGTATTGAAAGAAACTAAGATTGCTGCAATGCCACTCCAATACTACGAATGCGTTGTCAGTTCAGTTAATAATCCCAGTTACAGAGTGGTGTGTGTATGCAGAAGGTATCAGTTTCTGAAATTCAGGACTGCAATGGCAAAGGTCTCATGTGAGCGTCTCTTTTTCCCAAATTTCATGTAATGCACCTCCACTCATAAGCTGCTGTTGACCCTACAGTAGCATCCACATGCCCTAACTTGGGGTCTTGTTGTGTGGGAAGCTGCAGTTTCAGCTGGCAAAGGCTGTGGCTGTTCCTGCTGCGGGTGAGGAGCAGGGAGAGGCACCCAGTACTCAGGCAGCAAGCGAATCCTGAAAAGGAGCATGTCTTTTCTTCGTTCAAACATAAAGGCAGGCACGAGGAAGCCTAACCAGATTTATCTAGTGGCAATGAAAATCTGTCTCCGAGGAATAATCTTATCTCTCAATATGCAGCAGTTGTGTCAGAGCTTGCTTACTCCCTCACCTAATCCAAGGCAAGACCACAAACAACCTCCATGAACGATATTGAGTGGCAATAAAAGAGGACCTACTGTCTTCTTTCAAAATGAATGCAACTATGGCACATCAGGGCATCATACATGGAAAGACAGAGCATGTTTTTGCACTAAGACCAGGTGAGCTCAATACTGGGCACCAAGTTGCCTTAGTTACTGACTCCCAGCTGCTGTGGCAGATTGTCTTCTTTGGTGTGGACAGGGACACCTGAGGGCTTTATCCACCCTTGCAAAGCACTTAACCTTGTCACCACCAAGGGCCAAGTGCAATCTGAGCAGCCCAGCCCCTGTCATGGCAGTCATCCCCTCCCTGCCACTAGCTGCCAGGGCTGGGGAAGCTGGTCACAGGAGTGACCAGTAGTCACTCCCACTGGTCAGCAGTGGGAGCAATCCTCCCACTCCAGCTGGGATTCCACCCATCCTCATCTGCATTTACACACCCTCGTGCATCTGCAATTATTCCCTTCTAGTCCCTGGTGGGGATTGTTTCCCAGGGAAGAGTATGGTCCTTTCTGAACTGTTTCAAATCACTCCAGGCTGGCAAAACCTAGGCAGGAGTCTAGTCCTTTCCTCTTATTTTACCCCATGCCATTACTTGTTCCTGCTCTAAATTAAGAGATTTTTTTTTTCTCCTCCTCATTTTGTGTTTTAAAGAATCAGCTTTGTCAGTGTTCTGGCTGCCTGAGCTATCCCAGGAGTCCTGCATTAGCTCAGCAGGCAAAGTTACCAATATGAGCCTTGTTTGGAAGTTGGTAATCCCATTATAGGTATTTTGCTTACGCAAGTTTAGTACATGAGATTTCAGCATTTATTGCCCTCCCTTCCCATTATAGTTCTATTCATATTTTCTTGGCTAAAAAGTGGGGTTTTTTTTCTCTTTATACATTTTTAATCTGCTTTTTAAGAGAAGCTGCATCTCCTTGATATGGTCCATCCACAAAAATACCACAGTCAAAAGAAATCTGCCTGTTTGTACTAGATTACTGATTTGGAGTGAGAGCATCCATTCTCCAATTCTGTCTCAAATCAGCAACTGAGATACTATCTCCCCAATCAGGCGGAGTGTTACAATTTGCTTTCAAAAGCTACATGTGATAAAAACAAGTCAGCTGACTCTCTGAAACTTTTAAATGTCATTATCTATATGTGCATCCTATGATCAAATCTAATATATCTTATCCAAAGATAAGGGCCTTTCTGTGCCACAGTGCCTTGTTATCCTAACTAATCTAGTGATGGCTAGTTCTCCTCACAAATCTAGTTATTCACAATTGTTATTTTAATAGGAACCCACTCCTGAATTACTGGTGTGATCAAGAATCTTCTTCAGTGCGTGAATTTCATGGTCTTGCAGAATTAGGCCTTACATTATCACAATTATGTGCAGAAATTGCATGACCTTGTTTTGTATTTCCCTGACAAGAAATTGTGTGTCTATTAGTTCCAGATTTTTATCTGATAGCACAGTGATAATTTCTTCCTGAACACCAAGTATAATGTACTTGGCAATTACAGCCTCAGAAAAGAAGCAATTTATTTTGCTTACAATGCTTTATGAATTAAGTTCACAAAGGTCGAGACAGAGGTGTCAGCTATTCTCCATACAATCTGATATTTGCATGTTAATTGAAACCTTCTCTGAGAAGGCCATCCTGTTTAGCTCTTCAGAGAAGAAGCAAGAGAGCTAATTCATGCCTCAGAGTAGGTAGATGAAGAAGGGCAGCCATTACCAAAAAATTACCATGTTTCTTTTATATTAGATGTAATACACACACATATGCACATACCAGGCTCAGATCATGCTTTCTGTCAATGGCCTTCCTTAGCAGTTAATGGGGCTACATGGATTTGTGCTGATTGAGACTCAGGCCAGTGCTGAAAGAATCCAGGAGCAGCCTATGGAAATTATGGAAGCTTTTAGTACCAGATCTCACTCAGAGGAAGCTGCAGCATTCGATGGCCACTCGTGTCACTACCAAGGTCTCTGAAAATGAAAACTCATCCAAGTTCAGGTGTCAGAGGCATTACCAAGAAGGGAATACCTGGTTTGTTCCAAATCAGGAGGCCTCTATTATCAATGCCAAGGTTTAGCTGAAATAGCATTAAATTGCATTAAGATTAAGCCAGAATACGTTAGTCAGGTCATCCAGACATTCACCTTTATTTTAACCTATTGCCATACATCAATATCATGTGTGTCTCTCTAGCTCTGGTAGTATCTTACTTACAGACTTGGGAGCAAGATTACAAGGTTGTTTTGGTTTCATTATTTGCTGAGCTGATCAGAGGATGCTGAAGGACACGTAGAGTAGCAGCTCTCGCCTAAAGAGTGGACTCTGACCACTTGCAATTTTCGCCAGTTTTAGCAAGTTCTGCCAACTGCAGAATGAATTTTATTCATACCTTGTATACATTACTTTTAAAAAAATCATTCTTATTTCCTGGCATCCACAAGGATTTAACATTTTAAAACTTACTAAAAGATTGAGAGACCTGAGTTACTATATGGGGATGTGGGGATAAACTGTATCTGTACATCTGGCTCATAAATTTTTATTGTAGCTCATAATTTCCTATTAAAATAAAAGTTAAAGATTTGTTAGTTGTGCGTTACTTTTTTTGCTAGGTAATTGGTGTCAAGATTTGTTTGTCTAAAAATACTGGTACAAAGCACACTAGCAACTTTAAAAAATGCAAACAATTACTTCAATTGTATAGTTTTTAAATTCTTAACAAAATATGATTGCTATTGCAAAAGTTTCTTATTTATTAACATACACATTTTCTATGGCAAATGAATTGAACCAGCCATTAGTAACCACAAGGTCCTTCAAGACACTGAAAGCATTAGAACTGGTCTTCTCACCTCCCACTTATATGACAGTGCATAAAAATCACACTCGGCTTTTCCTGTTTTGAAACAGTTTTTCAGCTTTCAATTAACTTGTCTCTGAGCTGAACTAGATAAAAATACTGAAACAAAAACCCCACTGAATTCCTGCTGAGATGAAATAGCTGTAAAACTGTCTTATTATTTTGACAAAAAAACCTTGTTTAAGATGTTTGTGTGGTGACTTTTATGAGCTTTATGCTCTTTCTTTTTCTAGCTATAGAAATAAGCAATGTCATTCTTAAATAGTCTATTTAATTTATATCAGCTTAGATTCTCAGATATTGTAGAATACACTTGTCATAATTTCATGTCTAAAAACAGATCATCTCTTTCATTTTTTGCTTCTTACTGAAATCTGGTTTAAATAAATATCTTCTGGTTTTTAAAACAACATAATTTTCTATAATGGCAAATTAAATTCACTGTGGATAAATAAACAAGAGAAAAACAGTTCTTGTTTTACTTCCATTATAGTGGATTCTGAACAATCCATTACCACTCAGGAAAAGGATGCTGAAGTTATAATAGATGTAATGAGCTGTAAAGAGCTTGAATAATGATACCAAAAAATGTTGCTGATGATACAGAGTTATTTAGAACAAAAAAAAAACCCTGAAGAATTTCAGAAGGTCCTCACTGGGCAACATTTGGGCAGCAGGCTGGTAGGTAATTTATGGATAAATACTAAATGACACACATAGTGAAAAATTCTAATCCTGCCAAAGAAGAATTTTGAATTATTTTTTTCCATTTGGTTAATGGATGGGATAGCTTTTGAAAAATTCAACACAGGCACTTTTAGAAGCAGGGATCATAAGAATAAGGAGAGAAGCTGTCGTGGATTTGCATTGGGTTAATTTCTACACCTTCCACACGATTGCTATAAGTTGAGGGAAGATTTATGCAGACAAAAGAGATCTGATGTGGGGGGAATAATATTAGGATTTATTACTAACAAGATAAAAACTAAAGAACTATATACACAACAATTTTATCTAGGCAAAAGTGCTATGCATTTACATGAAGTACCCCTCCCCCCTTTGTATCAGTTTTGGAGGAGAAGCAGTCACTTTTCCACTTCTAGAGTTACAGGTCTTCCAAAAAATTCTGCAGCATTTGAAAGTCTTCTTCTGTTATCTTTAGGACGACAGCTCTGATTCATCGCAGCTGGAACTGTGTCTCTCTCTCTCTCTCTCTTCTATGTCGACCTCAGGGCTGGGCCTACCCCCCTCCTGGGCTAAGACTGGAGGCTGGGAGTTACCCAGGGCCCTGTGGAGGTCTTCCATGGACTGCAACGGGACATTTGCCTTACCATGATCTTCCCACAGTTACAGGGGATAATGGCTTTTGAGTCCACTCCTGTTTCTTGTGGGGTCCTAAATTCAGCTGCACCAGCATGGATCCCCTCACTGGGATCACAAGTCCTACCCGGACCAACTCGCTCCAACATAGGTCTCTCTCTCCATGGGGCACAGGTCTCTAGCAGAACTCTGTTTCATCTTAGGCCTCCCATGGAGTCACATCTTCTTCATGTACTCTTCTGCCCTGGCGTGAGCTCTTTCATGAGCTGCAGAGGGATCTCCTCACTTAGTAATCTTCAGCAGGGATTTTAGTTTTCAGTCTTTTCCCTGCTGAAGGGAGAGAGAGAGAAAGGGGGAGAAGGAATCGTCCTCCTCCCTTCGAGCTTCGACCTGGGAAGCTGCGCTATCTTTCTGCTTGGAATTCTTTCTGCAGCAGTCTTGTCCAAGCAGTCTTTCATTAGAGCTTTTCCTCTACTCTGTTACATGTCTCGGCCAGGAGGGCTTCAGTGAGACACCTGCCCACGGCTGGGGGAGGAGGGAGGCCTGGCCCACACTGGGCCTCCTGCCTTCCCCTACATGACTTCTAATTTCTCTTCTGCACAACAACCTTCTCTTCTGTTTTCTTAAATATGTAATTGGCAGAGGCATTACTAAAACTTTTGATTGGTTTGCTCCAGAAATCTACCTGGCAAAACTATTTTCAGCCCCAGGGGGGGCTGGTCGGCAAACCCACGACAGAAGCAAAGAACAAAAAAGAAATTGTCCTAGTGAGACTGGGACCATGCAGGAAACATCTCCATCTAGCACATGGTGTGTGGGTTGGGTGCCCTCCACCGATGTGGCAATGGAGTTATCATATGAAGAATGGAAAAGGTCATGTCAAAGATGGGCTGGTGAGGAAAAAGAAGAAAA
>JAWWLV010000121.1:100368034-100391238 GCA_035041135.1 Platyrinchus mystaceus | reverse complement strand
GGGTAGGGTGGGAGAGCACACGCCTTCAGGTAATGGGCTAAGACCCAGAGCCTAAGGCTTCCCCCCTCCACTTCCACTGCCGAACACCTCCAGCGGCATTGACTGGAGCTGGGAGAGACACAGGGAAGGGCAGTGAAGGCTCAGCACACTGGGCTTCTTCAGGTCAGGAGAGACAATAGATCAGAGGCACCACAGAGAGCTCCAAAGCCCAAGTGAGAGCAGGCAGGATGAAAATTACTCAACCTGGCTCCTATCAGGTTTTTTTTATGCTTTCCAGCTGGATGAAATGGAGAGCATGCAGAAAATACCTGATTATGAAACATCTCTAGAGTTACAAAAAGCTTGTAGGTGCAAAATGGAGTTGCACAAATATGAAGAGTATCAACCCAGAGAAATACCACCTGTGCCTCTCAACAGATGGGAGATGCAGATGGAAAGAAGGTGTGAACGTTTTGCCACATGCTCACTCTGTTCTTCACTCTTCTGCAACTTTGAAAATCACCATGAAACCATAACCTAAAGTGTGCTGATAGTTGTCATGTTTTACCACGTAAATCCATTCTCTAAGTATGATACCATGCAGATACTGTTAACATCTCAGAAACTAAATAGGAAATATTTCCAATGGAGAAAGAAACAATGTTTACTTTCACTTCTATTTAGTATGTTTAATTCTGGTATTGCAGGTAACAAAACCTATGAAGGTGCTTAAGTATTTGGAATTGCTGAATGACATCAGAAAGCAACCAGAAAACTCAATCTATTAGGCTGATTGCTGCAATAGGAAAAAGGTATTCAGTTATCAAATAAGTCATAAAAGATTCAAGTATCCATAACCACTACCTGCTTCCATTGCACAAAACACATTTTAGTATCTCTACAAATCAGAATATAACTGTGACACTCAGCATCCAAATGGGACCTCTATAGCTTGACTGGAACTCTACCTACATATGTTATTTAAATTTCCAAATTGACAGCAACTTAGAAGGACATAAAACAACAGAAACCCAACACTGCCTTCCACCTACCCAGGCATTCACAGTAACTCAGTGGGCAATGGTGTGTAAGAAGAGTATTCAGACATTAGAGTATAACCCAGCAAGGTTATCACTGGTTTGCATCTTCAAATTAGTGAGCTACTTCTTTACCACAGTAAGCATTGGGACACTTTTCTGCTGAAGGATTTGTAGGGATGTAAGTGCAGCTGAAGACATAATAAGATCTTTGCAAAATCCCATTATTCTCAAAGATTGTTATAACCTCGTCCTTGATTGATGAAAGTGTCTTCACTCAGCCTCTTGGGATACTGTGGCCGGTGGCAGAACTTGCTGTCTCCAGCTGTGGTGACCGGACCATGGAGGAGGGCTGGGAAACCTGCCAAAGACTGCAGCGGATTGCTGCCTGTGAGATGAGGGCATGATGAGCAGAGGCAAGCTAAAGATGGCAAATAGAGAGGGTAGGGGACAAAAAGGAGTGCCTCAGTCTCTCAATTTTTTCTGGCTTAACATCTCATTCATAATTTTAACATCACCAAGCTCATATTTAGCCCTTCATTTCAGCAATTCTCAAGCACTTGGTGAAGAGAGGCAGAGACACCTCTCCCCCAGCCCATTTTGTGCCAGTGCACTGCATCCCAGCACCACCCATGCATCTGGAAGCCCAGCTTCACATCTCACTTTCTTCAAGAGTCTTGCTAATTACATCTGCCAGGAAAAAAACCAGAGTTTATCCATCAGGTTTCAAGAACCAAAATGTTCCCGATTTAAATCTGCCCAAGTGTACTCCTCCCCACAAAATTAGTTTTTTGCTGTCATGGAAATACCTTGATCTGAAAAATAAGAAGCACTTGCCTGAAATCAATTCAGATTAACTAGACTGTCCACCACTGGACACAGTTCAGCTGTTAGCAATGTGGCAATTGATAGATTGGAGACATAAGAAAATAAAGCATTTCCTCCCCCTGCTTTGCCATGACCTTGCTTTCCTGGTGGTTTGGGAATTTCTTTATATCATAAAACCATTTTTCTGAATTTTTCTCCTGCAATTTTAAGCTTCTCATTTCCTATCCTATCCATCAAAGGCACAAAGAACTTATTTCTTCTTTCCTCTCTGTCTCTCCCAGTAGCCCCATGCAGTGGTGACCATGAGCTTGCCACTTCTGTCATCCCTCCCTCAGAGAGGGTCTGCCACCCACCCTCATCTTCTCTATCTTTCCCCCAACATGTCAGCACCTTGTGTTTGCTACCACTGGCTCACCTCCTACACTTCAAGGTTATTTTGAGTTCTCACTCTGACCACCAGTGCAGTTGCAGATGCCCCTGGTTGCATGTTGTCTGCAGATTAACACGCTTAGGCTGCCTTGGTCCATCATCCAGGTAATCCTTGACAAACACAGAGCAAAAGTGCATCCAGGACAGCCACAGCAATGCCAAAGGGCAACAAATTTTGTCTGAAATGAACCATTACCACATTTCATACACAGTTATTAACTAACCACCCACATGTTGCGGTAGGTTCAGCCAGACTATGTTTCCCTTTCTGGTCAGATGGTTTTCATTCACATGTAATATCTGAAGCCTGAGGACACAATTTCTGATACCTGTTTCTCCCTTGAGCACATTGGCTTTCATCTAACTTGAAAGAGAAAATAAGTGGGAATTTAAGAGGCTGGATTGTATTTGCTGATACCTGTCTTACTTGGTTGTTCCAGGTGCTTTCCAACAGCCCATTGTTTCACCTGCTTTCATGTAGGAGGGGTGGTACCTTCAGCTGACTCATCTGCATGTCTTTTCTCTCACTTTCTCTCCAGTACACCAGCATACTCCTGGACCTCCAAACACCTTGTCCATCCATCATGGCCCTCACATTGTGTTATCTTAAAAGTGACAGCAAGGATAAGCTCTTAACTTCAGAGCTACCTTCCAACCTTTTCTTTTCCTCTTCTGGGTTGAAATCTTCAGTTGTTGATAGGAATTGTGTTTGCGATGAAGCACAGGCTGAAAGGGGCACCTGGAACAGTTGGGATGTGAGTGAGCTGGAGCATGTGGCCCCCCAAGGAAGGCAGGGAAGGGATGTTCATGGCATGCCCAGTCCCAGAGCAGAAGTCAAGCAGCTGAAGGCTACCTGTGAAAGTGGCAGAGTAGCCAAAATGAGGGGGGATTTCCCATGTAGCCCAGGAAAGAGTCATTTAGAGAAACATTTGCATGAAACCAGATGGCCCTGAAGAGTCCCCATCCATGGAACCATGCCAGAAGAGCTGATCCAAACACACAGACAAATAACCCCAGCCCAGGGAAACTGCTTGCTGGCTCCAGACCAAGACAATACCCACCTATAATTTCTTAGTTAAATGAAAGCTGAGTTACTTGGAAGAATACATCAAACCAAAGTGCTAACCAGACAAAGGTCACTTGTCTCCCAAGGGTGCTGTGCACATACTACTAGTGAAAACAGATGCTGTTTACATCATCATAAAAAACTATCAACAGGCCTGATGAGCAAAAAACCCCAAGCGACTAAAATATTACAGGTAGAAGCAATGTTTTTCTGGGGATCTTTTTGAAAAAAATGCTGATGCTCTATCAACAAGGCCCTGGTCCATGAGCCTTCAGCACCTTTACTGTTGCCGGTGAAACATTCCCACCTTTGAAAGAATTTCAAGCAGCCAAGATCAACCCCACCACCAGCCGTGGCTGAGAATGGATGTTTAGTAACCCGTCTTCAAACCTGGCTGAAAAGCAGTGTGGAGTGCGGCAGAGCCAGCGGATTTGACTCTTCTTCATCTTGCAGAATCGAACTCCCACTGACAACATATTTGATAGATTGCCAACAGAAGTGGAGTCAGCCCAGTAAACGATGCTCTCTGCATCTCATTTGAATTCCAAAAGGCCTGCTTCTTCCTGTAATGAGAGTCAGCAATAGCAGGGTACCTCTGAAGTATTGAATGATTACAAATAACATTCACAAAATATCTTTCATCCAAAAGGACCATTATAATTAAAATTACCATGAAGTGATAGTCTAGCCTATAGCACTGTAGTCTTGTTTTGCTCCCCACTTTAAAGCTTCAGTGAAGTTGTTCAAGCAGATAGTGATTCTCAACTCTCATTTACTACTTCTGTGCCAAAATTTTACTAGCAATGAATAGTATTTCTGTAGCAGCGTTCTATTATACAAACTGTTTCACATTCACGTAGGAACAGACCTACCAGCTTCGGCAAATGAGAAGCAAAGGATGCACATCTCTTAAACAGAGAAAATCTAGATCCAGCTACTTAAGTCACACTGAAGTTAACCAGAAATAAATAACATTCCAAGTGGAGTTAGGCTTATAAAGTTATCTTCAGTGACCTGACTAAGAAAAAAAAAAAAGCCTATGGCTAAGGTCCAAACTGATTCCTCTGATTTCAGTCTGAAGTTGTAAGGACTTGGCAGCACAAATCCACAGTGCAGGAGGCACTTAATTCTTATTTGTTCAGAGAAGCTTGCCCTTTTGTTTCTGGGGTAGAAGCCTCAGTGTTAGTCCCTGATGGTCCCACCTGCTGCTTGAGCAGCCAAACCCAGGAGCTTTAACCATGTTGTAGAAGCAGACAGGATGCCCAGGAGCCAGCCCAGGTTGGCCATTCACTCCAAAGGCAGTGCTAGGGATCAAGCCAACACAGCCTGGCTTTCTAAATAACACAAAGAAGCTGTTGCTTATCCAGAGAATAAGGATATAGGAAAAGTCTGACTTACTTCCACTGAGATTATTGTTGTATGCCAAGTCCAACCTAAAGAGAAAACCTGTCACTTTGCAGGGATGGAAAATAAATAGCAACAGAGAGAGAAACAGAGAGGAATGCAAGCATACACAAGCTGGGGTAGGAAGTAAACACACCTCCAGGGAGGCACAAGGGCTTGAGAACTTTGAGAAGGTCAGTGAGGGTTTTAGTGGGGAGCATCACAAGACCACTGCTGAAGGACTCCTACAGAGCATGGGAAAAGCCACTGAAGTTGCTACAATGACTGACAGTGCTTTAGTGGAAGTGCTGCAAGTATGAATAGCAGTGTATATATGAATAGATATGCCCAGGATTTAGCTGTACTGGGAAGAACTGAGGTCAAATATGGATAATTTTCAGTAATTTAAAGATTTTCTATCTCTTATTATACAAATGCATATGGTAGTAAACCATTCACTCTGAATAAAACTTATTTAATTCAAATGAAAAATAAAAAATAAAATCTTGAAAATCTTTCATAGTTTGTTATATGGGAACTTACATATTTTATGATCCAGTCTTTATTTTGGCAAGTGCTGAATTCAACCGTTATGCTGATGTAGAAACCATAACCAGCTTAATCTCCCTATCAGTCTGAGGATCTTTGATAGAGCATGTCTGTGTTAAAAACACTGTTATATTTTGCCTTTCAACTTAATTAAAGTCTCTTTTATGAGATGCTGTATTTGTAACTACTTTCCCCTTCCTGAAATGAGCCATATTGTCTGGTACTGTAATTACAACAACATCACTGAATCTGTATTCTCAGCCTGTTTTTAAAATAGTTCCTATTTCTGAGTAGATGTTGGTGGGTAGAAATGCTAATAAGATGAGTCTCTGGCTACATTCAGTCAGAAATGCATGGATGGCACAGCACACCCTGTAACAGGAAGATGATTGTAAGCCACCAAAGGATGACACCCCCAAACTTTTGCATTGTAATGACACTGCCCTCAGCCCTGCCAAGCTGCCACTATCCCCAGAAGCACAATAGGATATAACAAACCACTTTCTTCCAGCTGAAAGTTATAGTTAAAATCCATCAATTCAAGCTGGGAGCAGGACTGAGCTGCATTGGTGAGACGCTCCAGAGGCGAGCACTCATCCCAGCCCTGCAACTGACTGATAGCACAACCACAAGTGACTCACTTCATCTCCTTGTGCAAGAGTTTCCTCTCCAATATTTGCCTCACATTTCATTACATGAGGAAACTGAAGACTTTTTTTGTGGAAGAGAGTGAGCTACTTTGCCCAAAATTGTGAGCTACACCCACAAACAACTGTTGACATTAAGACAGCATTGTGAATTTAAAATGTTATTCTGAAAGTCTGAAGATTTCCATTTCAATCTTTTAGGCAATTTAACAAAGGGAAAATGAGCTTAAAAAAGGAGCAGCACGTTTTAGGCCTAAACTTTTGACCCCATTATTCTCTAAGCAAATTTAAGTTTGTTGTCTTCATCAGTTCTTCAAGTTTAGGCTGGTTACAAAAAACCTCAGAATATCAAAGAGACCAATAGAACATGGTACAAGAACTTTGGTGTAAAGAAGCAAGATCTTGCCTTAAACAAAAAAATCTGCAGTTATCAGATTCAACTGACATGGATGGAAAAAAATTATCAATGCTTAAAAAAGTTGTTTTAAAAATAATTTAAAATTCCCCAACAGCTCCAAATAGTTGAGGAAGAAAATGCATTCATTTTCTGCAAAAACTGTTTTCAGCCTGCAGTTACTGAATCAGAACCTAAGTGTCCTGAATTATCTTTAATTGGCTTAGCATTATCAGGCCTTTAGTGGAATGCTAACTGCTCACCCCTCAGTCACAGCTATATATACATATTCAGAAGACGTTTCATCATCTTTGATGCAATATTGCATATAGGGAGAGTAGAAATGGCTGGCATTTCAACCCTGCCAGCTTGGATCATCACCAGACTGTAACATCATACCAACGTGGAAGAAAAATGAACATTTATAACAGAATCACAGAATGTCAAAATCGGAACAGGAGTCACCTCAAGCCACGAACTGGGTTAGGATGATTTCCAATTATCATTTTAATTATTCTTCTATGTCTCTTTTCCATATTTCCAAGGCTTCAGTTGCTCTGTTCTTTAAGAACAATGTTTTCAAAAGAAGCCCAGATGACCACAGTAATCACTCATACAAAGGAATGTCAGCTCAGATTTGTACAGGAATGCCAACTTATATTAAGTGTAGTGCATTTAAGGAACAAATCCTGATGAAGATGTTGAAAAACTGAACAGGATGTGGTCCCAGAAGGTTTTACTAAATGCATGGAAATGGATATTCACCAAAAGCAGTGGAGAAAGCCTAAAATGTGGTGTTCCATTGGGAGATTTTTTCTGGGTTTTGTTTCCCTTTCTTTCCTCATTATTAAATAGCTCAGGGAAGACCCTCCCCAGGTTTTTCAGAAAATACCTTTCATGCAGACCCAAGTAGAGTCTTACCAATGAACTGACAGCCTGCACCTTCAACAGATAATCATTGTCACTCTGCTTAGTGACCCAGTGCATGCCTCTGGTCAGGAGTCCAAGGGACACCCATAGTGTGAAGGAGAAGTTGAGATGCTTGACGGTGTATTATGCTTGGCATGGAGAAATAACGTGGGAGGATCTGGGGCAAAAAGTTTCTCCATAATGCCACAGCATTCTGGCTGGTACAAAATGATAACTTGGACACTGCAATATAATTTTCTGCAAAAACACATTGAAGAAATATGTGAGTTTGGCAAAAAATTTTAGAAACCTTCTTCATTCTGGCCAACTTCTACCTGGTGTCACTTAATAAACTGTGAAAAAAGTCCCTAGATTCCCAGAGACGGGGCATAATGACTACAGGACATCCATGCAAACTATGTATACTGGGAACAGAAAGTCCTTGTCACCGAGGCACAGTGAAACCATTCCCCCTCTCATCTCAAAGCTACTGTGCTCTGCTGCTGTGCATCTTTATGCTTCAGCAAAGTAACATAAAAACCCCACAGTGAAACCCCGCAATGGCAAATCACTGAGCCTGTTACAGCTGGTTAACAATAAACCAGTGCAAACTAAAAGGTGGATCTAACATGAACACTCAAAACCAACAAGAGAGTCTCAACTCTAAGGCTTTGTTTTACTTGCAAAATAAGATTTAGTGTAGCAAAACTCAACTATGTCAGACGTAATCTAGTATCTTCCTTGCCATCCATGATCTTGCAGGGCAGATGATTAGAGAGATGGAGCACCTCCTCTATAAGGAAACGCTGAAAGACTTGTGATTATTCAACCTGAAGAAGAGAAGGTCCTGGCATGACCTTATTGTGGCCTTCCAGCACTTGAAGAGAGCCTAAAAGGAAGATGGAGAGGGACTTTTTACAAGACCATGTAGTGATAGGACAAGAAAGACTGGCTTCAAACTGAAAGAGAGTAGGTTCAGGTTGGATGTTGGGAAGAAATTCTTCACTAGGAGGGTGGTGAGGAACAAGCACATGTTGCCCAGAGAAGTTGTGGATCCCATATCCCTGGAAGTGTCCAAGGCCAAGTTGGCTGGGGCTTTGAGCAACCAGATCTAGTGGAAGGTGTCCCTTGCCCATGGCAGGGAGTTGTAGATGGTCTTTAAATCCCCTTCCTAATCCAAGTCATTCTATGATTATATGATTCTATCCCAGCCTCTGAACTAAACTTTAGTCAGCTTGGCAAGACTCCTAGTTTGCAGCAAGTCCTGTGGCAGTCCCTCTGAGAACTAAGGAAAAGTCTTTCTTCTCTGAATCCAGCTGGAAGCATGCTTATCTCAGTAGCTTCATGGTCTCTTTGCCCACTGTCTGACTTCCTGGGAGGCTGTGCTGAAAACACACCTTCCTTCCCTGGGTGCAGGCATGCAGTCCCTTTTTCAAAATAGGGTCTCCACCTCACCCAGGATCAGCAGCCAGAAGAAGGCAACCAGTGGAGCCTTCCTGGCTGACAGCACACAGAAATGAGCATATGAAGATGAAAATCAGACAGCAACTGCATGTCCCCCTGTCCCTGACTGAGCTCTCAGGAACAGTGAGCTGGCTCTCCCTTCCTGCCATCTGACAACGAATACATTTTTTAGACAGGTTTCTATGGGAACAAGGGTTCCCATAGAACACTTTCCTCTTGTCTCCTCTTAATAACTTCTGAACCCCTTGGTGCATCCCAGCCAGAAGTTGACAGAAGAAGAGAAAAAATTCAGAGGGCTGAGGAAGTAGTGAAGAGAGAAAACACTCTCTAAGTGTCTTGACAAATGGAAAAGCTGTAATCCAAGCCCATGCCTCAATGCCAGCTACGTGAGCCTTTTTATGAGGTCCCTTCCATAGGAGTAAAACATCCACTGGGCCAGTGCTCAGCCTGCAAACAACTCCACTGGAAAGTAGGCTTCATCAGTTCCTGTGCACACAAAATTGCCCTCTCTTTCTTATGATCCACTAGGTAGAAATATAAGTAGTACTTGATTCTGGAAATCCTGAGGGATGAAAGATCAGGCTGATTGTCATGTTTGCTGCTGCTGGATGGAGTTTCTTCCCTGCTTTTAACTCCTTCTTCTAATGATTTTTATTTGATTTTTTAAATTCTATTTTCTATATCAGTATAAATATTTGCAAGCAACATTGCATACACACATGTTTTCTTTTGCTCTAGTGATATGATCAGACAGTTAAAACTGGGAATGTCTGGATGAAAACCTGTATGTTGCAACCCTAGCTCTGGCTGCTCCCCAGGGAAGGGGTCACAGCACCAAGCCTGAGATAGTCCAAGAAGCATTTGGACAATGCTCTCAGGCACATGGTGTGACTCTTGGGGGTGGTCCTGTACAGAGCTAAAAGTTGGACTTGATGATCCTTGTGGATCCCTTCCAACTCAGCATATTATGTGATTCTGTGATTTAAGAGTTTTAATGTAGCCTGTAATGGGCTCAGAACTGCCCATTCTACTGCATAAGGTTCAGCAGTATTCAAGTTACCACTTCAGAAATTGCAGAATTTAATTCCAAATGAAATATGTATAGTTATAAACTGCTATAGAAATAAGTTGGGCTTCAATAAAAACAAAGGTTTCTGATTTTACCAACAGATGAGATCTTATTTTCAGATGAGTGAGCCATGTCATAAAGAAGATAGAAGGTCATACAGAGGGCTTTTTTAAACTGTGTTGTTCACCTGGGGATGCTATGAAGGAACAAGGACAGGGCACAAGTGGTGTTTTCCCCTATGGCAAGTTCTCAGCTGACAGAACAACTGGAGCATGACTGAATAAAGACATAGAATCTGTTCTAAGACCACTGGACATTCTGCCTGTCAGTAATTAAGCATGTTTAAAATGGAGGATCCTTTATACATCAAGGAAAAAGACTACCAGCTTGCAAGATTTGAGGCTTGACTGTACTGTGAACTCCTCTTGGGATGGCTGAACGAGAGGAGAGATGCTCAGAGACATGGAAACTGCAGCAGGGACTGGCTGCAGCCCCCTCCATTAGCAGCCTCAGGGAAAAGGCTTGTCTTTGGCTAGCAAAAGCCAAAGCTGATGGCTTGCATTTTGCAGTGCTTCATTTTCTGATTTTTGACTACTATTTGCACCACGTGAGCTTCTATATCAAGACACTACTGCTGAAGCTGCTGGTACAGTGCTCAGAGCAGCCTTAGCCCACATGCCACAATTCATGTTCCTCATTCCTCTTGTGCCATGATTCCCTCCTGTCCTTCAGCCTCCCAAGAAATTGTGTTAACTCTTGTTGTGATCTTGCTTAACTGTGGCATTCCAGTAAGGTCAGGCTTTATTTTTGCACACTGATAGCAATAATAGCAGTTTAGCAGGGATACATGCTGTGCACAATGAAAGCAAAGACCCCAAAAGGTTCTCCTACATCTAATCATAGAAAACAAAACCCAGCCTTTCTGATAAATGTTGGTATAACATTGTTATACTGTATCACAGCTGTTAGTCTCCTCCTGGCATCCTCTCTTCCCACACTTCTGATACAAATGATTCACTGAGGTCTTAAGAAATCAGCACAACATGAAACAGTATATATGAAACACGATTTTTTTTTCCCCTTGGATTTACTCATTTCTACAATATTATCAGAGGAAAGCCTCACAATAGTCCCAGATCTGTTTTTCCTTACGAGCTCATTTAAATTGTCTCTTGGGTACCCTAACCTACTTTTTCAAACTATACAACTGCCTTTCCTTGTAGCACGCTTGCTTTGCAATATTCCCCTCTATAAAAAGGTTGAGTATTTTGCTCTCAGCTACTTTGGCTTTTGTTATCTCCTTAAATAGTACTACAGTCATTGAAATACACAATCTATATCCTGCCTTATGTCACAACCTAAATAAGAGAAGCAGTTGGCTGAGATAGAAACAGAGGTGTATTACAGCGCAAAACTGCCATTAGAGGGAGAGAAACTCGGTTCTCCTGCAGTGATACGGAAATGTTTTCTACTTCATAACCTTCCACAATGTCTCCATTGAAGGAAAAATAAAACAGTACATTTTAACTTGAGAGTATGAAAGAGTTTTTATATTATTCTTGCTTGGGAGATGGATGAAAGCATTCAAATAGCTGTAATTCAGAAACAACCATCCTGTAGCAGTTTTGCTGGGCTGATCTTCTTCCCCATACTTTTGTGACCTATTGCTCAAGTTTTTTGTTCTGTCTACCCTCTAAGAATGTCTTTTCATTAGGCTAAAGTTGGCTTTCCCTTCAACTGTCTTTTGCACAGATCTTTCACCCTTGGCCACTTCCTACTTTGCTTCCTCTGGAAAACAAAATCAAGTGTTACATAGCTATTAACAAAGATCAGGTAGAGAAATTTTCCCCTCCTGCAAGTCTCATTCCCTATGAGCCAGATAATCAGCAAATTTTTAATTCTGTGGCATATGAAGTAACTAGAAAGAATCTTTAAGTTTAGTTGTTAGTTGCTTTACTCAATCAGGTCACTCCAGTACAGGAATGAGACAGTGTTGAGTAGCCAGTGGCATGCAAAACGACATAGCCTTTTTAGCAACTATACTTCAGTAACTTGTGCATTAAGGACACAACCACCAGTAGAGTTTGTAGAGGTTTTTTGCATTCTACACACACTGAAAACATTCCCTAACAGTGAACAAACAAGGGCCGAGATTTGCCTTACCCCAAATAAACTAGGTAACTAAAACTAGGTTATTGACAGGCAGCTAAAATTTACTGTTTAGGATCCACTCATTGTTTGAAAGGTTTTGCCAAGACTGGGAAAGCATATTAAGCATCTCAGCGATATGGCACAAATGCATGTCCGAGCCACCCCTGCAGCTACAAAAAAGAAATAAAAAATAATAACTGGGGTGAGGATCAAGCAGAAAAGTGCAAAGAGGAGAAAGGGGACCTATCACCCAGGACCCTACTAAGAGATGAGTAGTGTGATGGGCTGCGAGGCAATCAGCATTCAGACAGCGGGGATGAGCCCTCTCATGTTGCAGGGGCACCTGACAGATGAAGGATTTCAGGATTTACAAAGCAAAAGTGTCAGATAACTTTGTGGGAGAATTTTGTTTTCCACAATTCAGTGAAAGTGAACCAGGAACCCTAGGGCTTGGAATACCAGTTTTTAAGTAAGCATGGATGCAGAAGGCCATGACTCTCACTGCAGAGAGGATCTGAGAACAGGTCTGTAATAGAGAAAAGTTAATTTTTAAATTGTCTCAACTCTTCCAGACCTTGCCTGAAGCCACTCCCTGACTGAAGTACCACATATGGCCCTCAGCTGTTTGTTTCACAGTGAAGCTGTGTATTTTTGCATAGATATGACATACCTGTACCTGCTGACAATTTCCTACTGCAATGCACCCTTGCAAGGCTCTTCCAAGACCATGTCCGAGGAGGCTTCAGCATCAGGACTGGGGTAGTGTCCAACCTGTGTTCCTGTGGATGCCTAATTCAAACCCTACAGGACATATTCTGAGGAACTGGGAACGAACTTACTTCAAATGGATGGCTGGAACTAGAACTTCTGCAAGAAAGCCCACCTCCCCCTCATAATTTCATCTCCAGTAAATGACAATACGACTTCTCTGCTCAGGAATTGGACAGCTCATTGGTTTTCAGCCCCTTGGAGGAGCCCATTCTCCCTCTGTAGCCTCTCAAATCCCTTGAGATTTTATCTGACCTTTTAATTAGTAGCTACCCAAGCAATAGGCTTATTTTCCCCTTACTACCATCTATAAGGAAATCTCACTTCAAATCTGCCAGCCAGAGGATCCAGGAAGAAGGACATAGAAACAAGCAACAAAGGAAGGGAAGCCAATGCCATCTTTGAGAACAGTTGAAAAAGATGGACAAGTGCATGCACTAAGGGAAAGGCAACTCAAAGAGAAGGCATCAGGATCCCAAAATCTTCAGAACCTACTGCCAGAAAGAGGACTGACTGGTCAGCAGAGCAATGCAAGCCATGCCTTGGTAAGACATGGATAGCCTGGTCCAGGGGGAGCGTTCGCAAGTCTCTCTCAAACACAAGTCTGATGAGCCATGATTCATTCTCCAGACTCACGACAAACACAGGCAGGTGTGAGGACTGAGAGCTAACACATGGAGCTGACACAGTAGATGCCCCATCCCCAGAGGTGTTTAAGGCCGGGCTGGATGGTGCTCTGAGCAACCTGGTCTAGTGGAAGATGTCCCTGCCTGTGACAGGGGAGTTGGAACTATTTGATCTTTAAGGTCCCTTGCAACCCAAACTATTCTATGATTCTATGATATAATGCACCCACAAGGCTTGCAGCCCCAGCTTCTGGTTAGTCTCCATCTGTAAATTGTAGTTGTACATTGCTTTGGGGTTTTTTTGCAGACTGCCTCAGCCAGCAGACAGAGATGGATGCTTCTCTCATGGCAAAAGAGTCTCTCTTAATTGGTGACCAACTAAATTCTTTCTCTTCATCTTTGAGTAAAGTACAAGTTTAATCTCTAGCACTGAATGGAAACCTACTCCAATACTTAAACAAATTTAAAATTCACATCAAACTCCTTAAAAAAAATCCAGGCCTTCATTATCATGGAGAGCTAACCAAAGGATGTTTTACATTTTCCAGGGAAGGAAACTCTGAAGCATTTCAACTTAACTTGCTGGAATTTAAGGAGCAAGCTAAATAATTTGTGGCTTGTGGAAGAACTCAAGAGCTTACTGTAAATTCTTAAAAACTTTTTAAAATTATTTAAATGTTGCAAAAAGTACTGAGGCACCACCTTTGGAGACTGAGAATACATTCTTTTCTGCAGAAGCGATCAAGCTTACCCTTGTTTCTTAGCCTCACTAAATCAGCATACCTTGGACCAGGTAACCTGGGGTGGGAAGTCGAGTGTTCACCCTACACTAGTTTGTGACTGAACAGATTTAATGGACCCTTTTTCACACACATATATTTGTCTCGGGGCTTGGTAAACTTCGTTGGAAGACAAACTTTGCACTAAACTGCCTTGCTGAATTAGGACCTTATACTTGGCTTCTCTGAGGAGTAAACATCACCAGTTACAGCTATGATTCTCTGCCTGGTTAATTGGAATGAGACTGGAATTAAACCAGAATGTTATTAGCAAGAGATGGTAGAAAGGAAATAAAAACTTTGTTCCTCACCTTCAGAAGAGATGTAACTACTCAATGTTTTGAGGAGCAGCTGAAGTCAATTGGTCTGTTCAGCCTGGAGGAGACTGACAGGAGACCTCATAGCAGTCTGCAGCTTCCTTGTGAGGGGAAGAGGAGGGGCAGGCACTCTTGTGACCCCCTGGTCACAGGACCTGAGGAAATGGCCTGAAGTTGTGTCAGGGGAGGTTTAGGTTGGATATTAGGAAAAGGTTCTTCAACCAGAGAGTGGTTGGGCACTGGAACAGGCTCCCCAGGGAGGTGGTCACAGCCTGACAGAGTTCAAGAAGCTTTTGGACAATACACTCAGACACTTGGTGTGATTCCTGTGGCTGTCCTGTGCAGTGTTAAGAGTTGGACTTGATGATCCTTGTGGGTTCCTCCCTCTCAGAATATTATCAGAATATATGGCTCTTCTGATCAAGTTGAAGGATGTCTCTTTGCTCTTTAACAAGAGTAAGCAAAGGTGAGTGAGTATAACACAGTAAAACTGAAGCAGTTCCTACTGTATCTGTGCTTTAACTTTGAGATTCTACTTCATCCCTCACATCCTACAGAATTTCTAAACCACTTTCCTTGGAATCCTTACGGGAGAACCCTGGTTTTTCCCCTACCACAAGCTCTAATTAGGGACTGGTAATGTTCAGTCCTTGCCATCCACCTGTGCACCATTCCTGACATTGTTTCTTCCTGACATCTGGCTATACTATAGACCTCTTCCCCTACCTTGAATTTCCTTCAAACCTGGACTTCAAGGATGCGATGTCCACTTACCACAGGTGTCCCCATCTGTACTGTGAGCAGGAGACTTAATTTTTTCTGCTCCCAAAGCAAAGTCCCTTCTTCCAAAGCTTGGGAAAAAAGCAAAAACAGCTTTAGGAAGAATGCACGTGTCTCTTTGAGGGTCATTCCCCCTCTCTGGAGTGGGCAAATGGGAATTAAACACACAGACTATCTCCAAGCGTCAAGAACCTAAATGGTCCTTAAAGTGCTTGGTAGGCACTTTAGTGCACGCAACGCTCTACTTCCAGCCTTGCATGCAGCGTTTTATTGCCAATCAGTGCACATTATATGCAACAGTGGATACAGGGAGGAACAACGAGGTGATTTTATGAGAGAAAGGCTGGCAGCAGAACTTCTGACTGCTACTACATTTCAGAGCTCTGAGCTTACTCACTCGTGTGAGCAAATCCGAACCACACTAAATAATTTATTTTTCCCCTTTATTTCACTCCTGTATTGACTCAGAGGGTCATGTAGCATACCATGAAGTTGGTATTGTTACAACATATTGTATGTGAAGGAGTCAGAAGAACATTATTTGTCCTGATAATATGGTTTCCATAAGAAAATTCCAGTGGGGTGTCAAAAGGAAAGGAACTACTCTGAGATAGCACTCCATTAAATCTTTGTATTTACTTAAGGAACAGTGTGGTAGTGGATAGATAGAAAAACAGACATTAGCTGGAGATGAGGGTTAGAAATGGGAGAATCTATTTTAGTAAAAAAGAAGTGAAAACTAGAAAATATTTAACAAAAAAAAAAAAGGTGTATTTTTGTGAAGATTTCCATATAATCTAAACCCATCCCCTTTACTCCGTGTTGACATGGCATTCTATACCAGCACATTGGTTCAGATCAGAGCATCGCTGCCAGACCAGTTTGCCAGACCAGCTAGTGGCCTAATAACCCAGCAGCTCTGTGCAAGGCAGAAAAGCCAGTGGCTAAACTCCAGCAGCAGAAACATATTGCAGCCCTTCTCCCAACTCACTGAGGCAGCTGACAAGACAAGGCAGGGGAACATTTGACATTTGTTGCCACTTTGGAAAGACCCACTCAAGAACTTTAAAGAGCAAAGATCTTAGTATCAAAGAGGAACCATAGTACACATGCACGTCAAGATCTTAAAAGAGGAACAGCTCTTCAGAGAGACAATGACGGTAAGAGGACTTAGCCCCATCAGCTCAAATACATGTCCTTCACACAGCATTCAGGCTTATGCCTTGCACTGTGGTTTATTACAGAGCTACCAATAAGATAACTCAGACTCCTCCTGTCCTTGAATATGCCTGTACTTTCCCCCTGCAATATCACTCGCTAAGAATCGTCAGGTCTCTTGCACAGAGCACAAGAGGAGCATTAGGGTCTGTCCTGCACAGCTGGTATAGGGTCAGCCAGAGCCAGGACCCGCTGATACCTGCCAGCTGATGCAGTTTCCATCACACCAGTGCTACACCATCTGTGCCAGCTGGGGAAATACTGACCCTTGGGCAGTTCTAGTCAATTTTACCTGCTGATGCAGACAAGTGCCAGCACATGCAAACAGTGTGCTGTGCTTTCAAGTGTGCCACACACAACCCTGCACTGAGGAACAAATCCTAACCTCCCCCCCAAAAGGTGCCAGCTATGCTCTCCAGCTCAGCTCTGTCATAAGGTGTATCCCAGAGATTCTGGGGTGCTGGAGCAGCCAGCTCCAGTGGCTCACATCCAGGGCTGACTGGGTATACACCAGCCCAGGTACTCAGGGTATTTTTATAGAGCTATTCATCAAAATGTAGATTTTTACATCAAAAAATGAAAGTGTTCCTTATTGTTTTATAGAAAGGACCTGTCTTTCAAAGGAGTACAGTTGAGCAACTCCCTACAGCATTGAGGATTTCATGGACAGGGACCAGGGCAGAGGTGGGGAGAGCTGAGTGAGGATTTGAGACTCCTAACCCTCTCCAGCCCAAAATGTTACATGGATCATTCATCTGTAACATCTTTAAATCTCTAGGGTGGAAATGAGGAACACCTCTTAGAATTAAAAGCTGAACCAGTGCTCTTAACAGAGTGTGCATTTTTATAGCCATGCATGTTTTTCTACCATTATAAAATATGAAGGAGTATTAAAATAAATAATAGTACAAAGCTTCCATTTATTATTTAAATGACAGTTAGTATCTGTAATCAGTGCCTAAGCTCTTTAAAGGGATAATTCAAATTAATTTGACACTCTTCATTTGCAAAATCAATATTTAGCAGGTTTATATAGACTGTCCAAGAGTGTTAACACATACATACAAACATCTCTCCATTGCTGAATATCAAGCAGAAATGAAAGCAACAACTTCCATTAGTTCTAAGAAGTGGGGACAGCCAGAAGCTGAAGATAAAAATACCAAATTATTTCTAACACAAAGATTCCTGAAACATATGAACACTGTTGAAAAGAAAATGAGAAGTCAGAATTGGAGAGCTAATATGTGTCTCATTAAATGAATATTTTTCTATTTTTTTTAATTCAAAGTTATTTTCATGTCAAATTTAAACACATACTTTCAGGTTTTTTTCTAAATTTAACACGATAACAGGAAAGCACTCAGGATATTGTGAAAAAGCTAATAGTACTCAGTAATAAAGTACCTGTCCATCATCCCTATTGTTTTGTATGTGCTTAGGGAAAGAAGAAAATCTTTGAAGAATTTGTTATTGTGGTGAGTAAGCTTCACCTAAACCATGTCTGATAGAAAACATTTAACAGCCTTTCAGCTGGACATGCCTTAACATTTCCACAAGTTCAGGGACTGACAAAATGAATTCTCTTCCATAATTCCAAGAGTTTTGTCCTCGGACAAAAAGTCAAAATGTGTGACTTGACCTGTCGTGAATATAGGAAGACCAATTTTAAATTTACTGCCACAATCAAGTAATACATACATAAAAAAGCAGAAAAATCTGTAGCATCCTTTCATTGTTTCTGCAAGTTATTATCTTTTGTATAATTGTATCATTTCTATCTTTTGTATCATTGCTTAGCAAAAAGATTCAAGAGTTTAGGTCTTAGATGACAACAGAATTATCATCTGTCCATTTGGCGTACTCTTAGATTTGACAACCCATAATGAGCAAATTAGTAGGTAAAATTTGCATAAATTATATTATTTCTGTTTTTACAGGTCTGTACAAGATTTCTCAACTCACTGAAAAGTGTAAATATCATCTCCTTTCAGGAGGTGTATCTTCAAATGCTGAGACAACTACCAGTGTCATGGTCATCATTTAGGTGGAGCTGTAAATTCAGTGACTAGGAATATATAAATAACACTAAGCTTCAAGCCTAGATTGTGACTGTTCTCTCAGTTCAGCACCTTTGTCATTCAAGGCCAGAAGATCCTGAAGACTGTCCCCTGTAGAGCCCATATCCAGGATGTGGTACTAGGGTATGAAACAATAACACCTTCAGCTAACAAATGGTAATGTTGTCATGGGCATCCTGCTGTAGCCTTACAGGTGGTTGACTCAGCCTGTAAAAGCATTTTAGCTCTATCTCTTTCCCTTTTGGTGGCTGTTAAAATAATTTCTGCTTAAAGCTTATTTTAAGTGTACTGCATAAATGCAAGCTGTTGTTTAAGGAAACAGAGCAGCCATGGGCAACAATACTACGGACTTAGTCATTCAGAAACTAGTATTTTCTCTCCCAGGGGTGTATCAGTCATCTCAGATCTTGCCTCATCCTCATCACATTCCTCCTCCTTCTAGCAGCAGCCTTGGCGGACATTTGCCAGAACCTCTTCCCTAGTGTGTATTGGTTTTCATTAAATGCCTGAGACTTTTACCTCCCTTGTCCTCTAGTCCTTGTCCCAGGCTTGTGGGGAACTGTGTCACCATCCTGTTGCAATCCCCTTTGCTGTGATGGAGGCACTGGCGGCTCAGCCATCTCCATGTCCATGGCCTGCTTAGCTGGGATGAAAGTTTATTGCAGCTCCATTAGTATCTTCAACAAAAGGCCAGGCCCTTCCAGGAGGACCTGGCTAGCTGCCGTTACTCAAGGTCCCGTCGAGTGCCGCCACTACTAAATCTTTGCAATGAAAACACAAACATCTCCTGGTAGCAAGATTTTGCTGTTTACACAGCCATAAACAGATCTCTTTAGGTTGTTCTTTCTGATGCAGATAATCAAGCCACATGCATACACCAGAAAAAAAGCTCCCTTCCCCATCAAATTTCCCACCTGAAACTACACCCTGAAATTTTTGTGGATGTGCAGTGAGGGATGATCTGAGGTAAGGTCAAAATGAGAGTATATTTTTATACCCTCTTTTTCAAGCTCTCCTGTCCTTTATTAAAGGCCTAGGTTTGCTCGGGATGACATTGGAGTGTGAATAAAATTTCATCAAGTTACATAGCTTAGTCATAGGTTGCAGAAGGTAGCTTGGTTGATCCTGCCCCCGGAGAATGGCTTAAAATATGGACCAGATACCACCTTACTGGCAAATATCAGCAAGCAAGAATACTCTCCCAAGAAGGAATATTTTAAAGACAGGAAAAGTAAGGGACCTAAGTAACTCACTTGTGAAAGTAATGCTGAAATGCATGAATTGGTAAGCCTGGCAAAAGCAGTTGATTACATCCCAGAGTCTTCCATCTCCTTGAGGATAACCAGATGCTTCCTGGCCACTGCAGGTACCATGAAGCCACTTGCTGATGATACTGGGGTGACAGATGTTGGTCCAGACCAGGGGCTTTGTGTGGAAATGGGCTTTTCTGCCTGCTCAGAGCCCCACAGGAACCCGTGGAGCCCAGCCAGATGTAGATCACATAGCAAGGACATAGTGTTCAGTTTCCTCAGAGCAAAAGAACTACCAATAGGAGCATGAGAAAAAACTATTGTACAACATAGTGGACAGCACATACAACTTGGTAGCTGTCACTGAGGCTGTCTGAGACTCCTGTTTAAAGTTTCCAGTTACCTTAATTACTCTGTGGAGTTAGACCTCCATAATAGTTCTAGGCTCTGCTATTTTCCATTAATATTTCCATAGCTCATACGTCATGATCATGACCTGTTTATGGGTTCTGTTTCATCCATTCACCTTATTTATTCTGAAGATCTCTCCTTCAATGGTGTTCCATTTTTATTTATTGGTGACACCAAAATCCAGTTCATTAGCACACCGCATTTTATGAGAAGGCCATTATTGAGAACACTGCAGAGAGATTTCCCATAGGGACAGATCTAGGGAAACTCCTTTAGCAAATTCCTGCTGCCAAAGCTTTCATCCTCACTGCATCTCCCTGCCTGTAAACCAGTTCCTTCCAGACAGTGCAGTCCCTGAAGCAGTAGTAGTCTTCTCTATTTGCCTGACATTCCTCCCTGCAGTACCACTTCATGTATGCACAGTGCAGTGGCACTTTTCCTCATTTACCAGGATTGGTTGGATTAATCTACCATAATCCACTCTTACTTTATACCTTATCCTATTAATTTAATTCTCCTTTTCTTCAAAACTTGTCTTCAAGTCTTTTACATCATTGAAGTCAGACTAATGAAACCTGTTCCACTTGCACTCACCAACCTCAACAAATTGTCTAATGAATGCTTAGGAAGCCATCAGACATTTCCAGCAAGGATGAGGAAACTGTATTAACAGAAAGTTAGTCTTAATATGCAACTATGTGCTTTGTTCTGCCCACTGCACACAGAAGAGAGGGGTTAAAAACTGGGCAGTTGTAGAGAAAGGTTAACTAGTAAAAGCAGGAGATTACAGCTTGTCACAAAGAGTGAAAAAGGATGGCTTGTTTTGCTCACCCTGTGCTGAGAAGGAATATGATTGAACTTTCTAAATAAGTACATCACAAGACATGTCATAAAGAGAAAGAATGTATTTCACAACCTAAGGCTGCCACAAAAGCGAATGATTACCAGCCCTGGAGACAAGGTAGTGGAGCTAAGGAGTATCCATCTCAATTTAAAGACATCAATGTATTTAGCAATGAGACATGATTGCCTGCTGTTAAAAGAAACCAAACTCAGTGCTACTGAAGTTGCAAAAAGGCTTTCAGAAAGCGTAAACCTAAACTTATAAAATGGAATTGCTGCTTGCCCACCTCCCAAGGAGTACTCTGACTACCTGTCTCTGAACTCTCCAAGTCCCTCCACTGGAGCATGGGACACTGGGAAGTCAGGAAACAGCAGCATTACATTCTGTGTCCAGTGCTGCCCACTCATGCCCAGCTCTGCTGCAAGCACCAGCAGCCTTCGTGTTTCCACTTAGTAAAGCAAGTTCAGCCCTTAGACCACTGCAATGGGCACACACACAGAGGAATCATCCTATTCCTGGGCTGTCCAGCTCCCTCCACTCACCTCCCTTGGCTGTCCTTTCTAATCAAAATCTCCTCTCTTCCTTACCTCTTGTAGCCCTGCCTCTTACCCTCACTGTTCTTCTTCTCACAGCCTCTGCAGTTTACCTCTGTCTATACCCCTGTGATGTGCTGATCTGAGGGACAGGGCACCCCCTCTTTCCTGAGCCATCCCAGGTTTCTGCTCCCTCACTACATTGTGCCTTCTTGCAGCTCCCGTCTACCAGCAAAAGCAGAGACGTTTCCCTGCAAAGAGAGTCTCTGCTGCAAATACATCCTGACAGACCAGAAATCGTGGCTGCATGAGCTCACTGTTAAAGCCTGTGCTGTGGTTTGCCTGGGAAAATCATTCAAACATCACAAACAACAAAGAGACCTCCTGGATACAGTGCCATTTTTGTAGTCACCTTTTGAGTGCAGCGGCACACTGAGCCCATTATTCCTTGTTCTGTCCTCACTCATTGATGGCAATACTCCATCCCTGACCTCTTCACTGTTTCCTGTTGTGTACCTGTAGCCATCACATCTCCACTCAGACAATCTTATTTAAGCTCAGGCTGTTGTGATCAATCCTGGATTTCTTGGCCTTTCCACACAGGTATAATTTTCAGACAATTTTGTGAGCTTACTGCATGCTGAATTCCCTCCAACTTTGTCTGTTGGAGACAACAGTATTGTTTATCAAGGTGGACAGGAGTACTGTGCTTTCATGCATGCTAAACTCCCACCTCCACTTAAAAGAAACAATTTGGCAGCGAGTGTGGCATAGGTTTGCTTTGGAGCCTTCCTTCTTTCCCAGTCTCCTGGGCTCTGATGCCTCCCTGACTTCCCATCTCTGTCTTAATTTCTCCTTATTAGTAGTCCTCGTGCATTAGATTTTCTCAAAATAATTATTCGCACAGGTTGGCTGGAGATGTTATTTGAAGGCTTGTTTTGATGGCCTGTCAGATGTATCAAGGTTCAGATGACCTCTAATGAGATCAAAAGTGTGAAAATGCAGAAATTACCACTGCAGTGGGGTGTGGGGGCTAGTGCTCCTGCTAGCTCAGCAATAAAGCCTAACAGCCAAGGCCCACCCGAGATGTGAGGATCCCCTCTTGCACTGCACTCCAGGAGCAGTACCTCACCAGCTAAAGCAAATGCACCAGACACAGTGGCTTAGCTGGGGCAAAGAAAGATGAGTTCTACAAGTAAAGAAGGCAGAGTTCCTTAAACATTTCTAAATCATCCTCTGCATCACAGGGTCTACTTTCCACATCCCCCCAGCCACAGTGTTGTACAAGTAACATCTGGCCTGGGAACAGTCCAGTGAGGCTGCTGAACACAGCAGTGCCCTAGATCAGAGCAACAGGTGTGAACCCACAAAGGAAGCACTAGCAAGTGCTGTTTCTGTAGCCTTCACTTTTCTTACAGACTGATTAAACTTTATCCTGTCACCTGTAAAACCATACTAAAGCCTGTAACAAAGGCATAGAAAGGGCACTTCAAAACAAAATGTCTCCACATATATACAGCAACTTACCTGCCCTAAAAGACAGAGTAACTACTAAAAGAACACTTCAATGAGCTGATATCTTTCATACAAGATTTCACAGTAGGCACTTGCACTACATCTCAGCAGCTGGATCACAAAGAACATTCAAAGGAATGTAATCCTAATGTAATAAATTAGCTGCCTCTGTAAACC
>JAWWLV010000121.1:100357840-100367934 GCA_035041135.1 Platyrinchus mystaceus | reverse complement strand
CATCTCAGCAGCTGGATCACAAAGAACATTCAAAGGAATGTAATCCTAATGTAATAAATTAGCTGCCTCTGTAAACCTAAAGGTTTCAAGCTGTCACACAAGGGACGTCAATCCATAATTCTAATATAACCTCTGTAGGTTCTCTCAACAGCTTTAGTCTTCACAGATGAAGTGTTTGACCTGGTAATTCGTAACAGGAAGAGGCTTCCCTCTGCTTTCATTGATTGCTGCAGGAGACGATAACTCACAATAAAGCTTTACAGCCCAGCAAGATTTCCCCCTTCTCTCCCCGCTTTTATATTTGTGTAATCAAACATGAGCTCTGCAAGTGTTAAGGTCTATATACTGTGTATTCCAAAGGAAAAAAGTTTTCACTGACATGGGAAAGGAGACTCACAAATAAATTTCTCTTTAGGGATGCTGAAATGCATCATCCCTTTCAGTATGTCGAGCCATCTGCAAGGTACATGCAGCTCCTGGAGCCAGTGGGAATTTTCAGACTTGCAAAATTGATGAGGCTGGAGGGGTCCTCAGCCCACAACTGGGTTTCCTCTGGAGTCCTTCTCCTTCAGCCTCACCTTTTCAGAACAGGTTGCCCAGGACCATATCCAGTCAGGTTTTGAGTTTCCACCAATGGAGACTCCACAGCCCCTCTGAGCAACCTGTACCACAGTTTGACCATCCTCACAAGAAAGGTGTTTTCAGATGGAGTTCCATGTGGTTTAACTTGTGCCCAGTGTCTCTTGCACTGTCAGTGGACAGTTTGGAGAAATGTCTGGCTCCCTCTTTCTTATTCCCCTCTGCCTTCCTTCCCAGCAGGTATTTATACACATGAAAGTCCAACAGAAACACTAGCAATTTTATTCCCCAAATTAAGGATTAGGCAACTGTTTTCTCCACTGAGAGTGTTTGAGGGCATAAAAGGCTCACAGAAGATTTCATGATGAGTGACAATGTCACGAACCCTAAAACTGGAAGCCCGCAGAAGATTCGCTTCTGAGTTTCTGAAGGCATATAACTTGGCAATAGTGGTGGTGTGTAATATCAGTCTCAAACATTTCTTTGGAAACACCTGAAAAGGACATATCTGAAAGTGAATTTAACTCTGGCTTCTAACCTGTGCTTATTTTTAGCAAAGAGTAGGCGTGACAATAATAAAGATAGCAGTGTCTTGAAAGAAATTATGAAGCATGACATTTATTTTCAACCTTCTTCAAAATCCTTTTTTATTGATCTGACTTGTACAATTTATAACCGTGGCTCTATAAAGATAAGAAAAGGGACTGGGCATGCTTAGAAGAAGTGAACTGTGAAAATCCTTTAAATGCTGCAGAACCGAAAGGTAGCTTTAACCACTGAAGTGATCTAAGAAGATGATATATTATCTGCTGAACAATTTCCAGCTAGTCTCATACTAATAACATTTGTTGATCATTTGTGAGCCAGAGATACAGTTCAGGACAGAAGTCTTCAAGCAAGAAAATTAGAAACTTCTATATGATGTTATTCAGTGCAGTAGATTCACAGTAATGCACACAAAATCAATATAACAAGGTACAAGTGCTTTACTGTGGTTAAATGTGGGTTAAATAGTTTGAATATTTGACTAAAAGGAAAAACATTGTCTCGTTCACACTGGGAAGAGAGTGGGCTCTAAGACATACAGATTATGTTTCCAATTTGAAGTTTACCTTATTTTACATTTGCTTTGTGATGATGGAATCTGCCTGCACAGAAAGGAAGCGCAAATCCTGGAATTTGGAATCAACTGTAAATTTGCAATGTTCAATAGAGATTCCGTTGTAAGAAATGCCTTTACCCAGAACAGTTATAGTTCTAGCATGGAGCCATATTATAACCATGCTTGTTGTCAAGCCAAATGACTTGTTACCACCTACATGACTTTCCTTTTCTACCCAAGAAAAATTCAGATTAGACTAGGTTTGTTCTAACTATACTACTAATATTTTGCTATCTCTTTCCAGTACAGAGCTTCATAATATTTTTTGTTGGTGCAAGGCAAGTTCTTCATAAACACCTTTCCTTGTCTATTTTCATGAAAATGTTGTCAATTTATTCATGACACTATCATTCCAGACGTTCCATGGTGTAACAGTTTATATGGGTATATGCAACAGCATAGGAAAGCTGCAAGATCATAAAGAGTTGAGACAACCCACAAAAAGAGGAATGATGATGAAGGATCACAACAAATCTCTTTCTGATGCTCTCAGTGCCTCAGTAGATAAACTGGATAGATTTATTCAGGTCATTTATAGTAGTCAGGCCAAAGAAGGCTTTCAATGGTGTCTACAGCACAGTTCATTTTTGCAGTAGCCACAACTGAAACAGAATTTCATTCTGCAATATTTTCTGGATGGAAAACAAATCAAACAAACATCAAACCCTAACCACTCATGCTGCAGGTGACTAATCTGGGCTGCAAACCACTATTAGCCTTCTTTCTTCAACCCAGAGATCTTCTAGCCAGGGCAGCTTCATTGGTGACAGCCTCATCTCTTGGAGAAAAGGAAATCTCTGGGACTAGTTTAGGACAAAATGAAGCCTTTGTCAAACCATCAACTCCACAGCCTGTACTGCCTGTGAAAGGCTTTCCAATAGCCTCATGCTATGTATGCAATACACATATGCAAAATCTCCTCCTCCCCAAGTATCTTGCCATAGAAAAGAACAGAAGAACCACTGAGGTGTGATCTGTATAAGTCACATCACTTAACAGAATCCCAAATAACATATGGTTATTATAAGAAGCTGCAGCCTATGAACATGTCTAGAGCAGAATGAAAATGTGTGCAATGGCTAGTGATTTATACAGCATAAATGTTTTTAGAAAGAACCACCTGGGTGGCACATTGGCACCACCACCACTATTCCTTTTGAAAATTTGGGGGTCTTGATAGCATTTGGGAGGGATGGGAGAAGATTTTCTAGTTTTCTACCATGCAGCAATTATACAAGTCAGATTAACAACATTTTCAGAAAACTTAATTGTAACAAAAATAATTTTCATGCTATGTGTTGCTGCATTTTTCTGCTCATTTATTAATGCTCACTGTGGCTGCTTTCAGTACAAAAAAATAACCCAAACCAAACCAACAAACAAAACCCCACAGCTTGTTTCCTCCTACCTTTAGATATTTACAGCCAAATTTTCACAAGCTTAGAAAACTCTGACCCTATGCTCGCACTGCCTTTTCCTGGTGTCCTCATCAAATACCTTTATCACTTTCTTCCCTTTCCCCTCCTCTTTCTCTCTCTATTGATTAGGTCATGTTTAATTAAGAAAGCTATTTTTTCCTCTTTACAATTTCCTGGAAAGAAAAACAAAGAAGTTCAAGTGTTTCACAAGGAAGAAGATTTTCAGAAAATGATTTGTTTGAAGGGGAACTGCTTCATTCCTGACATCACCTGGACTACTCCATTTCCAGCTTTCCCTTCCTGTTCCCAGAGATAAGGGTGCATTTATTCAGAGTTCATGGTCCTTGCTTATTGATTGTTCCGATTTCTGAGAACATAACAAGAAAATTTGCAGTTAATGGGGTAATGCTAACAATAGTGTCTTAAAATAAACAACAGGGTTGATTAATGTTTGAAGAACAATCAAGTTTACTGAAGCACAAATTTTTCTTTACTTATGCTTTCCGGCACTTGTTGCAACCTCTCAGAGTGAAACACAAGAGGTACCAAAGAGTGCAACAAAGAGGCACCAAAGAGTGAAACAACCTATGCTGCAGAGATGGTAAAAAATTCTAGCCAATGTATGAAGCAGAACAGAGCAGACAAGAATCTAGATGAAGTTTGTATAATACCTCTGGGGAAAAAAGTTGTAAAATACCCACTGCATTTTAATCTAATTAATATGAAGAGAAATCAATAATCCTACATTTTAAATACACTTCATAGAAAAAAAATTAAAAGGGGCAGCAGGAGAGGTTTTAATTAGCCTTGTATCTTTTGTCTACCTAGGCACAGTTTTGTTTGGAGAGCACTTCATCAAGTACCAGAGCCCACACAAACAAGCAGTGCACCATGGCTGCTGTTTTTTGAGTCATAGGTCAAAGAGCTAAAGGGAATGGTAGGGCATTTTTCAACAAGAAGGAAATATTGGCCCAAAATAAAGTCACAATGAGTTACAGCTGGTGGGAGGGATTTGGAGACATGCCAGATCGATTTTTGTCACTCTTTGTTAATTTACTGTTAGCTTTAGCTCTTGGAAAACAAGATGAATTGTGACAGAAACAAATAATCTGCAGTAGCAGCACCCACGCAGCCCCACCGCATGCTCGCCTGTATCGTACCTCGCCAATCCGTGAGCAGGCACTAGGAACAGCAGAAGTCAAGCATTTGGATGTGTAGGTCAAAGCAAATTTTATTGCTTAATACAGTTTGATCTCCCAGCACAAACTTCAATTTCACCTCTGTTTACTTGGAAGCTCCTAGGGAATTAACCTTCTCAAAATCTGTCAGTCAAAGAGCACATCCCACCCCTGTGCAACTTGATTGAAACATCTACACCCAGCATACTGCAGGTTTAGTTTCTTCTCCTGACAACAGCAATACTGGAGTTATTACTCCGGTGGCAACCCACCATTTCCCCTCCTTTGCCTTATTTGTCAAGCCTGTCAGTTCTGGTGGTCTTCAACACCACACAGTTAATTTATACTAGTCCTTCTTTATACACCAAAGAAAACTAGTCTGAGATTGATTTTTTTTATTATTATTTCTATATCAGTAAACCACATTTCTGATTTTTGATAACTTGCTTTGCACAAGTCCAGTGATTCCAGACAGCAGATATATCTGCCCTGTTTTGATAATCTGAACTCAGCCAGCACAGTAGCTTGACTTCAGTCTTCAATTCCTGAGAACTCTAATGCTATGTGGAGGTAGATGGTGATACTGGGGTAATCTGATACTGTCATAGTTTTAATAGCTGTGAGGATAAGATGGTTGTGCTTCATGGGCTCAAGACCTTCCCTTCAGCTGGAGGCAAACAACATCTTAGGTCTCCCCCTTGTTCAGCTTGGTCTGCACATCTCTCTCTACTTCCCCATGACAATTAACAGGGAAGAGAACACAACCTCACTTCCTACCAGGGTCAGTTTGTCACTGATTTGTGATACAGAAGAGTGTTCTTCTGTTGGCATAGGTAAGGTATTATTGTTTCATAAGCATGTCTTTTACCTGCTTGTTCTTATTAGTAATATTATTACTCATTATTCAGTTTCTCAGGAATTACTTTCCTTTCTCTCTGCAAAGGAAATATCACAAGTTTGCCATTCCCTTGACTTTGCCAGACCTCCCATGAGGGAAACTCCATACCTGGACAGGGATGTTCCTCTCTGCACATCTGTGTCCTGTCTTCAGAGTGGCAGTGGTGGCAGAACAGAGCGCAGTCATCCATGGAGCAGTAGGACTCTCTCCACATGGACAGGCCCTGGTGGGACAGCTGTGATTTCAGTGGGCAGAGCAAGTAGCTGATGGGTATACAGGGTCATGAGGAAGATATAGCTCATCATGAGCTGAGTTTATACTGGTTTTACAGACTTTGGGAGAAGGAGTGGCTAAAGTTCTCAGCACAGGTGGAGACTTGATGAGGCAACCAACAGAAGAAAGCTGTCACTGCCATCACAACAGTCAGACACAGATCATTTCTATGTACCATCAAAGTCAGGCCTTGCTTAACTGGTTCAGCTACAGCTGTACATAAGTTGCAATTTAGGAGACTGAAACCGGGTATCAGACAAAAAATGTCACCTGTCTTCAGCATGTCTGAATTTCCTCCCTTATTGCTAGTATCACGTCCCATAACTATTTCCAAAAGCTCAGTATTTTCGAAAGTTGACCTCAGCTCAACTTACAGTATCAGCTCTGAGGCCGTTTATAACACAGAGCCACATCCATGTCCAAAGGTATTAGTATTTAGTTGACTCGGTTTACTGTCAACAGTTCCAGTTCCTCCTGACAGATAATTACAGCACATGTGATACAATCCTGGGTGTGCTGTAGTGTGCTGATTAGCAGTTAGACTCACTTTGGCCTCATCCACACCAAGCTTACCCTGTTAACAGTGACTAACACATCAAGACTACTCCGTGATTACACCTGCAGGAGCTGCAGCAACTCTGTTAGAGCTCAGTATGTTGTCTCCATCTTGTGCAGTGTCAGCACTGACCACATTCAAAGTTAACTCAAGCAATCTCTAAGGAAATCTTCCAGCCAGCTATCTGTGGTCAGAAAAACAACTATAAATATGTCTTGAAAAAAAATTGCACAGCTCCTTATCTGTACATAGACAACTCAGAAATGAATGTCACTGAATGCAACCCAGATTGCCACTTCGAGAGAAGTCAGCTAAATAACGTGTACTCTAAAATGATGTGGAAGTAGGGACCCTCGCAAAGAAGTTTGGTGCAGCACAAAACCATATGCACATTGACAGAAGGGCTCGCTGCTCATCCTTACTAGAGAAGACAAAAATAAATACAAGAAGAGCCAGAAGGGAAAAAAAAGTGGCACAAGCATAAAATTTCCATGGTACAATCCAAACAAATGAATGAAGACAAGAACGTCTTACAGCTCATGAAATAAAAGCCAACATTAACTGCTTGTCCTCGCGGTTTCTTACCTAAAAGTCATAATAGAATAAGACATTATGAAAAGGGAAAGGGGTGACTGCAGTGAAGTCAGGCAAAGAATACTTTTTAATGAGAGGCAGGGCAGGCAAGAGAAGGAACAAAGTAAAACAATGTCTGCCTCCTTGGACTGCCTGGACTAGTTGAGCTAGGATTCAAGATGTATCAGTATGGCATCAACAAGGATCTATGAGGATATTTTCAGAGGACACTGGCCCACAAAATGAGCATCTGGGAATTCCAGAATAGCAGACTCCCACCAGCTCTAGTGCTGGCACTTGCTGGATTTCACACTTCATTTCACAACGACCTACAGACCATCCTTTCCAAACGGCTCATATATGCTAAGCACATCTGCCTGAATTCAGGACCCCAAGCGTCCAACACTATGGGTATAGTCTTAGCAGCAACTTGACTATAATGTGTCTTTACGTGAAGAAACAAGACTGAAGCCAAATATGAGGAATTTGTCAATATGCTCTCATTCATATCACACACACAAACTAATCTGAGCTTTACATCTTTTTGGTAAGTCACACCAACACAAGCAATTATACTTACGTGTTTCACTGTCCCCCATACCAGTTAGTTCAGAAGATGTAGGGACAATCCTTTAAACTAGACTAGTAAAATCAATTGGGTAAACACGAGCCTGTTTGTAGCTTGCTTTTTAATTCCTTGGAGATGCACTATTTAATACATGGTAAGGTTGACCACACACTGAATTGCAGGCTCCTTAACTAGGAGAAGACCAGCAGCTTGCTGACAGAGCAACAGAAGAAATCCTTTGCCATAGTCAGGGGTTTTAACACACTACCACCAGACCAAACAAAAATCTAGCTGGATTGCCATGACCATCAGTTTATCACCATAGGAAAACCTGGTATGTCCCTCAGAGCAGATCTTCTGCTGATACCGGGAAAGATGCTGTATGCTTTCTGGCTTGGCTTATCCTACTATTAGAGAGTCCCTGCAGCTTTTCCAAAGCTAAACACCATAAATGTAAGGCCCTTTGCAAGATCAGAGTCATTAATTTATGCTTCTATGCTTGTCTTGCTTATTTTTATGGGTGGTGTTTAGTTTTCATCTTTCCCACACCATCTTACCAAGAGGCAAAAAATTTTGCCCATTCTCTTCATCCTTCCAGCAGACAGAGGGTGTCATTTGTTTCCCTCTTCGCTGCCATTATTTCCTGGCTTTGCATGATCTGCAGATCTCCACAACGTCTCTGGAGCAGGTCCTTATGGAGACAATTTTGTGGAGCAGAAGTCCTGCAGTTACCAAACAACAGTAGGCAAAGCTACTTTCCTTTCAAGAAGGAGGAAAAACTATAGCTTAGTTTTGATTGTTCCTGTTTATCTTCAGTCAAACACCATTACCTGATGAGAAAACAGCCTCTCTTCCCTCTGGCCAGCTTGATTTGGAGTGACGGCAGATTGGGGAAGCAATCAATCCTTCCCTCAGAGTAATTGCCAATAAGTCCCAGCTGGCCCTGCTCTGGCTAATTCAAAGGGTCTTATGGAAAGCATAAAATAGGAAACAGTGACAGAAGCCAGATGTTTCACATCAGTCTTTTTAAAAATCTACAGCAGTAGCTTAATGCTCATTTAAGGGAAGAGCAGCAGAAAAAGTGGGTTGGAGCAGGGGGAGGAGGGAACCCTGGGTATATCTCTCCCCCTTCTTCCTCTGAATCATTTTATAAGCCTACCTGAAAAAGGAGGCAAGTAGTGCAATATGAAGTGGGATACATGGTCAGCTTCCAGAGAGCTGCTTATCCATGCTGCAATCTGTCCATTGCACCTGCAGGACTTCTGGCAGAAGTGGATTTCTGCAGCAGGATTTCCGCAGCAGGATTTCCATGCTTAAAGTCACTTCCATGTGGTTATCCTGAGGAGACTGAAGGCAGGCGGGTCGAGTTGTCATCCTTATCTGACTGACAGATTCTGTTTATTGTTTTGTTTAGGGTTTTTTATTATTTAATTGTGATGTAGGATGCCTCCAGGAAGAAACTCCTTTATATTTAAAAGAATATAAATAAAATTAACTTATCCAAAACTCAGTTTTGTCCCTTCCAGCTCAGCATATTCTGTGATTCTGCAATTCTTTTCTAATTCTTCTTATCCATTCTTCATTTGCATTTTTTTTCAGTATTTCATCTGTGCTATCCATCTCTACTCTTTCCTATACTCATGGCCTTACTCAGGGTTATTTACTGGCTCTTTCCTGTTTTTAAAAGGCAATCTTTCTCTTTTTCTTATTCTAGCATTCACACCCACACTTTCACTTCCACCCCCAAACTGTCACCCATGTCTCTTCACTGTTTTGTTAGCTCTCTTTCCTTTCTTATTTGAATTGATTTCTATAAATCTAGCAAAAAAAAAAAAAAGGAGCAGAATCTGCTGACCAGTCCAGCTGGGCAGGGAGGTCTGGTGGCATGCTGACAACCCAGGATGGGAAGAAGTTATATCTCTGCTGTTAGCAACAGTGCTTTCCCTTTTTATTTGTGACCACTGTCATTCTGAGCCTTTCAGTTTCTTCTAAAGGACAGAATTAGCACTGTAACAGATTGAAATCATTTGTTTCTCAGATGACAAATGTTGTAACCAGAGAAGGGAAGTCAAGTCTAAAGGTACACAATGTAATGTTTAGGTACATAAACTAGGATTGCAGTTGTTGTAGGCTCACAACAGAGACAATGGAGCTACAAGCAATTTCAAGAAGGAGACAGGTCTTCTCTTATTTCACTATGTAGGAAAATTTGGAAATCCACTTCTTACTAGACGACACCTACAGACAGACAGAGAAATGTTGAAAATGAAAGATATGAAAGAAGCTCCAACAGAAGTTAAAGATCAAATGTCTCCTAAACTCACCCTTCTGCATTAGATTATGTGGCCTCAAATGTTCAGAGGTCTTGTTCTAATACACATGTATGTAGACCTCAGGTGTCCCTGTTGGGGCTGGGCACAATGTTTGATCCTTAGACTTCAACCCAGCTGAATGCAGGCAAAGCCAGGCTTGTGCTCATGATGACCAAAGAGATCCCACCACAGAGCCTTTCCTCATCAAGATTCAGCAATGGACTAGATGCATGCTGTAAGAAAAACATTTCTGTGATGCACCTGAGATTCTCTTCATCAATATGCTAGATCTGTGCAACAGATTCATCAGTGGGTTATTTAATTTGCATTTTTAAGAGACTACAATACATCTGCAGCTGTAGCAGAGAAAGTGATTAGATACATGATGATAAATGTACTTGGAAGGGATATTGTTACACATACTAATCATACATATTTTGCTACTCTGTTTCTCACAACATAGTGGGAATGTAGAACTCCATTTCCCAATAAAGAGTTCCTTCCTGTTACAGTCCTGGAGTACTTGAAAATCAAGTCAGAGGCAGAGAGGGATTGTTTTCCACAAAAGCTAGGTGGA
>JAWWLV010000121.1:100327372-100345350 GCA_035041135.1 Platyrinchus mystaceus | reverse complement strand
TCACAACTAGAAACTTGAAACAGAAATGTTGCATTTCTGGAAGCCATTATCTTTTGAAAAATTAATGACATATCTTTTCAATTTTTCAATTTTTCGATTTTCTTTTTAATCAAATTTCTGATCAGCATACATGGTTTGATGTTTTGTTCTTATCAAATGCAATGTGAGCATATGTCCAGACGTGTTTTTGGTCCACATTCCATTATAAGGACTTTTCTCCTGCTAGGTCATTAGTGTCCTATAGACAGCAGAATGTTGGGAACAGCAAACACCAAATAGAGAGGAAATAATTCTGTAAAATTTACATTGGCAGATCGTATATGTAAGAACTAAAAATACAGAGATATTGGCATTCCCTTTGCAGTTCTGTTTTAATTAATTGGTAACATAAGATACTGGTAAACCATGTGCTGTGAGAGGTGAGTAATGTTTTAGATTTATTTGAGAAATCAGATTCATTATCTGGCAAAAGAAAAGTAACAAAACTTCATATTATTGTTAAATATACAAAAATAATAATAAAATTTAAAATATCAGGGCTCTTTGTTTACCAACTTAATAAAAAGTTCCTTACTTTTCAGACTTACATCAAATTCCCTTGCTACTTTTGTCAGTGACATTTCTAACTTACTTTCTTATCCTATTTTTTTAGAATTAGATGCCTTTTGATATTTAGCTCATCCTTATTTAATAGACTAATCAGGACTGGTTAAAGGAAAAAAATCTTAACTTTTAAAAAAAATTATTTCCATATTAAAATAATTGATCACAAAAATCTTACTTCTTTTATGTATTAGTTTTGAGTTTTCATGAGAAACATTAACTCAACTTCTCCAAACTTCAAAACACTGTGTCTGTTTTCTTTAATGAAAAATTCAAGCTTTTGTAGATATTCAGACCATTGCCAAACATCTCTAGCAATATTTGGCACTAAAATGAGCTACATTAGGAATAAACATACCAACATGTAGAATCAATTCCAGAGAACTTTATAAATATTAATTGGCTTGATAATTGGGAAGCAAGTAGGTAACTGCTTAGTCATTGGACAAAAGAATAACTTCTTTTGAGAGTTAAATATGCAGAGCTGAAATATTGGTGTTTGACATTTTTCCACAACATTTGAAGCTGGGGCTTTTCTGTGCAATGCATGGGGAGAGCTAGGAGCTGGAGAATAAGGTTAAAGAAGCTTACAGGTATAGCAGGAACTACTGAAAATACCATTAGAAGACGTGAAGGGTAGACCTAAGTTCTCCTCCCACTACCCAGGCATTTTCATTTGATCCACACCCAGAAGAAAAAATCCTGGTTTTGAAGTTTGGTGCTTGGGTCAGCTTAGGTCTTCTCAGTGGGAAGATCTTCCCTTGACCAACTCTATGCCTTGTTGAGAATTTACTAGGCCACTTACCAGGAATATGTGATACCTAGCCTCAGGTTTCTCCTTCATCTGTCTTGCTTACATAGTTCTAACCTTAGGTTATATGCATTTTAAGATGGGACTTTCACAGGTTTCTCTTGCACAAGATACTTTCATTTAAGGTGGAGGTGAGCATCCATCTCTCCCATGTAAAGACAATGCCCATTAGGTTGTGCTTGTTGATAAAATATACAGGTTCCCCCAGTTCTATTTTATCCTTCTGTAGAAATACACTACTCATCTTGAAACTGGGGATTTGTATGGTGCCAGGCAGTCAAGAGAGTGATCATGGGTCTTCCATGCCTTGATTGAGAATGTCATTCAGTGGACTGTTGGGTAGGGAGCCTTCCACCCATGCTCTGCAGCCGATTTAAGTGCCTCACTTGAAGTTAACCAAGATACAAATAATTAAGATAAAGAAATATTAGTTCCCCACTATTATGGTCCCATAATAATAACTGCTCTTTTGAAACACTCTTTCCAGCTGTCTCAAGTGGCAGGCCTCTGCAAATCACACTTGTAGGGATTTCACTCTCCTTACACCTAGGGAGAAGCTAGAGTCTGTATATTCCTTGAGTTACTGAAAGTTAGACACAGCTTCCCTTGCAGTAACTGGTCTGCAAGATGTTTATCCACATCCAGGGTTGGGATATACATTTTTACTTGTGACCATGGAATTGTTAATTAGACACCTAAAGCTTATCCTTCTAATATTAGCATTATTTGCCATTTGCACTAAGCTGATGGGAAAAGGAAAAAAGGTGTCGTATGGCAGCAGGTGGATAGAAGGTGGGTATCCACCTCACTACACAAATATTAGTCCACAAACACAGATGATTCCCATGAGGGATCAAACCTCCAGCTCCCTCCAGCTACTTTCTGGGGATTACTATCACTGTCCAGATCCTGAAAGGAAACAATGCAGCAAGTAAATCAGAATCGAATTTTCTTCCTGATATCCATTTCTGGATGCTTATCTTACCTCATAAAGTCTCACCTCCCAGACCTGAGGAGTTAATAAGACTTACTTGAGCTTTTAGCTATGTTTTATTATTCACAGATATGTTTTGATTCCATTTAAGCCCAGCTGCAGAGGTAGCAGGTTCCACAGTACACTCTTTTTGTGAAAAAGAACAGTTTTAAGCACCTTTTATAATTTCTTCTGCTTTAAGACTTAAGATAAATATTATTTGATGCTTTCATCTATAGCAATTTTAGTTGTATCGTGATTTGTTGGATCTCACTGGGCCAAAAAAAATTCAGATACCAGAGCAATCAGCTCCAAACCAAATGGTGCTCTTGCCCCAAAGCACTCCATAGAATCCTTGTGTGCTGATCCTTAGCTCTAATTTTCCTCAGCAAGGCACAGGATGCCTCCTCCAGTGCACTGCAGTCAGTTCCTGTTCTGCTTTTACTGTAGAAGAGAGGGTACTGAAAACCTGCCCTCCCTCCATCCCCTGGAAAGCCCCTGCAAGGGGAGGTGTTTGGGGCTGCTACTCACCAGTGGAAATCATAGAATCACAGAATCATAGAAAGGCTTGGGTTGGACAGAATCTTAAAGATCATCTAGTTCCAACCCCCCTTGCAACAGGCAGGGATGTCACTCACTAGATCAGGTTGCTCAGAGCCCCATTCAACCTGGCCTTGAACACTTGCAGAGATGAGGTACCACAACTTCTCTGAAATGGCTCTGCAGGCATTTGTTTTTCTTTCAACGAAAACTTTTGCAGCAAAAAACCCCAACACTTGTCTCTGAGTCATGGACCAGTTTTCATTAACTGAGGGTTTTGATGGAAAATTTTCAACCAGCTTTAATCTTACCTATCAGCAGGTCTGTAAGGATCTCCCTGAGAGTTTGTGCCAGACTATCATTTTAATACCAGGAAACTGGCTGAAATGCTAACTAAAAATAGAACAATAAAATGTTCAAGTACAAATGCCATAAGGACTAAAGAGAAAGTCTATTGCAAAGAAAATAAAGGCTTAGCAATCTATCTGAAATTCTATCAGCATATTAATAAAATGAGAGATGAAACAGATCTAGGTGGTGTCATTTGATTGGAGTTTCAGAAGTTATTTCACAAAAGCCTTCATTATTTTATGATTAAAATATCAAGTAATTAAAATAACAACAATAGAAATTTGAATAGAATCACAGAATCATTAAGATTGGAAAATATCTCCAAGATCATCAAGTTCAACTTTTGACTGAACTCCACCATGCCAACTAAACCACAGCACGAAGTGCCGCATCCAGTCGTTTCTCGAACGCTTCCAGGGGTAGTGACTCCACCACCTCCCTGGGCAGACTCTTCCAGTGCTTAACCCTTTCCATGAAGAAATTCTTCCTGATGTCAAACCTGAACCTCCTCTGGTGCAGCTTGAGGCTCTGTCCTCTTGTCCTGTCTCTTGTTGCCTGGGAGAAGAGGCCAAAACCCACCCTTGCTGCAACCTCCTTTCAGGGAGTTGCAGAGAGTGATGAGGTCTCCCCTGAGGCTCCTTTTCTCCAGACAAAACAACCCCAACTCCCTCAGTCACTTCTCACAGGACTTACTCTCCAGACCCTTCACCAGCTCTACTGCCCTGCTCTGGACATGCTCAAGCACATCAATGTCTTTTTTGTACTGAGAGGTCCAGAACTGGACACAGGATTTGAGATGAGGCCTCACCAGTGCCCAGTACAGGGGGATGACCAGTGCTCTGGTCCTGCTGACTGGTGTACCACTGGCCTTCTTGGCCACCTGGGCACAATGCTGGCTCATGTTCAGCCAGCTGTTGACCAGCACCCCCAGGTCCTTTTCCACCAGGCAGCTTTCCAACCTCTCTTTCACCAGCCTGTAGCAATACATGAGATTTTTGTGACCAAAGTGCAGGAATAGGAGGAATAAGAGATTGAATGCTCTTGTGCTACAGAAAACAAACAAACAAAACAAACAAACCAAACCAAACAAACAAAACCACCAGAACAAAAACAGTAAAAGGCAGGTAAAAATGCATTGCAGGAAGTGATATGCTTCTGGCCAAAGAATTGGTATCTGAGTAGTGCTTTTACACCCTTCAGATTTCAATACCTAGGCCATAAGGTTATAGAGATAGAGATGCAGATATAGGGATAGAAGGGTAGCCTGATGACCCTATAGGCACTATACCTTGAGTGACTCCTCTCCTGGTCCCTTGGTAGCATTTTCCTTGCACCTCATCACAGGTGTTAAAAGAGAAAGGAAAGGATAGGTATGGTGACCAAAAGCAGATTTATTCTTGCAAGGAAAGGATTAAGACACAAAGTGGAAAATTTACCTTCCTCTGAAAACTGGCATAAAAGAACTGAGTATTAAAGATTAAGAGTTTGTGTTCTTTAGCAGTGTTCCCACAAGATATCAGGCTCTGTAATGCCAAGGTTTCCATGGTTATCCCCATTGATTAGTAAAGATTGTTATTAAGTCCCATGAAAATAGTTAATAACCGACAGTTCTGAAGGAGATGTGGACATTTTAGGTAATAGGTGCGCTTTTTTTAAAATTAAATAGAGGCTAGTTGAACATTTGAACTTCAGCTTAAATTTTCTTCCCTGCTTTGCTTCTTTGTGTTTTGTTAAGCAAGAATATCCCAATAGTTGGTGTAAGCAAGAAAAGAGGAACATAATTTAAAACACGAATTAAAACTGAGACTGGTCCAGAGTCCAGGCTCATCTGGTCAAAAGTCAAAGAAAGAAAAGGATAAGTGATAAACAATAAAAGAAATACTAGATTATTCCAGAAAATCCTTCTAAAGATAGTAGCTCCAGGTCTCCAGGAATAAACTTGTCTCACCAACAAGAACAGATTTGTCTCACAACTGCAGCTACGAGTTTTGCTGCTCAACATCATCATGTAAGAGCTCTGAAAATGTCTTTAGACATGAATTGAGCAGCATGTTCTTGTGAGATGATGGAGAACAGGGCTTGTCATCGCATCAAAAGAAGACGAACAGTAAATTTGCCTGATACTACAGCATAGTTGTAGGAGAAGCAGAACAAAAGTCAAGGCTCTTTCCCCCTTCACAAAATGTGACACCCACAGGTTACAAGATGAAACCAGCAGTGGACTCAGATCTTGAGGACATCAGGTGATTGAAGTATGACCTGGTATAGTCTGTGCTGTAGTGCTTTCCTAGTTTCTACATGCAAACAAATGTGATGGGACTATTGGATACAGTGACTGGATGTAAATGCTGATATCCTGACTGATTTTTCTGCAATGATTGTCTATTTGTTCCATAAAAATTGTTGCAAGTGAGATGGTGTTGGCATGAAAGTTATCCAATGGTTATTAACACTCAGACTTGAATATGCATAACTGTACATGCAGAAAGAGTGCATATATCCTACTTACACCCAAGGTGTCAGCCACAGACGCTCAATCAGGAGCAGAAACAGCACCGTGTGATTTAGGTGACCATCCACAAGTACTATAAACAAGTAAGGATCAGTCACGGCTCAAAATCGTTAAATGGAAAGACCAGGTGTTAACCAGCTAATAGGTGCAAATACTTGATTTTGTGCATAGTGAACTTTTCAAGGTAATTCATGTCTTAGTGAAAGACAGAATGTTTAGTCTAGATGAGATAAATCTGTATGGCTATAGCAGCAGCAATAGCAGCATAGCAGCAGTTCACATCAACTGAAAATCAGGACCAAGCCTGTAAAAAAGGAATCTGAAAATAGGAAAAAAAAAAAAATTAAAAAAAAATTAAATGGATGAATTTCCTACTGCTAATTGTTTGCTCAGCTCTGTTTAGGAACAAAAATATAAAGAAAAATAAAACCTAATTATCAACAGTCAGTTCTGGCTTGCCCAAGGTAATAAACATTTTTCTCATATTTTTACCTAAGCATATAAGGCAAAGTTAAACACAGATTAAATAAATCCCACTGAAAAGATTTTAGTAATACCACCTGAAGAAGGTGGCAATGCAATTTCTCAGAGAAAGGTGTTATGTTAGTTATCCTCAATGTACCATCCTATCTCTACCTATAATCCTAACAGAAACAAGATCCAGTTGGTTTTATCTTACTGTAACTAGACAAGATAAGCCTTCAGCTGGTGATTTAAGACTGGCCGTCACTAATTGCATGATGACAGCTGTCTCAGCATCTCATCTTTTCTCATCGTGGAGGAAATATGGCAGAAAACTGGGTTTCAATGGAACAGAATCAACCCCCAGAGCAGATTGGTTTTTTAAGGCTCTGAGTTTACAGCACATATTTTAAAAGTTCTTGACCCCTGCCAGGACTACTGGTGCTTTGTGGCACAAATATAGAGTGCTGCCTGGAATTTTATACATTATTAGAATATCAGACATACAATTACTTTGGTTATACAGAGAAATTAACAAGATTTTGTTTTCCAAAAGCTGCAAATGGAAACATTCTGCATTGCACAGGAAAAGGTTAAGGTCTTTGGACAAGAAAAAAACTACAACATTTTCAAGAGACATTTGTACATTTTCCATTAAAGCCTTTCTTCAAATTGAATTGCCTTTGAAATAATGTTAAGGGAATATTTTTTGATCTATCCTGTGTGTAGAAGAATCATATACTAAAGAACTGACTCTTTGAATACGGCCAGAGCTGCAGATGCATGGTCCTATTAGACAGGGCTTTTTTTCATACAACTTTGGAAGAATTCCAAAGATGATTCTTACCAACCAGGAGGCTCATTGGTACTGCTCTGCTCTTGCAGATAGGTAGTAAGAATGTGCTAAGAAAATGTAGTAGGGTTGCAGTGTAGTAGACACTGGGCCCTTGGCCAGGGCCAGCTCAGAGCTCTGTGGGAGAGAAGGCAAAACTGAACTCCACTGCCCTAGGATAGAGATGATAAGCAAGTGAATGCACTATTTCCACTGTAGGAAGAGGAACAGAGGGGACAGCAAAGGTGGGTGTGGAGTAGAAGTGCCCTGGAGTGGTAGGATCTGGCTTGTGCTGCAAACAAGCATGGTACAACTGAGGATTAATCACAGGGAAGACAACTTTGACCCATATTTATCTTTTGTGTAGTCCCCAGTCTTCAGCTTTCCTTATCAGGGCTTCGCCACAGGAAGTAGAAAGTCCATGGCTTTTGATGCCTACCTCTCCCATACCAAAAGCTGACAATACCTCTGGGATTTCAAAATATTTAGGGAAAGCATGGCAAAACATATTAATCTTTCCCCCACTGGCAGCTGCAGTAGCTTGCAGTATTGCTACTTGACAAAATTACTTGACAAAAAATAAATGTCACACAGTTATCGTTAATGCTCAGTTAGATTATCTTAAAGAAGCATGAAGGGCTAGAACAATGTTAGAATGCATCAAGTAACTTTATCCCCAAAAGCTCAATAAACACAATGCAGAAAGCTTCCCACTTGATTTATTTGCTAAAGAATTCCATCATGGTGCATTTGTTGCAGTTAAACTCTACCATGCTGGGCATCTCATCTTTACTTTGCAGAAGAACAAAGTTAAACAGGAGGTTGTGATGGAATTGCAAGTTTAAGACTTGAAGATTAATTTAATCCAGGTCTCCAGCTGTGTTAGTTCATTTGTGCTGTCATGACCTCCAGCAGCCATGGCACAATGCTCAGAGCCACCACGGCCAATTGAGAAGGTTCAGGTTGTTAGGAATTCTCAGTTCTTGTCTGAACTCCTTCAAGAGCATGTCATTTCACTTTAATGAATTAATTTCATATGAATATCATGGTGGTTTTATGAATACGGATTTGCCTTCTGATTACTGTAGCAGTTAGAGAAAGGGAGACAGGGAAGACATAGGCTTTTAAGGGTGTCACTATGCAGTTCTACACCTCCTGCAAAGGTCAGTTCTCGCTTTTCCCTCCTCTATTTCACAATGGTTTGTTTACTCACAGTTGATGCTCTTTTCAGTGCAAGCACTACCCTGCTCAAGTAGTTTTCAAGAGACAGTTTATTGAAGATTGCATTATGAAGGGGACATAAGGACAACAGAAGAGTCATTGGCTTCTACATGAAACACTAAAACAAAGATGGAAAGAAGGTGGGAGTAAATGTATAGCAGGGCAACATCCAGGTCTTCAGCTTCGTGTGCCTAGTGTAAGCACCATGTTCACTTCTCTTCATTGATTAGGTAATGGTCTGGTAGTTCTGCAACTAAAATTATCTGAATGGCTCATTGCACTCAAAACTTCACTGTCCTACCAGCTGTGGTGACTCAGTCAGGCTCTGAGAGGACTTGAATGTGGCTCTTGATTTTTCTGAGTAGCAAGGGGAATAACACAAAAGTGCATGTGATGCTGGCACTTGGAGACAGAAAGGATAACCTCTGTCTTTGTACTTGGACATAAATGATATTAGGAAGCTCTCAGTGTGGCCAGAAGCCACCTCTGGTTTGATGTCTCTGTGGGGTCTCAAGGAAGAGTTGGCCACCTGCTACTTCCCACAGTTCTATGTGCAACTAAGGAAATGGCAGAACAGTTTAGCTTTTTAACAAATAAACAAGCAATCAACTGAAGCTTGGAGTATTACATAAATTGATGGCATTTTACTAAACCATAAGGCTCCTTTTTCTCAGAGCACCAGCATTGTAGATCCTCCTTATATTTGCATTAGACAAATACTTAAAATATCTCAGCAATTATTTCAAGTTGGCACAATAATAGTTTAACTAGAATGGATCTTCTTATACATGAGAATACAGCAAATGATTGTCTTACTAAGAAAAGCCTAACTCTTAAGAGGGTTCGTGTTCTTCTTCTAATGACTCACTTTAGGAGAGGTAGATAGGCAGGAAGGATGATTCATCGCAGGACACCTACTGTACACTATTCTGGAATATATTTTTCTTCATCTCTCTCCCACTCTACCTATCAGAAAGGGATAAACAAAACCATAAGGGTTTGAGGATTGAAAGAGAAGGGGAAATTGGCTAAAAGTCAATGCTGGCAATGGGGTGTATTTACAAATGAGTAAAAGAGTGGTGACGACAGCACAGTAATGTATTGGCCTCACAGGTCAGATTGACCTTAGCAGATATAACCAATAAATCTGTAAGCTTCAAGATGCAATATTGAATCAAAAGTTCAGCCACGTTCTCAGGCTTTGCCTCCAAGCTTTTGCAAACTGCAACTTCTGTTCCAAGCCCTGTTTCCTCAAACAACCCAGGAGTGAAATATCAGGGAAAACAAGAGCAACAGATAAAAGTAATTCAGTCACAGGCTTGATGTAGCAAAAGGAAAATTACACTGTTACAGTGTCATGCTTTTTTGAAACTTACCTTTGAAAAGAGGTTGAGAAAACCAACTCAGTAATATACTTTGGTGTCAGTGAAAATTTTTTAGAGGTTAAGCCATGCATTAAGTGGCATTCAGCCACTACCGAGCTTAGTACAGTCCACTGACTACAGTGGACTACAGAGTACAGTCCCTCTTCTGATCATAAAATCAGAGAATCATGGAATGTTTGTGTTGGAATGGACCTTAACATGCAGTTTCAAACCCCTGCCATGAGCAAGGATGCCATTTACTAGATCAGGTTGTCCAGGACCTCATCCAACCTGGCCTTTAATACTTCCAGATGTTTCATCTGGAAACCAGTGATACAAACAGAACAATCTGATTAGTATCAAAAAGGATTACAGTGTGGTGCAGTCAACATGCTGGAGGGATGGGATGTCATCCAGAGGAACCTGGACAGGCAAACTTCATGAAATTCAATAGAAAAAAATGCAAAGTCCTGCACCTTGGTGAGGGCAATGAAGCACAAACATAGGTTCAGTAGAGAATGGATTGAGAAGAGACCTCAGGAGAAGGACTTCGGGAGTGTTGGCTGATGAGAAGCTCAACATGACCTAGCAATGTCAACCATATCCTTGGCTGCATCAAAACCAGTGTGGTAAGCAGGTCAAGAGAGGTGATTTTCCTGCTTTACTCTGCTCTGGTGAGACCCCACCTGGAGCACTGCATCCAGCCCTGAAATCCTCAGCACTGGAAGGACATCAAGCTGTTGAGGTGGGTCTAGAGTAGAGCCACCAAGATGCTCAGAGGTCTGGAGCACCTCTCCTATGAAGACAGGTTGAGATAGATGGAGCTGTTCAACCTGGAGAAGTGAAGGCTCTGGGGAGACCTTAAAGCACCTTCCAGTACCTGAAGGTGACTACCAGAGAGCTGAAGAGGAACTTTTTACGAGGACATATATTGATAGGGCAAGAGGGAATGGGTCTAAACTGGGTGTAGGTTTGGGTTGGATGTTAGGAAGAAGTTCTCTGCTGTGAGGGTGGAGAGTCACTGGAAAAGTTTGTCCAGAGAAGCTGTGGATGTCTCATCACTGGAATTGTTTGAGATCATGTTGGATGGAGGTTTCTGAAACCTGGTCTAGTGGAAGCTGACCCTGACCATGACAAGGGGGTTGGAGCTAGATGATCTTTAAGTCCCTTTCAACACAAACGGTCCTATGATTCATTCCAGCAAGTTGTATTCCAGTACAAAAGGTCATATCAGAAAATGAATTTTAAGATGTTGTTCACATGCCCAGGCCACAGATGCATAACTCATTTTTAAAAATGGCTAGAAAAGGAAAAAATCATCTTGTAAAAGCCCAGAGCATTAGTAAAGATGATTGCTGAAGCCTGCGCAGAGATTATGCAGCTGCAGTTGGCCTAAACATGCACTTAGAAACACTAAGTGGTGATTTAACAGGACTGATAACCCTCGTAACCCTACATAGTAAGTGAGAGCAGTGACTGAATAACCTCTACACCTGCAATTGTAAGTGCTGAAGGTGTCAGGATAGGATTCACAGGCTGCAACTTGAGCAGAAAGCAGCATTAACAGAGGGAGGGTATTTGTAAGAATGCCATGGGATCGTTTATGACCACATTTAGTGACGATTTAGTTCTCTAGCTCATCAGAAATGCACAAACTGCAGCAAAACATCCCACCCTATTAAAGCATAATCTCTGTGCTAGCAGATTCTTCTGCTGAAGAAACATTGTTACATCCTATAACTCTCCAGGTTCTCTTCTGTCCTCTGAACTCAGGCCCATCACAGATACGTATCCTATGGCAACTAATCTGTGGTGACAGGGAGAGATGAAAGTAAATGGAAGTTGAGGGAGAAAATTATATGTAAAATATAAATGTTTCTATCTACTGGAAGTTTGCGTGCCCTCAGTTAGGTCTAGCAATTTCACTCAGCCAGTCTAGTTCTGTGACTATTGCAGGAGATTTTAAATCAGCAGGAGTTTGTGGGAACAAATGTTCTTAAAAATATGACTGCTATTCTATTGCTTCCCTTGGAGGCCTTACTATCCAGGGATGTAATAATAATAATGATAACAATGTAATAGCCTTGTGTCATTTGAGTAAAAGAGACCATGTGGAATTTAAATCCTCTTTAGATGGGTAACTAATCAGTTTGGGGTTCTTAAAGGACCAAGTCCTTGAATAGTGTATCTAGCTGACTGACAAATACAAACACAGCTGAAATTTTTTCACACAAAAAAGTTAGCCATTACTGGACAACTCCAGAAATCCAAACTCTGCAGCTTGCTTTACTGAATATGTTCTTCCAGCTATGGTGGTGCCACTGAGAGTATGGAACAAATCCTCATGTTCAATACAGACTATTCCTGAATTAAGCATAATTAGTTGGAGCATATTTTCATGATTATGTATCTACAATACTCTGGGGCAATTTTTCAAAGGAATATTTGTTTGGTGAACAGAGAAACTCTGCTCAGTAGTGACTGCAATGAGGACATAAATATCTGCAAGAAACCTATCTGTAGCTTCTGAAAGAGACAGATTTACCATGCAACTCCAGCTGCTCATCCTAGGACTTTTCAGAGCCAGACACATGCCTGGCATGAAACAATGGATTTCCCTTTTGTTACTCATCTGTGAGAGCTGTCTACATAAGCTCTGTCCCAGCACCAATTTCTGAGTTAAGTACTTTTGACCAGGACATTCATAAATGGCAGTGCTTTAAGAAAGGCTGCCATAATTCAGGTTTTTAAGTTGGATTCAGGCTCTAAATTCACTCAAACAGCTTCTATACCAAGAAATTAAGCGACACGCACTGGGAGTCAATAGTTTGTACTTTCAAACTACTAGAAGAACCCAGGCATGTTTGCAGGCTGTGCAAGTGCTATAGCACCCACCAGAACCCTTCTCAAGTACAGAGCAGTTGTTAGCACAGACCAGTCAGGTACTCTGGATATGGCCTTCTTATTTTGACAGTGTGTGCCAGTTGGCCTCCATGCCTGAATACAGTTTAATACATGTTTAATTTCCTAGTGGAAATTTAAAACAGAGGCTTCTGAAAATTTCATCCTGCATCTAATAGTTAAGTGTCCAGAGCATCATGGAGAGATTTAGTGCCTGTGAGAGATCACCAGAACAACAGTGAGCACTGTGCTCTGATTTGGCCAGTTGGGATCCTGAAGGATATTTAGCACAATTCTACCAGTTGATCAAGGGATTTCTAACCTCAGTATTAACAAGGGTCTCAGGCAGCCAAAGGCTCAGAGCCTTGGAGTGGTGCTGGACCTGCAGATGCTCCAGTCTCAGTGAATGCTTTTGTCCATCTCTGACAGTCTGACAGAATGGGAGGTTCCTCCTTTTTGTTTGTCACTCCATGCAAGAGTTAGGCTTTTGCCACTGTGGCAGCACACCTGAGAGTCAAGGCAGGCAATGATGGTAGAGCTGAGCATGCACCTGCCTATCACCAGCCAAGGAAACCAAATACATCAACCTCAGTGACAGCTCTGGCTCTCTGCAGCACAGAAATGAGACCTGCTGCTGATTGATGAGTCTGCTCAGCAGACTGAGCCCAGATAAACAAAGCAAATAGGGCTTTCCAACAACCCTCATCAAGCCACAGGGCACCTTGCCAGGAAAGATATGGCAGAGAATAAAGCATGACTATGTTGAAAGACGTCCTGGACTCTCATTCAGGTTCTCTGCTCTGGGGACTGGCTTGGGTTAGGCAGGATGACTGAGAAGGTTAAAAAGTCCTGCCCTGTGCAGGACCAGATGTTTGTGTCTTCCTTGCTCTCTGTGCACCTTGTGCTGTTTCATAAAGGAGCTGCTGTGCTCCATCTCCATCTGCCCAGAGTCAGGCTTCCCGCTGCCGGGAGGTGATGCCGTTCCCTGTCTGTGCTGCCTGTGGGTGGATTTGATGGATTTGGGCCAGAGACACGTGTTCTTTGGGCTCCTTACCCATAAAAGACTGCAAATAAAAAGAATGAAGCTGTCATGAATGGAGAAGGTTGTAAAAGTGGTTGTGTCATCCTGCTCTCCCCTGCAAGGTGGAATTGAGATGCTGGCAATATGTGATCACTTGTGGGAGTAGGTTTGATCACTAAACTTAGTATGTGTGACATGTCTGTAAGTGTCATTCTACTGAGGTGCATAGTCTGCAACTGAGTCAGGCTCTTTCCTTCTGATAACTGAAGTGTTAATTATTAATCCTCAAAACACAATTACTGGAACTCTGTTCCCAGAGGAGACCGAGGTTTGGCTTCCAGTGGTATCCTCCAACAAGATAAATCCTTATGCTAATTCTTCTCTTTAACAACAATTGCATTTTACCAAAGATGCAAGTGCGGCTGCAAGTACAAGTACATGTGCATATAATTTGTACGATTTGATTAACTGCAGGTCCACAGGTTATATATAAACTTCTCATTGTATCAGAATAAACAGTCATTTTTGACAGCTGGCTCCACGCTATCTTTGTTTGTTCTATATCTGCCGTAGGATAACAGGCTCTTAACCATGATCATAGCTACTAGTCTCCCTGTAGAAAGTAACTCCTGCACTGTAAGGTATTTAGAATTGCCATGAACTCCCAACCTAACTTCCCTCTGCTTTGTCTACAGTCTCCTGTTAATACTAGGTCCCCTTTTTTAAAGAAAGAGCCCCTTAATTCTGTTCCATGAAAGCAAATTGTCTTCAGCACTATTTTGTTCTCACTTAAACACTGGCTTTCTTGCTAAAGATTGTATTCACACACAACCAAAAAGATGCTTGCAATGATGCTGGGCAGACTTCTGAAACAAGGCAGCTTTCAAGTGGAATACAGTATTTTGGGGTTCTGGTGTTAGAATAACAAAGCAAATATGTACACAAGCTCATGCCAGAAGTGTCTCTCATGTCTCCAGCAGGATTGAGTCATCTCAGCAGCATGTAACTGGTTTCGTATCACTGTTTGTTTGCGTTTGCTACCCCTCGTTAAGAGCCCATATCTGACCACAGGTCTTCCATCATTTCTCTGAGATAACTCTGTTCAGCTGTTAACAGCTTTTGATATTTCTTCCATGCCCACTGGGAATAACATCTAGCTCTTATTTCCCAGTCCCAGAAATAAGATTAATCTTACTGTCCTAAAAGATCACAACACTGAAATCAGTAAGGAAATGTTCATGCTTTTTATAAAAATTAATTTCCCATAACCTCCACAATCATATTTTAAGTTTGGGCTGATCTTGTTTTCTTGGAAGTCCCCTCCTCAAGATGACAGTGAAGCCCATTTCAGGCTGTCAGTTCAGATGTACCACAGTGATAAAGGTGATGTCTTCAGGCAAGCTGACAATCCCACACACGGCTGTATTTTCATATACTGCCTGTACTTTGATGAGTCTCAAACTGTTTCACAGAAAGAAATAACAGAATGGGGATATGACTTTCTTTGGAGAGGAAGGCAGAGCAACATGCAGAATCCTACTGGTGAAGGTCAAGGGAATTTATTCCCAATGTTGACCTACACATGGCAGCAAATAAAACAGGGAAGGCAGGAGCATTTTCTTCCACCACTCCCTTCCTGAGTCCCCCAGCAGGGTCAATACAGTGCACAAAAATAAACTGACGTGGGTGTAAGGTTAATTTAACTTCCCATTAGCTGCAGTCATTTGTGAGCTGCTGAACAGCCCAGCCCAGTATCCTTGTGATGACTTCTAGGGCACAAACATGACCCACTCTGGTTGTTCCAGTTTAATCTACTGCCACAAATGTGCCAATACTGCCTTGTGTGCTGGGCCTCTTGCAACAGCTTGGATGTATAAGACACAACACTAACTACAAACAATGATCCCATACAGAGAGGCCAACACAGACCATTACCTGTTGTGAGCCTGTACGAGCATAAGATATTGGCAAGTGGCAGAGATGGGACTATGTGTTGTATAAAGTAACAGCGAAGGGTGATGGTGGCAAGAGTTTCTGGAAATATGAAGATCTGCGATCTTAGTGAGTTCTTGTAAAAGAAAAAAAAGGTTTTGTCTGGAAATGGAAAACTATCATCCAAACTTAGGGAATCTCACTGGAATGAACCTTGTGATTGAATTCCTGGTGCAATATCCAGGTGAAACCGTAGCTGTCAGTCATCTTAACCCTTGCTAAGAAGAGACAGGATATTCTTAGCATGTATTTTAAGCAAACTCTTGATCTATTGGTATCCTCAAAGCTATTCACATGCTTTAATTCTTGGACTTGATCTGCAAAGGCAGTTGGGACTTACCTTGCCCAATGAAGAAACACCCCAAACAGTTTAGCTACTACACAGCTAGCCTTGAAAATGCTTATCCTTCAGTGCAGGATCTGGGGTTCTTTTTTGAAACATTGCTCCAAGCTTGTGTCTTGGTTCTCCATTTTTGCTCATTCTCATTTTCAGAAGAGATTTGCACCCTTTGGAGCCGACACTGCTTTGACTCTTCACAACAGGCCATACAGGCAGTCTAAAAAACTGCAGTTCTGTGTGGAGGTATCAGCAAGCTTTGAACAAATTCCTGCCAGACCCAGCCATGGGGAGTTTATGTGTGCTTCTCTGCCTTGCTCCTTCACGAGACATGACTATGCATCCTCTGGGCCACGTCCTAAGCTGATACAACTGGCAGGACTGTGCTAACCCTAGCAGATGTGCTACCAGTCATTCACTACTTGCCCTTCTCTACTGTCTGTATTTAACCAACTTGTCAATCCACCCTCAGCTCCTCCTGCTCAGAAGTATGCTGTCACTCCACTGGGGAGGTGACACAGGATGTCCTCCATCAAGTGCCAATGATGCCAACCCCAGCCAGCACTGCGTTGGTCCCTGGGCATTGCCATGATCTGAACAAGACACGTTTGGTAGTCCCTGGGTATCACATTCTGTTGGGCCCTATCCAGAGCTCAGAGCCCACCCAAACAAGTTGGAAGACTCGGTTAGGGTCTCATGTGTTGCCCGATGAAATTGGTGCTGGACACAACAGCAGAGAAAGACAAAGAGACATGAGGAGACAGTGAGAGAATATGCATTTCCATAGGTCAGTTCTCCCCAAAGACATCAGAGGCTCACTGTAAGAGATCTAAAAATAAATGTCAGATGGCCCTTTCTTGGTTAGTCAGGCTTGGCTTTGCTGCAGTGACATCTCCTTCAATAGCACTTTTTCCATTCTAAAGTCAAGGAAAAAGCCACTGAGTATCTGACTTCTGAACAAGCAATACTGAAAGCAATTCAGGCTTATTTCTGTGGACATGCTTCCCCTATTATTTTAGCACAGCTGTGTAATCCCTGAGTAATTAAAATGTCTCCTCAAAGCTGCCACTCTCTTCTGCCTTCTGATCCGTGTCAATGCCGATCTGTTCAGCTGTGTAGGAATAATAAGAGTGCCTGATATAGCTCAGTCTCTTCAGCTTTTATCCAAATGGTCTCTTCAACATCAGCATCAGCTAAAGAGAAGGAATAATTCTGCTTTTAATGTATTTTCAGATTAACTGTTGCTTTGAATTCAGTTTTAGTCTGTTTACACTAGTCTGATAGGTATCAGCATTACACAGCAGCAAAGCATTTCAAGAGGACATAAAGAAATTTTTAAATATATCAGGAGAAGACGTAGCAGATTAAGAAAACCATTAATAATTGGGTTGAATACGGAATTGTCAGTCACTCAAGGCAGTTGAGACCTTTGGAACTTAAAAGGAAAACACAACAATTTCAATAAGAAAAAGAGGGCTGAGTGCAGTAAGTGAGGAAATGAAGTACCCTGTGTGAAAGCCACTGAAGATCACCAAAGGTCAAATAAGAAGGTTTTGGACCATTTGCATTTTGTGGGGCATTCTCTGCTCTGCAGACAGACAGGATGCTGTAGGTGTCTGCTGTGACAATACTGGGACCAAGGGAGACCTTGTACAGAGGGAGACATGAGTTAGAACCACGTGAAAGAGAGAAAAGTAAGTACAAACACAGACGCTTGGTTAGGAGAAGCATCCAAAAAGCATGAGGGTGAAAAAAAGGACAAACAGAAAGAATGGGGATGGATGACCAATGTGACTGGGCTTTGTGGAGGCAATTGGCAGCAAAAAGAGCTCCCTCTGCAACTCCCCTCTGCTTGGCCTAAGTTTTGGACAGATGACCATAGAATCATAGAATCAACTGCGTTGGAAAAGACCTCCGAGATCATCAAGTCCAACCATTGATCCAACATTGCCGTGGTTACTGGACCATGGCACTAAGTGTTACATCCAGTCTCATCTTAAAAACCTCCAGGGATGGAGAATCCACCACCTCCCTGGGCAGCCCATTCCAATGTCTGAT
>JAWWLV010000121.1:100302632-100317456 GCA_035041135.1 Platyrinchus mystaceus | reverse complement strand
GGAGAGGAGAGGAGAGGAGAGGAGAGGAGAGGAGAGGAGAGGATAGGAGAGGAGAGGAGAGGAGAGGCGAGGAGAGGAGAGGCGAGGAGAGGAGAGGAGAGGAGACACCAGCACTGTCCTGCTCTGGCCAGCTGTTGCCATGGTGCCCTGATCCTTGGACAGCATTTCTGGACAGTGCTGATCCACCCCTGGTAATTCTGATGTGATCCTTGTCGGAGGTGGTTCTTCATCAAAGGCAATTTGTCAACATAAGGGGTGGGATTCACATTCATATCATGCTTATACTCTTGAATTCATGCTAGCAGCAAAAGGGCAGAGGACACCCAATGCAGCACACGTTCTCCTTGTGAAAACATCGGCTTGTCAGCATTTCTTGAGTAACTTTGAGCCAGAATAGCATGTTTGCACTGGATCAGCACTTTGCATCACAGAGAACAGCATTTTCATAACACTGTGAGGAGCCTTTCATGCTGACTTACTTATCATGGCTTCTGTACCAGCAATGTTATTAACACTGCTGCATGGACAGGCTTAAATCACAATAAAATTGCAAGTGTGGACACAAACTACAGCAGTTACTGACAGAAAAATAAAGAACATAATCTCATGATCTGAAAGTCCACTCAGCAGAGGCACAGATAGTATTAAAATCTCTTTCCTCAAGAAGTTCCCATTTGTATTAGAAGATTTGAGTGAAATTCAGTTTTCCTGAAGTCAGCAGGAACCTTGCCAAGGTTGTCAGGGAGGCCTTAATTTTGCAGTCTGGCTTTGGAAATCTTGTTCTCTTTGTTAATGCTGGCGTTTTGGTTGCAGAAAAGAGCCACTTTGGCTCTCAGCAGCCAATTTCTTTTCCTTTCAGCTGCTGCTTCACAAATGCACATCAACCACTTTCCTGATCATGCTGCTCCGTTATAAATGCAGAAAAATCAATGAGCAGGACAAGTCAAGCTGCTTCTCCCAAAAGATTTTAACTCCAGCCCAATGACAGCTAATTCTTCCCCCCCATCCTGTCTGTACTCATGCACTGTATAAACACAAGTTGTGTTGTTTTAGAGACACTCTATGCCACATGTCTACCAAACGCTGAGCAGCTCTGTTTCTGTAATTAGGTTTCCTTATTAATCATTCATTCAAAAGGATTTAACAATCAGACAAGGTAAGCAATACGAAGGATCTATCATATCATATACATATATACCTAGCATATTATCTGGGTACAACATGCTAAAATACTCAAAAATGTTCCAATTTGGTTTGGTTTCTTTTACCCAAAAAAATGTTATACCTCAAGCTCGCACAGCAAGTTTTTAAGGGGCTTAGATTTTTTGATTCACTCTAGTGGTGTACAGGAGAAAACAAGAAGATTTTCAGGAGGTTGAATATCAAACTTGATTGGCAATTTTCCTCAGTCCAGCTCCATCTACTGGGGGCTGGACAGGCTTTATAGTCTTTGAGTAAGTCTAGCAGTGGGGAACAATCAACACCAGGCATTTGCCGCATTACTGTGGTTTCTTTGCCAGAGAATTCGACTCTGACCAAATATTGGCTCTCCTTTGTCCAGCCTCTGCTGTTATCCTTGTAGAAGAAAAAAAGACCCCTTCCCTCCTCCTTCATCAACCTAATGTCCCACTGTTCCCCACAGGTCACCATACTAATGGGGGCCTTACTTTGGACACCTGCTTGGCAGAGCACCCTGCAGCCCAGAGCTCCTGGGCTCAAGCGACCCATTAGGCTCAACTTCCGTGGTGGCTGAGACTACAGGCACGCCCCCCAAAATATTTCACTGTCAGAAAGATGGTTAAAGACTGGACTTCTTGACTCTAGCTCCAAGCTACCAAAACCAAATCAGCAAATCAGCTTTCTGCATCCTATTAAATCACTGGAGCTCTAGTTTCCCTACTTATTAAACAGCATTTACCCAGGAAACATACCCCAATTTCATTTGTGTACTTTGTGGTTTAGGTTCTGCTCAAGCAATTTCACTAGATCAGTTTGTTCTTTATAGCTACTAAGCATGAAACCCATGCTCAGGCAGGAATGGCTCTCTCTGAGTGTAGACTTGGTGATCCCTCAGTAAGATCAAAGTCACAGGAGCAACCAGTCATGAGTTCAGGGAAAACTGTTGTATTTCTCAGTGGTTTCATTATGTCTGACTTGTCTTTCATCCTCTAAACCTGAACTTGCATTTACAGAGCTGGTGCTAGGTGACACTGAGGCAGTCTCCATTAGCAAACAGTACAAACACAGGAGGAGCAGATTCGCATTTGGGGTGTTTTTTTCAGCCCACCTTTATCTTGGTCCTCAGGATTGGACACCCACCAGAAGCAGGAACACACTGTCCTGGTCTGGTCCATGCAAAAGGAGTAAGGCCTGTGCAATCCAACACAATTCCTTGTTGGCAACCAAGTCCCTGGAGGTGGGGACAAGCAGGAGACTTACTCAGAAGTGTACTTCTAAGTGGACTACTGTGCTGATGTAGATGCATTAATGACAGTCAATCCAGGATTTACATCTGCTCTGTGACCTTCATTTTAACCTTAGTTCTTCACCTGCAATACATGATTAGAGTGCTTCTTTGAGGATATGTTCACTAGTGCTTTCAAGAGACACTTGAAAATTGTGATAACGAAGACTCAAAAGTAGAAGAAAGATGTTTCAGTCTCACTTTTCTGCAGAGGTTAACGCACAAATTTGCTCTATTACCTAGTCCTTTAACTCAGACAGTCTACCATGAATAACATTAAAGATGGGGAATCTTTTTTCTTTTCCCAGTGTTGTTCATAATTTCTGAATCCCCAAAACATGCTGGTTGAAGCTGCCAGTCCTCTGAAGCACTTCTGAAGAGCTGAAAAGCATTTTGAAGAGCACTGTGCAGCTACTGAGTTTCAATCCTTGCATCAGGGCCTTTGATGTTCTCCCATTCTACGTGCCACTTGTGATCACTGTTACTCGCTGAGTGGTGGAGGGTTTGTGCCCACAGCTTTTTCTCTAGCTTTCTCTGAGGCAGATAATTGGAGTGTGCACTTAACTACTACTGACAGCAGCTTTGGAATTGAAAATACAGTCATTTTGAGTCAACATTTATCAATTCCAGTAGAAAAAAAGACCATGAGGATTCACACATAAGCTCCAAATGACCAAGGGATGTTTTTCTTCATGCAGTAAAACAGGCTGCAGGACACAACTCCTGCACAAGTGGGAAAGGGGAGTAACAAATTATGTGTGTGCATCCCAGATATGACATTCATGGAGATCAAGGGTTCTACAGGCACACTAGATATATAACGTCTCACCATAGCCTGTGGAGAGCCAGACCCAGGGGCCAGTATATCCTAAAATAGACACTCCCCAGCAGCTCAGCTGGATCCCTCCCCAGGCTTCACCTGTGCATATCAGCTGGACTCCCAGCCAATGTACAGGACTTAGATGCCCCGGTACACCACAGTTAGTCCCAGATTGAAACCCAGACCAGGTGTCAGGGTGCCTGTACTCAGATGGCAAATGACTTTCCTGGGCTGGTCTCACCCTATCATGTATCTGCTGCTGTTGATGGATGAGACTGGCAAAGTCTCCAGGCTCAGGTTCACTAGCTAATGCCTCATCCTTCAGTAAAATGAATATGAGGACAAAGACTTGGCACAGACAAAAAAAAGGTAATATTCTTTTACATGAATCTGGTTTCTGGACTAAAAGCACCTTTCAGCCTTCTGCTTTTTATGGTAGCAATTTATTTTTCTCTGTGTAACTCACACAAATGGTAGGCTTTTCAAAACTATTATCAGTAAAGTGCCTTTCTCTTAACATGTTAAAATCCTTCCTTTCGAAAAGTTACCTCTTTTATAATTTAATCGTGCCCAAATCAGTGCTTGCAAACAGAAGCAGAACAGAAATACAAGCTGACAGTCACCACAGAGAAACATTTAATTAATGTTTCACCATAAAAAAGGTGACAGGAGATATCACCACCATGATCTAGGCAAAGCAGAACAATCACACAAAAACAACCATTAGTTTGGAGTTCAGCTGCTGACATCTGCACTGCTGAACCACATGTCTAAGCTCAGCCATTTCCACACATGTTTCCAGGGAATGGAGTTGCTCACACCCACAAACAGTAGTCACAGCAAAAGGAGAGTAAAGCTCCTTAAATCACAGCTGGCTGATAGGGGTTTACTGCAGAAATGGTGTTATCTAATGGACTTGATGACGTCAAACGGGAACAGCACTATGTACTTACACGCATGTGTTGCCCTCCTGTAGGCGAGCCCTTGGCATCAGTGCTTGGACAGGGCTATGTGGTCAAAGACTGCTCCAGAGGAGACCCAGAAATAGGGATGTGGCCAGTACGAGCTACAGAGCTCAGTGTAGCTTTTCATACCACAATGAATGAATTTATCTTGAGATTTGAGTTTCTTGTGAAAAAATTCATGCTTTGTGGCAACTTCCCTGGCACCCACCTTAACCCCTAAAGCCTATCTAAAAGCACCAGCCATCTTTATTTCTCTTCCTCTGCCTTCTGGCTTTTCACCTCTCATGAGACTGCTGATCATGTGGGGGAAACCATGACATGAACCAGGCTGCACTCCTCAGAGACAACTAAGACTGTGGTGGGACATGAACTTTTCAGACCAGAAAGTTGCCACCTGAGCAACTTGAGTGTGAAAAGGCTGCTACTGCAAGCCAGACCACGGGATGTTTTCCAGGACCTGAGGACCATGCTGTTTGGAAGTCCCTTCAAGTACTCTTTGTCCTTGAGAAGCTTTCAATACCCATGTGACACAAGTAGTAGTCACCTAGGAAAATCTTACTGTTCAATTCTGTGACTATTTAGTAGCTTCCAGGAGGGCACACTTCAGCATCTCATCACAAAAGCTGAAGTTTAAAAAAGCTGCTGAGCTGCCTTATTCTTGAACAAATCCAGGAAAAATCATAATAACCATTGATTATAGTTCTTATATGAGGGTAAATGCACCAGTGGCATTGTAATCTCATTTAATGATTCAGTGCATGAATAATTCAACTTTTTAATGCAAAATATGTAAGTTTGAATCCTTTTTGAGCTTCCTACATACAGCATGCTCTCTGAGAATTTAACCTAAGCTATACTCATCTGCATTTTTTAGTTACCACATTCACTGTTAAACTAGGATGATCTTCAAACACTGAACTGCCTTGCAAAGCTATCACAGCTAGTAAACTCAAAATAAATCTTCAAAACAGTAAGAGACATTGCCACCATTGGTCCCTGAGTATCCATCCTAGGGGAATTTTTTTCATGTTGTAAGAGTAGCATAAATCACTGTACTTTAAAAATTTTTTAAAAAATTTGAATTTGCAAGTATTCTCGTAGCTGAAGGCTGGCAAGTAAAGCTAAGCACAACTGTCTCTCTCACTGTGGATCTAAGCAGCACCAGCAGCAAAACACTAGTAGCAAGTCCTTGTCCCATTCAAGTGAAAAAGCCCATTGCCTTAAGTGAGGGTAAGATTTCACCTCACATTTTTGAAACAGCTTTTAAACTGTCAAATGCTCTCTCTTACACAGCTAGTCTCTCTCTTTCTCTCTCTCTCTGAATTTACACATTCATAAATAAACACATCTGTTTATGCTCTCCCACAACACCCTATTAACTTCTGTTTTCAGTATAGGAGGGTGGAGTCTTAACAAATGTCATTATTTCACTGTAGTACTTCCTATGAAAAAATCCATCTTGGACAATTAAATATTCTCTTCTATTTTATATTTTTCTATTGTATGCAAGGAGATGCTTTGTGCTGCCAAGAGTTTAAAAATACAGTTGTTAATCTAAATGGTCATTTTGGAAGTACCAGGTTTACCCTTTCCCCTGCCTCTCACTTTGCATCTATATTTCTTTCATATCTAGGTGGGAAAAAAAACCCAGAAATCATAAAAGGAGTCTAAAACATCTCCTTTCCTCAACGGCCATCTCTACTTTAAATGTCATCTGCAACACGTGTTTACAACATAATAGCATCACCATTTCCAGTGGAAAACTCCAGATGTTGATGTAAACCCCTTTCAGGTTTCACAGCACATGTGCTGCTGCTCTCCTGGGTCTGTTCCTCAGCTGATAGCTGTAGGAAGGGGAAGAAGCAGGCACTGCAAGCAGTTTTCCCATGAGATGCAGATTTTGCATTCTCCAAAGCATGCAGGAACCAGTCAGAGTGTTATACCATTACTATACAACCATTAGGAGTGGTCTGAAACTGCTGAGCTCCCTTAGACTTTACACCTCCTAAGGTGTGGTGTAAAGCACAAAAACCAGAGACCAGAGGGACACCAGAAGCCTTAGTCCCTTCAGGTGTTCACAGGAGCTGGGAATAATCCATAACAAAAATCAGCCTAATTGAAAAACTCACATTTAGGTTTAGACAGGATCTGCCTCAAGATCAGGAAAGTTGTCCTCAGGCTTTGTGTGCTTGCTCAGAGAGCAGAAACCAAAGTTTATGGCTTGAAGAAAAGCACAAGCAGGACTGAGTAAAGCACTGTTGTTATGTCAATCAGACAGATACCATAGTGTCAGATGGATGGATCAGTGAAAGCATTACTGGCACTGAGAGAAAAAGGCAAAATGACTACTGGTGCACCTACTTGTTCTTCTCTTTCCTTCCCAGAAGGGACATTACTGAAACTGTCATGTGCCATAGGGTGATTGCTTCCAGCCACTTTCTGAAGACACTCTGACAATTCTATTTCAACTGAAAGCTGAGATTGACGTGGCCAGAAACGCACAGTCTTAGCCAGATCTGTTTGCAAGTTCAACACAGTCATCCGCATAATTTTGACATGAACGAGCTGTGTACTTGGCAACATTGGTAGTGGCAGTGTGGAACATGAACAGGTTAGGAAATAATCTCTCTGTTTCTTAAAAAAAAATGCTTTGATATTATTTTGGTTTCCTTCAGGATAATAATAACAGGCTTGAAACAAAAAAGACTGCAGGGAGATTTCTGTTCAGTCAGCGAGCTTCTGGTGCAGGGTCTAATTCCCCATGCCCCCCTCTTATGTATTATTGCATCCAGGCTTGTAATCTGATTTTATACATGTAATCCCGTCCACCTCTCTGATGAGAAGTGCAGACAGACAGTCTTTAAATCACACTTGCATTAAAGTGCTCGTGAGACCAGGCAAAGTGGGATCAATCCCAGGTCTTTTGTTTGTGATGCTGCTTCAGCTGAGCCTTCACCCAGGTGGAGCAGGGAGACAAGTTTGGTGGCAAAGAGCTTTTTTTTTTCACCCTAGCACCACATGAAAGCAGCGTGTGGCTTGTTGTCATTCAGCAGCACACTGGTCAGTTTTGGCCACCACTTGCCCTTTGCATTGTTTAACTTTTCTCCACTGAGATGCCAAAGTAATATTACTGATCACTGGGTACTTAAACATGGGCTGCATAAAATGCTTCCTTTAAGTATTTCACTGGCAATTAAAGTCTCTAAGAAGGAATACATAAGGAAAAAAAAGAAGAAAGAAAATATGTAGGTTAAAATATAATTAGTAGTTATATTTATCACTGAACTAATTCTGAGTAGAAGCAAATGAGGTGCCAGACTGCAGGCAGACATGGCCACTCTCTGGAAGGCCCAAAGCAGGTCCCAGTCTGCTGTTCCAGACTGTTTTGCCAGTGAGCACTACAATAAGACACAGAAAGAGGCACATAGTGAAGAAATTGGTATCTGTAAAATTTGTTAAAAGGCTACACAAAGTCCTGACACACAATTAATCCTGAAAAAAAAATCAATGGGATTTTTTACTCCCACTCCTTTGGCCTCTGCTGAAAAACTCAGCCTACATATGTTAAAATTTTAAAAAACCCTGTTAAATACATTATTTCTACCCATATTTTGTATCAGATATTCATTAACAACTAGATAAATCTGCTTTTAAATTGTTCATTTCAGTTTTAGAAATGAAAACCTACGTTTTCTGTATAACAAAGCAATGTTTTGGGGGTCACTGTCTGAACTGTATTTGAATCTTCTTTGCTGCTTTTTTACAGTGACAATTGAGTTTCATTGCAAATATATTGGTCACTTCTAGTAAATCTTTTGTCTCACAACAAAGTTTAGCACATGGGGAGCCAGGTCTGATGCAACCACCTGGTGTCTGATACAACTACCTGATTCCCTAAGCATGAAAAGGTAGTATTGGGAAAAGTAATGGATTTAAAGGGTTGGTTAAAAATCAAAGTCACAGATACTAAATTGACTGCCACTAGATTTTTCACTGGTGAATTTTTTTAATGTTACATGTGTTAGAAGGGAGTAACAGACTGACAAGTGTTAGCCTGCAGAAAATCTCAGTCTGGCAGCAGCCAGGAAGGAAAAACTGGGGTTTAGGGCACCCAGAGTTTCCAGGGCTGGGACAGGGAAAGGAAACATTTTCTTTTCCACATCCATGAAAGACATATGATCTGAAAGCCACTGAGGTAAAAATGGAAACTTGTAGGTCTCCTCTCTTCTGCCTTACTTTTCAGGTGAAACTGTACTTTCCCTGAGTGTCATGAATGCTGCATTGCAAAAAGCTATTAATAAATAATAGCTGGAGTATGTATACAAGATCATTATTTAATCTTTCAGTAATCTTTTGCCATGCATAATTCATTAAATGTTTTATTTATTGCTCATATTTATTAAAAATTGATTGTATTTCTTCTACCTAATGTCAATTTCCAGAAGCAATAAATTATTAATATTTAATAAATTGAAAAATGCAAGGAAAGAAATATTAAAAAAATAAGTGCTCGCTCCGTGTGTTTCCTGTTCTCACAGACATGCCTCTCACTACATGCTAAGCAACCCCATTCTTTCTTTGCAGGCTGCAGCTGCACTTTAATTTACAATCTGGGGAGTAGTGACAATTTAAAGCACGAAGCTCCAGAGTCAAACCTTATCATCCTCCTGCCTCAGAAAGCCTGTGAGTTTGGCTTCAAACCAAGGACAGACTCTGAAACATAGCACTCATCTCAGAGCCATCAGACTGCTTTCAAGGCATCTGCTACAACCCCAAAAGTTAGAAACAAGAATCAAATAGTAAACTCAGAACAAATAATATGGCTTTGGGATGGAAAGCTTCAGAAAGCCCTGGAGATATGATGCAACATGTCATAAGGTAATTCAAAGCATTCATTCCAGACACTTTGTAGCATTTTCACATGGAAAAACATCAGTTTTAGATGTGGTCCCAACATCAACAGGAACTGAGAATACCCAGCAAATGTCATAGAACATCCTGTTTTGGGGCAGTCTCCCCTGCATAACCATTGTAGCTCCAGCCCAAATTCCTCTTCAGTTTTTATCTGTTCACCCAGACATTAAGCTGACAGCATGTCAATCCTTGCTCTGCACCAACCAGAGAGTCTGGGACTGAGGGAGAACTTCTTGGCTAACCCTGTGCTTAGGCTAATCAAGAAGTCCAGTTGCAAGACCAGAAAAGTCTTAACCAGCTCTGAGGTCTCTAGACGTGCCTGCGATACAAAACAAAACTAGAACATTGAGAAATTGGAAGCAATTAAAAGGAAAAATCAAACAATAATGACTTGGGTGTCTGGAAGGAATTGAGGAGTGATTAAAGCAATTAAATCTAGATAGCTTGGCTAAGAGATAACTTCAGAGAAGTGAAGAACTTACATAAACTTGAAAGATTTAATCAGCATCCAAGGGATGAGGGCACGTGCAGAGGCAGAGCCAGCACACAAACAATGCTGGGAGATGCAGGGGTGGGAGGAGGGGGGACTCATAAACCCCGGCCAAGACTGAGAAACCAAAACTGTCACAGCAAAGAAAGTGAACTGCAGATGGGACTGTATGGACAGGGGGAAATCAATGAGACAGCAAATCTACTCTCACTGGTAAAGCAGATAGAACAAAATAGCAGGTCACATCTCATAAAAGGAGACCTGACCTGCTACAAGCAAGGCAGGGACAGGGAGAATTGTAACCAGCAAGAATTGGTGCTCATGTTAGCACACAGTTGGTGTTACTCACTGCACTACTCTGTTGGTACTTCAGCCCCGAGAATATAAATAGTATTTACATTAACAGTGGCTCTTTCTGAGTTTGATGCTTCCCCCTACCCCTCCCTGCCTTCCACACTCCCCATACAGATGTAGAAATCAGGTTGCAGGTATTGAGAGCTGAGAAATTAAATGTGACTGCTGGATAAAACTCTGCAAGTAACAAATCTAATGAGTTTGTTTTAATCCTCTTGAGCTGCTAAACACAATGACTGCCTGGGCCAGTGCACAGCTCTGTCTGACATAGCCAGGGACAGTCCTTTCTTTGGGATGCCATACTCCTGCATCCTAAGTTGTCATTACAAACAATGTCTAGGTGCATTTACAGTAGCATTTTGGTTCCAGTCAAAAGCCTGCTTTTGAAGCAAAATCTCCTGATGACCTCCACTTAACCATGCATTTATTTCCATTCCTGAGTGAGAGTAGACCATGAAAACTGGTCTCTTTCTGGATGAAGCTAAAGCCAAAGGTGGGCTTCAACTGGTAGTGGCTTTCCAATCCATGGGAACAGGCTAAAGCTAGTATGAAGTGTCCTTGAAATGTCCATAATGTGAACACTAGGCCTTAGCCAAATGGTTTTGGGTTCATCCAAAATCACTTGGTTAATAGAACATTGAAATAACTTTTATAGCAATGTATAAACTATTCAAGCACATTAGTTTTGTATCTCATTTGGATAAGCAAATATTACTTGCAGAGAACTTGCACTATCTGAATACTCAGTTGCCTGATAAAAAGAGAAAAGATACTTTCTTTGAAGGTACACTCATTTTTGCAAGTCATTGATTTCTTTTTTTCAGAACATTTTATCTCAGCATGTTGAGGTTGCCTAAATCTTGTTAGCTCTGACCCAGTGATGATTCCTTGCATCACGCATTTCACATTTGTGGTGTGTGCGTGAATAGAATCATAAAATGAAAATTTTCTGAGATAACAGAAACACAGATGGCACCAGAACCAAAGGTCTGTAAAAACTGAGTCATGTACTTCGCATCAGAAGACAAAATTTGTGTAAGAAAATTTGATATAAATGGGACTGAAAATAATTACATGAATGAAACAATTTAGACTTTCTTACAAGATGCAACACAAAGAAGTCAATCTGATGATTAATGCAGGCATTAGAATCTTGAACCTAATGGCTCTAGGTGTGGGTTCCATGACCACACACAGACTGCTTCCTGGACGGTGCATCTGAGTCTTGTGTAAAGGTCCGCAGGATGCCTGGGTCAAGGTGTGATGTGAAGGGAAGTAAATGTAGTAAAACTTGTCACAAAATTAAATATTTGAAGAACACTGTAGGTCAACATCTCATACAAAGCGTAGAGCATAAGTGCCCTTCCAACAGGAATGGGAAGAAAATGAAAAGTCAGCACTGACTCTGTTACAGCTGATCATGAAACCTCATCTCACTGCAGCAAACAGGACATGTGACAGTCATTCTGTCCTCCTCTGTCCTGTACAGCTTGGCAGCTGACCTCCTGAGATCCTTAAAGAGCACATGGTTGGAGCTTTCACATAACTGTCCTGCACACACCCAACAGGACCATTAAATAAAAGCAAAAGCACTCTGACATCTAATACTCAGTACTATCATTGAATTCTAAGGAGCCACACAATAGATTATGATAGAAGACAAAGTCAGGAAGCAAGGCATGAGGAGCAGACAGATATTAAAGATAAAAATACAACATCATTTCCCTCACCTTTCCAGTCAGAGAAGCATTTTGTCTCAGAAGTGATTTGATTCTGCATTGCATTGGTTTGGGGTTTGATATCCTTTTTTTTACTAGTCCAATTTCAGCTCTGACAGAATATAATTGGCCAGAGCTCTGCTTCTGTGCTTGAAACTTCAATTCAATAACCTCTCTCCTATTATATTCCACAGAGATCCAGAACTAATGTGTGCTTGGGATATGAGAAGAGTGATTCTCTGGAAGAACTGAAGTTCAGTTCCTTTATTTCATTTCAATAAACTGAGGTTGACTTTTAAATTGGCAGACCTGTCAAAAGAAATTTTTTTTATCACAATTAAAAGCTGAGGCACGTAGTGGTCTTATCAAAAGAATAAAATGGATTTTTTTCCACTTTTCTGTGCAAGTATCAGTCAGAAAAGGCAGAGTAGGGGGAACACAACCAAAAAATATTTTCACAAATACTCACACAGATTGAAAAAAATGAATTTGTTCCAGCTGTGTTTGCTTCTCTCAGATAGACAAATAATCCAGCTTTGGTCACACACATTCTCATGGAAAGAAAACTTTGAAAACTCATGAGGATTCATGGAAAGCAAAGTTTACATAGAGGAGGAAATCAGCCAGACAGGAGTCAGACTGCACTGATTGCAAACCAGCACTGAAAACACATACAACTACTTATGGGACTGTCAGAGAGAATTATAGTAGCACCTTGTGCAAGACTTCAAGCATGTCAGTGCACTGCTGCTCAAAGGAACTGTGTCTTGGACAAACACTTGGTCAAACCCAGCAAGTATCAAGAAATGTACACTTTTTTAAATTATTTAAAACTGTGTGTGTCTTACTTGAGGGACCCCAGCCCGAGAGGGTTCTAATTGTTTCATTTATATCTGGCTTTAATCTTTATGTTTATTCAAATCTTACAGAGGTTTATATTTATACTTATCCAAATGAGGAACAACCACCTTCTGATCTGAGAAAGCTATTTTCCTAGACACCATAGCCAGGAATGCTGAATATTTAATGAAGCTGATACATGGGGGGAAAAAAAAATTAGTCAAGAAAGACAGCAGCTACAGATGCAAAGAGGAGACAGCAGTGGTGTTGTGCCTATATAGCACAGATGTAATTTCAGTCCCTGCATGACCCACAGCCCATCCTGCCTTAACACAAATAAGTTGGATATTTGCTAACTCTGTAGCTGTGATAGAGCAAAATGGAGACAACAAAGCCTGGTGACAAATATGCCGAGCAAGGTGTCACAGCAAGTCAGATCAGCTTGCAAGTCAACTAGTTTTTACAGCTAGCTTTGAGCCAGTCCACCAGCCTGTCCCACTCAAGAACTGCACAGATCATCCTGACACCAGTGGTCAAGAGAGGACATGCTCAAGCTGGTTTGCCTTGAGCCAGCTATAAAGCTCTTGTGGCTAATGTGGCTAGCACAGAGCACCTTGCACAGGTTTCATGAGAATGGTACCCAAATGTCTGGAAAAAAATAAATATGAAAAGATTTATGCAGATGCTGTGTGAATATTAGGACAGCACAGCTGTACATCAGCGACCTGGTGCCATGAAAAGATAATCCTCTTGTGTGCAGCCACTGTTAGAAGATGCCTTCGGTACCAAAGAAGCAGTAGTGGGAAAGAGCAAGTGTAGTATGTAGAGAGAAAGTAAAAGGGTTCACTTCCACACAGGCAGTTTTCTCTCAATATCATTTTTTTCTGATAGCAATTCAGAGCTACGCAACTGGGGGAATCCCTGTGCCATCTGGAGCATTTCTGAATAGGAGTTTCATAAACCATTAAGCAACACTTTTACCTTCATGCATATATTCCCAGGAGGGGATTGCAGTGGCCTAGGCAATGTGTGTTTGAAATCCTCATCTGATCAGCTCCACTCAGCATTTCACCATCTTCTGTCAGATGGCTCCACTTGGCAAATCTTGGCAGTCTCGATCTTGGCACCATTTCAAAGTGTAGTTGAGGAACCTTCTCATACCTCTACACACAGAAGTAACATGGATTTCTGTTTCCCTTCATAGGTTAGTCACATTGTGAGTCACAACACAGAACACACAGCAGCACTACCAGATTCACCACCCTTCGGATATGCGGGAAGGACAGGGCTGGCACTTGGTATCACAATCCTGCCCCACCAGGGTGGCCCAGGGTGGCATCCACCAGTGCTGTTCAATCATCCTGTATGTGTCCAAAAGCCAGCTCAAGAGAAGAACCAGTGTGAGTTCCCCTTTCCTGCAGACATCACCAGGAAAAAAGGCAGGTTTCAGAGCTGTCCCTGCCACACCACCAAGGTTAGCACAGCTACTGACTGCCTTCATCCCAGAGTGATAACCTATCTGGCTGGAATTGGGTCTGCCACTCCATGTGAAAACCATCCTGTTCCCATCCCGTTGCCTTTAGACAGTTTTGGTTAGCTGAGGAAAGCAAAGAAGGGGTACCCACGCCCCTCCTGTAAAGCCCTTTGTGATACTGCTGAAGGAAAAATGGTAGGTTCGTAATTAATGGAGCATTGATTACTTTGTGGCCTCCAAGAAAGATATATCCTGGCATATTGCCTGTGAATAGCTTCTGCAAATGGAGAAGTTTTATGCTATTATATACATAAATATGTTTTATTTTTCCAGTGGATTATTTTTAAGTGTTTTGTGAGTAAAATGCCTCCATCTCTTCATTGGCTTTTCACAGAGAAGTGCCCCGCCTTCTCAAATGTCTCCAGCCAGCACAGTACCACCACAATTCTAGCAGCATCCTTATAGGCTTGCCACACTCCTGGTTATCAGCAGAAGAAAGGACAGCAGGTACTGAGCTGATTCCAAGTTACAAATATACTTGACCTCTTACTGCAACTTGTTGGTGTGCAGGGATGTTAATTGGTGTCTCTCCTCTATCCAAAGAGTGGATGGAGTCAAATGTCATGATATCTATATGAATAAGTCATCTTTGAGATCTATCAGAAATACATTTCTTGATATTTGCTGGGCAGTAGAGACTGACAGATGGAAAGATGGATGGATGGATGGATGGATGGATGGATGGATGGATGGATGGATGGATGGATGGATGGATGGATGGATGG
>JAWWLV010000121.1:100281392-100302532 GCA_035041135.1 Platyrinchus mystaceus | reverse complement strand
GATGGATGGATGGATGGATGGATGGATGGATGGATGGATGGATGGATGGATGGATGGATGGATGGATGGATGGAAGAAAAGACCAATGAACACTGAAACTGTGTGGTCTCACTGCCTTTGAAGACCAGACTGATGTGTGATAGCACATGTGACTATCACAAAACATCTCCTGATGTTTTGAAGTGGTCAAACTGCTATTCTAGCACCTATTCAGAAAGGTCAGAAGTTGGTCACTTTTCTCTAGGTTCTTCTCATAAACCACTAAAAGAGTAAAAGTATCTTCATCTGTGACCTGTAACAGTCTTTTTGTGAGATCTTACAGACTCGACACAGAAGAGGATGTCAGCCTGTTAATGGCAACACCCAGCATCTCAGTCAGCCTTGCTGTTTCATCCTGATAGAACTCCTGCATATGAAGCTCCCTGCAGCTGTTCCTCAGAGGTGAACACCCTCCTCGGACACTCTGCAGGCCATCCTCCAGACCCAAAGACACCCTGGAGGCACTTCACCACTGCTTAAGCACAGTTGTTTTTTTAACCTCTCCATTTATTTGTAACTGCTCCAGGCAGTAATGATCCTGTTATCTGCATGATCTCACTTTCATTAACAAGTCTTCTTTTCATCCTCACAGTCTGTGAGACCTTCTTGTGCCTTCATCTCTGTTTCAAAGCAGGTTTATAATTTGCAGAGCAGGAATTGGTTTACCCTTTATTTTTTCTTTTTTACCACGGTAAGCGGCAACCCACAGCACATGGCAAACCATCCTGCCTGGATTGCATCTCTGGCAAAGCCCCCTGCACCACAGGTTGAAGGCTGGTCTGCAGTGGAGCAGGAAGCGCAGGCTTGTGGAGGTTAGCTGGGGGAAAAGGACCATCTCAGGGCAGGGACCTCTGAAAGGTTTGGCAGTGGCTCAGCAAATCTTTCTTGCTCTTCTTTCAAAAGTACATTTCTAAATGTGCTGCCTTGAGGCCAAAGAAATTCCCAGAACAAACATGAATTTTTCAGGAGGATGGAATGTGTCTACTTCTGTTCCCTAAGACACAAAAGAGACAAAAAAGGCCAATTTTCTAACTTCAAAGAAGATATTCTTAGTATAAACTTCCAGAAACATATGCAGACAAACACGCACAAATACACTACATACATAAACATGTATATGTGATTCCCACCACCACAGTTTTGACAGAGCCTGCCCCTTGCTCCACCACAAAAGCCTGGCAAGCCATCTTCATTAACCACTTGAGCTGGAAGTAAAGCATTTTCTCTCCCAAGAAAGTACTAACTGACAAAGGGGAGAGAAAAAACTCAAGCAAAACTTTCTTTGCTTGTTAGTGAAAGGCCTGGTAATCCACTGTCCTTGCTCCCTTTTCATGCTCAGTACTTGGAATGGCTGCAGAGTCATTACCAGTCTGCTGGGCAAGGCTGGGGAGTGGAAAATTATGTATGGCACTCTCAGGGCTAATGGCACCTGCCACCATTCAGGTGAACAGAAAACTCATACACCTGGCCTGCATCCAAAATTACAGCCTTATCCCTCGTGTCACATAAGCATGATTAAGAAAATAATTTTTTTTCCTCACTGACTGAGCATTAAATCTTAATCAACATGCTGCTGAACTGAGAAATGCTCTTTGTTTCCAGCAGTGGATCAGTCCCTCACTGATGACACAGGCTCCTGATTTTCTGTCCTTCAAACTTCCTTCCCTCTCTGCACTGGGTGCCCAGCCAGCACAGCATCAGTGCCCACGTTAGCAGCCAGAAAATTCAGCCCCCATGGTCTGTGGGAGGCACAGGAGTGAGGTCAGGATGGGACAGAGTGTTCTGAAGTAGCTGCAGACCAACATAGTCATTCTCTCTCTACACTTGCTTATATACCCATGTACATATACTCAGAATATTTCTACTTTGATATGAAAGCCTGATGAACGGAGTTTATATATTTCATCAGCTGTTCCTAAAGGCTGAAGCCTTAGTAGGCTGTGCACTTCTAATGGAGGTCAAGACATTAGTGATTTTTTGCAATAATACAGAATAAATACGTACTCCTCTGTTAGATGGCTTTCTGGCAAAGAAGTTTGTTCTCTGCTCCTTCCAGATACTTCCATTTTGTAATCCTTCACAAGAAGGGATCCCAGATACTTCCATTTTGTAATCCTTCACAAGAAGGGATCCAGCCATTTGGAAGTGGATATAACTAAATAAAATAACTGAATCTCTAATCCTGTTACTGACATACATTGCTAACATTCTCCTCACACACATCGGAGGAAGGATGCAGTCTTTTAGGTAATTTACTACTAATGAATAAAAATAACAAACCTAGAAGAATCAAATCCCCACAAGCCAATTTGTTCTCACATCTAAACAGAAACCATTGGAGTAACATGGTCAAACTTGTATTCAGCTTTTCAGAAAACAGGTTTGGAAAGGAATTCGGGCAGCCCTCCAATCCGTCCCAATCCCCTAAACTCTACCACTGGCTTAAGTTAGAAAAATTTCACATCTCGGGTCAAACTAGATTCCATGTACAGAGAAAATGATCCAAACAACTGTGACTGATGAACATTTTATCTGAAAATTATTTTTTTCTGATTGGATGTTTTCAGCTGCCAGCACAAGTGTAAATGCTCCTCACTTCAGGCAGGTAAATATTTCCTTGCAACAGTGCCATGAAAAACAGGCCCACTGTGAGTCATTTTGTCTCAGGCAATTTTTCATAATTGGACTGCATGGAACAGACTCCTCTTGTTATTGGTGTGATATCAGATAATAAAATAAATAACTTGCCACTTTTGTAAGCAGAAGGGAAACAAAAGAGATTTATAGCATTGGGATTTGGAAATGCTTGTTACTTGCTTGTTTCCCATTTTGTGTCTTCTCAAGAGGTTAAACAAAAACATCAGTAAGTGTCTTTCTGCAAAGAGGTACAGGGGAAACAACACTGTGTATCAAATTGAGACTTCAGAGGGGAATTTCAATCAGCATATTATCAAGATGTTCTGACAAAGTTTAAAATCTCTAGAGATAAAAAGAGTTACTAGAACTCATACAGCTGTTTGATGCTTATCTGTGATTGCTCTTAGCAGGCAAAAAGCAAAAAGGGAAAAATTGATGTGATCAATTTTAGTAGAAATTAAGTAACATGAAAGAGAGGAAGGAAAGAAGAGGAAGGTGCAACAAGCAGAGAACAACAAAACAAGTACCAGTGGTGGAAAGCTAAAAGAAAATGCTTTAAAGTAAGAAAGAAGGTACATATATTTCATATCAAGTGATGAAACCTGAGAGCATATTACTCTGAATTCTCCATTTTGTAATGTCCTCTGTGTGTATGTTTTGGTCAAACACAGGTGTGATTTGGGTTCAGAATGGGAGTAATGCATTCAACTTTAGTATGTGCTCAAAAAATAAAAGTAAGTAAGTAAAAATAAGCTCAAGCATACACAGTCTCCTCCATCTACAAAGCCTCAACACGTCAGAGTCCCTCAAGGAAAAGGACAAAGTGCCAAGGGAGAAGAACAAACAGCAGATTTGGCTGTAGGGTAGATATAGGGTCAGGTAGGGCAGTGCCAGATGCCCATGAAGGGGACTACCCCCATAGTTCCAAAACAGGGTGAACACAAACTCAGGCTTGAGATTGATCCCCTCTCATCTGTGAGGCTATAGGGAACACCCCAAGTGGTGCAAGACACACAGCAGAACTCAGGAAAGGCTCTCTGAAGAAAATAATGATGGTTATGAACAGCCTGAAAGCTGGAAAGCTTTCCAGGCTATGGCATTAGCAAGGGAAGCAGCCTCCACCGCTGCTCAAGCCTTGCCCTGGATGTCTGAGGCCACCCATACCTCCACCTACTCTCCAGGGTCACAGGCACCCACTCTGGGTCCTATAGGGAGTTCCTGCCTCCTGCAAGCTCTGCTCTCTCTTTCCTCTCTGGCGTTTTTTGTGCTAAAAGGAGAGCACGTGTCAGGGTAGAAGCTCAGCCCCTACTTTTTGTCACGTCCCAGAGGATATTGTTTCTTTCCATGTGCTGTATAGGATGCTCAGGCAGAATCACGTGCCTTGCCCAGCCATCAGTTGTTGGATGTTTAGGGTAAATGTTGCAATACCCCTCAGACTGCCACTTGCCAGCTCTGCTTTTCTCCCAAAAGGCCACTCAAGATATATCAAAAAGTCCCTAACTCAGTGTATTTGCTTTGTACAAATTCAATTTAGGAGTTTCCCATTAGTTCAGAGACATGATATACTGAAGGTTTCAACACTGTTAAGTACAACCGTGAGAGAGATACTTTGCTTATGTCTCACTCTGACTTCACTTCATCTTCCGTGTTACTTGACATTTATTTTTGAGCAGTATATACTGGTATGGAATTACATGGTAAAATCTTATGAAATAGGAAAGTTTCTTCTTCTGTGAATTGCTTGAGCACCATGTAAACCATGGAAAGAACAACAATACTGTATTGAATTGCTGCTAAATTGAACATACTGCAGGACAAAAAAATGTCAAGACATCTCACACATGAAAAACAATTTTAGAAACTTCAGGCTTTAGAAAGCCTCCTAAAATGCATAAATGTTACATTTTAATACAAGGAAGGACTGTTATTTAAAAAATCATCACTCAAACATATTTGAAATGTTAAAAACTACAGGAGGAAATCAGAAAAGAAGAAAAATTAGGAAAAAGATAGTCAGCAACTGAAGTTGAACTTTAAAAACACATGACAGCTTCAGCCTTTTCATTGAGTCTACTACACACAGAACAGAAACATGTTGGAAAAAAATTGGCATTCAGAGGCATTAAAATTATTCAGTTACTGCTATCACTCACTGAGAAACATGACGTTTCATCATATGAGTCATTTCTGCAAGGAAATGGGCACAAAATGTGCTGTGAAGCACATTGAGAAGCCACAAATACAGGACCTGAAGAGAGGGAGTTTCTGATGTGTAACAACAGCATGACATTGGCTCATACCAACTGTGATAGAGCCTTTAGCTTGGAACATGAGATGGGCCACCACATGAAGGTGGAACTACTTCTGACATGTCCCTGGAGGAGACCCACTCCAGGTGGGAAGGAGACATGGGAGCATTTTCCTACCTGCTCTGTGGCTATTTTTTAGCACCTCTTGGATAAATGCACCCGATAAATCCAATTGCTGCAGCAACTGTACTCTTACCATGTAGCACCACAACAAAACAAGTTTGCAATAAAACAAGGGAACTTTCCAGGGCTCGTTGTAGTGCTCACCAACCCATAGCAGAGAGGGGCACTCATGTATCTCATTTAATTGTATTTTAGATTCCTCCCCAAATCTGTAATGGTCTGTGGAGGGTGTTGGCTGAGGGCATACCAATCCCTCAGCATCAAAGCAAAGGCAGGTTGACTGTCTGATTAAAATTGCTGCTGAGCACATCAGTGCCTGGAAACTGGGCAAGGCAGCTCACATCACTGTCATGGTTTCCTCTGTGAGGTGTTCCCCAGTTTGGCTGTCCAGGTGGGCATAAATCTTCCTTCTGCTCAGGTGGGTCTAAATCTGTGCTATCTTTTCTGCTTGATCTGGAGTCCTCAACCCTCCAGGCATGCCCTCCACTGCAAATGAGGACCTTCTGGCCTCACTCATTGCCAAGATGGGAATGCAAAACTTCTCCATCTGAAGCTCTTGCTTCTGGACCTCCCCAGAAGCAGCACACCCAAAATTGCACATACTGGCTCCAAACAGCAGCTGATGCTTCTTCGCAGTGGCCCATTTTCCCTCATGTGTCGCAGCTAATGCTCTTGATCCCTCATACCCCAGAGGCCCCAAATGCAGAATTCGTCCAGAAGAACAACAGGCCAAAGACTTCCTGCAGCATCAAGTACACACAGCTTATCCCACGCAGTCTTGCACCGCCACTGGAGCTACACCCACTGCAGTGGAGTTACGTGGCACAATTCAGTGCGGTTCATGACCCCTTCCTCTCACTGTGCATCGCATGCCCTTTGTTACAGACAGCTGTTATTTATTCTAAGACTGTCTCAAAGTCTTCCTCAGAAAATTCTCCACTATTTCAAAGCTGTGATTGTCTTTATCTCCTTTTTTGTTTCAGGATCATACTGGGAAATTGCTGGAGATTTTTTTCTGCCTTCACTTCTAGAAGTCAGGACTGCATTTCGCTTGCAAACAAAGCAGCTGAATAATCTTACAGTCAACCTCCTCCTTTAAGGAGACATTTTTAAATTGTTCACTTTAAGGAGTTTGCAATGAAAGTCCTTGATGAGCTAAAGAACATGTGCTAATTGCTATTTCATTATAAATTTCCGGTGCATATCTTTCCTATGGAAGTATTAAAAAACTCAGTCTGCCTCTTACCATCTTTGTGGTCATTTGAAAAAAGTTGTCTTGCCTCATGATGACACTGGGAATCTCACCCAGAAACAGCCCAGATTGTGTGAAAGCAGTATCCATACAAAAACCATTCAAGCAAAAGGAGAACGGAATATTCACTCATAACAGGTCTTGAACAAACAATTTGTACAAGAGTACAGAAAACAGCAAAATCAAAGGAAGGAAATAAGTTCCAGAGGAGTGGCTCATCACAGTGGAAAAGAATCAACCACATCTGGTCCTGCAGGTGGAAGTTTACCTCCATCCCTCCCCAACAAAACCCCCTAACAGTACAAGTGATATACTGTGATTGTGGTGGCTTTTGATTACTCATCAAAAAAGAACCATATAAACTTACAAAAGAAAGTCAAGGAGTAGTCAATAAGAGGGTTTGTCTCAAATTTACCTATTAAAAAGCCCAAGATATGGATGTAAGAGAAAAGAGACCGCTTGACTTATCAGAGGTGGAGTACAGCCAGTTTGGCCCCAGAAACTGCTTGAGGAAGGACCAGGAGACTGTATTCAGTTCCCTTGTGTCCTTGGCAGGTTCCCTTGAAAGCCAAACATTGCTCAGCAGGGGGATGTACTTACATCCTCCATCTTGTGATCTCCCAACAGCTGAGCACAGAGGAAAGCTATGGATTTCCTAACCACAAAAGAACACATGTCTGGAATCAGATTCCTTGTGGGTGACAACGGTAAGATTGAGAGCTAAGCTCTTTTTTGAGTCATTCATCAGCTCAGATGTGAGTTGTCAGCCATTTGAAAGTTTTCCACAAAAGCTGCCACACAGAGTCTGTGCTCTTTATCAGTTCTCCAAGTATAGCAGTAGAGATATGTCAGACCCACCATTTTCATTTATTAAAACTTTCTACCTAGTTTGACAAACTGGAGGAAAGTTCTAGATATAACTGAATATTAATTGACCTTCTTGCATTCTCCTAAACCTCCAGTTCACAGCAGTACATACTGTAAAACATAAAAGGAATGATTCTCTCTCGTTTAAGATATCCACTGAGACCCTGCATCTGTCTTTCCCTGGACTCTAACCCAGGCCACTTCCCTGATGCTTCAGAAACCTCTAAAGCTTCTGTCCAGAGCATCAGTTACATACCCAATTTTAAAGCAAAATTATTAGTTGGACAGAATCAAAGAATGAAGAAGGCCTTTAAGGTAGGTCCAGTTCCTCACCATTTTTAGGTATCCTGCTCAGGGGTCAGGGGCACATGGTTTTATGGCTTTTTGGAGGGGAAAGGTTGGAGCACTGAAATCTAGGAAGTCCTGTGTCATGTGAGGAGGAGAGTAGCAGCAAGTTGGCATTGCTGGGCTGAAGCTGTGAGAACACATCTCCTGGTGCTGTTCCCCATGGAAACCACTGCTCCTGCCTGAGACAGTCCTCAGCAGGAGTCAGGCCTGCTCAGGTCTGCTGGCTGAACTGCTCTTAGGAGGGCTCCTGGTCTCATTTTGGTTAAACCATTCTCAGTGAATCCAAACAGCTTAATAGAGAGACCTGAGATTCACCAGCCCAAGTTCCCTACAAAGTCAACAGAGAGCAAAACATTTCTGTAGGTCAGCTCAGGCTTCCAAGGTCCAAGTCTGGACATGCCTGCTTCTCCCTTGGAGTCTGAGGCAACTGCACTCCTGAGATGGATGGTTAGGAGGAGATCAACAAGGTGAAGGTGGACACAGGACTTAGACAGGCTATTATGTTCAGCTGCACTCAAAGTCAAGCGCAGTTTGGAGGGACTGGAGACACTGGACAGGGAAGTGGCTGGAAGAGAAGCTGTTTGGGATGATTATTGCAGCTGGGGCAGCCTCTGAGAAAGGGGATGGGTGCCTCCTCAAAGGGGACACTATGTTCTTGACCATCAGAATGGGACAATCAGCTGAAATCAGTGAAAATTATGCCCAAGTACCACAGTGCAGGGATAAAAAATTAAAAGCACTGTAGAAATCTGTAATGTATTTACTGTGGGGAAGCTGAAGCCACAACTGTAATCCCACTCATGTTCTTTTTTATAAAAGTGCATCAGCATCTGCTTTACAAAAATCTGTTATGTAAAGAGTACTAGTGAGGTCTTTGAGTCATGTGAGGAGAGTCCAGCTCCTCAAGGACCTCCAGCAACTTATATATTTTGCATAACTTATAATGTAAAGCAAAACTGGAGGGAAAGGAATGCTGGGAGCCAATGGGTGTAACTCCACTATAATCAATAAATTATAGCACTGACTCCAGGCCCCAGTTCAACACACATTTTTTAGTGAACTAGATGCCAAAAATAAACAAGCCTTTTCTATAGATTTAGGAAGACAAAGCGCCCAGGCTCTGACTTTCCAAAGCTACTCCCAAGCAAAAGGCAGGGAGTGAAAATGAGATATTTCAGGCTAAGAAAACAGCAGCAAACTGAAAAGTTCAGAATGGAAACACTTGGACAACCTTCTTTGTCTAATAACCCGTGATTTAGGTATAATATTCTGGCCCTGAAACTAAAGCTGAAGGAGGTTTTATTACAAATGTAGCTTCATTTTTAATTAGACAGTGAAAAGTAGTAGGAAAAAAATAGCATAGGAGCAATTTTGTGTGGGGACTGCGTGACCTAAAAGCTGCTTTTCAACTCTAATATCAATGATTTTGTGCTCCAGTTTCCTTCATCAACTGACTGGGGACTGTTTTTCAAGTCATTAGGAAACTAGGAACATATCAGTTTTACTTCACAATCACAGAGAAATGGCACCAATAAGAAAACAGATGGAGATTTTATTCTTACCTGAACTGATTGTGCATTGTTTAAACTGAGCTGATACAGTGGCCATGCCTTTTTTGCTACTGCTAGACAGAAGAGAGGAATTAGACTCCATATGATATTTCCAGACAGCAAGTTACAGACCGAACTTGTAGAAGTGGCAGTTCTTTATGTTTCCATAGCAACCCAGGCAGCACTTGTCAGTAATTAAAATTAACTCCACAGTTTTATTGGAATGCCAAGAGTTGCCTTCTCAGATGATGGGGACAAAAGAGAAGCAGCAATATCTGCAAAAATAATAGATTTCTTTATACAGCTCAGTCATTCCTACAGCAGCTTTCAGCCAGATCACATCCTAATCCTTACCTCCTGCAGTACTGTTTCAGCATCTGTTTGACCAGCAGTGGAAAATCATATCTAGAAGATTTTAACCCAATTCCCACCACAAGCCTGGAGCCTTGCAGATGCATCCTGCTGCTGACATAGGGTTCTCCTGTCTGGGCAGTCCCAGGTATGCCCTCCTGCCTCTCCTGACAGCTGTCTACTGCAGGTGAGAAAGGTGACAACAACAGCCTTTCTCCAGATCAAGCTCACCTAGAGCCCGTCAGCCGCTGAGGTCAAGGCTAGTGAGAAGGTGCATCCTGTGCCTCTTAAAAGCTCGACAGAAAAACCCACTGAGATAGCCTTGCCAGGTTCTGACATGGCTTTAAGGTGGCTCCTTTCATTCCTAGTGAGCTAGCACCCCTGACCTGCCATCCCCAAAGCAATCACCTCTACCACAGATCACATACAGGGAGAGGGTGCAAACTGCAGCAAGCAGTGCTGGTGTTGGGGAGGGGAAAATTGCAGCCTTTCAACCCTCCCCAGCCATCCACTCTTACAAAAACCTCCATGGCAAAGCACTTGTCTCACAGAATATATCTACATCCTATGTAAAGAGGACAGGGGGGAAAAAAGCCCATCACTAAGCCCCCGATCATCAAGCATTGCTTCAGTCAGATAATTTCTTGGCTTTGTCCTGAACCTTCTCCACCAGCTGCCTGCAGAGCAGGGTTTGGGCACACATGCTGAAATGGTTCATTGCAGGAATTTTCCCAGATGTGAATATTAGATTGATTTGACAAGACAGCACAGTGTTTGGCTCCCCTTTCCCCACCAACTCTCCAGCACTATCCCAGTGGCTTTGCAGCCTCACATGTCCTCATGCTAAATGTCAGCAAAACAAGTTACCAGGATCATGTGGAAAAACCACTGCTGTGGTGGGCTGCCGCACTTTGCTCATTTTCCTTTAGACAAGTGGAACTGGAAAAACACAGTAAAAATAATAATCATAGTTTTATGTACAATGTTTCCTTTGTGGGGCCCAGAGGGGAGCCAGGGCCAAGTGCTAAGTGTAGATGCAGCCAATCTGCTCTGGAGGGAGCAAAACGGGCACGAACCAGCCTGTTCCCCTTGGCCTCCCACACAAAGATCAGTCCTTGGCTCTCTTTTATTTAGTAGTAGGGACGTATACAGAGAGCACCAAAAATCAGTCCTATGTCCAATAAACTCCTAACTTAATAGAAAAGTAAATAATTTTGCTTCTCAGAGAAAGTTGTATTTTCCAACTGGCTAAGCATAAATTGAAATTCATCTCTTAGGACCATAGCCTAGCAGCAGTTAGCATCTCCAGCAAAACAGACCATCATTAGTAGCTCAGAAAGTCGTTAGGTAAGCCAAAATAAAGTGTTATATTAAAAAAATATTTTTTCCTAATGTCTACCCCAAGAAGATATCTATTAACAGCAAAAGAAGTACCTGCATTTCATTACAGTAATTCAAATAAGGCAGGAAATTGTAACACCAATGATTTATATCTTTAGAATGAATGGGAATACAAAATACGTACATACACAAATGTATTATGAGCTCAGTAATAGCATAAAAACTATATGCAGAAAGGTATATGCTGTTGTTTGATATTAAAGGTAATATCCTACCAAAACTATAATTGGCAAACCTATACCTGCTGCAATGAAGTCTTAAGGGGCTTCTATGGAAACCACTGATTTCAACAAAGAAGTCTAGAACTGGAACTGTCTGTGTTTAAAATCTTTTTTTAAACACAGCTTGAAGCAAAATGTGGAGTCTTTTTTAAGACTCTAAATCAGCTTTCATTTTCTTTTTGCTCATTTCCTCTTATTTAGATAACAAATACTTGGAAGATTTTGCTCTTCCTAATTTTTATCCCAGAAAGGCTCAAAGCACCAGTTCAAGAATTGCTCTCAGAGCAGACCAAAAGTGCCCCAGACCTATGATTCAGTAATCCCAGTCGCACTATGATTATTGTGCACCGCTTCCAACTCTGGTTTCATGATGAAACAAAACTCTGGTACAGGCACAAACTGCAATTTCCAGGAATGTCTGTACAAACGGCATGATGCAGTGATGAGCATTCAGGGCACTAGAACATGAAGGGTCATGGTCTTTTGGAAGCAAAGTCATATTTAGAAGCCTCCGTGATTATTTCTTGCAGCTTGTTATAAAAGTTCATCAATAGTCAAAATCCTACCAGGAGTCAGGATATTTTTCGAAATAAGGTTGTATTGCTCCAGGGTTGTATTGAGTGTATTGCTGTGCTGCTGCATTTGACTGCTTCCTTTCCTGCCCACTTGAAACTTGATAAGATCATGGTGGGAAATGGAGCATAAGATGGACAAACAATGGTTCTACTCAGTGAGAAATGCACATAGAAATAGAGGAAATCCTACATTTCCTTACAAAGATAACTTTTCAAATAAGACTTTAAGCAAATATGCAGGTCCTAGTCACAAGGGGAGCCTGACGTGAGCCAGACAAGAGCCTCTAAGTTTTTGTGTGTTGTAAAGGGACATTTATGCCTCTGTATAAAAGGTGCCTAAGTGCCAAAGCAGAAATCCATATCCAGACCTAGGGTGCTGAGGACTTAATGCCAACAAGCACTAAACTGTCACGTGCTCGTGCAGGCTGCCCAGGAACCTCTCTGGCTGCTTCACAGCAGCGTTGTGCGTTGGTGAGGGACACATGTTTGGGAAGTATTGTTAAATGCGTCCCACATATGCAAGAGGGACCCCTGCAGCCTCCAAAGACGGAGTGACACTTATGCCTGTGCCCCTCAAGCAAGGCACAGTGTATGCACCATGCCAGGGGATTTGTTTCAAGGATGGGGTGAGTTGCAAAGCCAGAAATCTATGCAAATGTGACATCATCCCAAAACCCACCCATGGGTGAAATTTCCACATGGAGAAAGAGAGTATGTGCAGGAAAAGAGGAATGTGTCAGCAAGCCCACCCCAGCCCATCTGGCCAAGGCATTATCAGGACAGCTCAAGTTTTAAAATGAAGCACATGCTAAAGAGTTTTGTTAAAAACCCTAAGCCGCTCACCATGAGAGCAGCAGCACAACTTTCCCAAAGCAAGCTGTCTGTAAAGTTGACTGGCTGTCTCTCTGCACAGGATACAGATTACTTTTAAGGTACATAGTCCAGGGACTTTTCACACCAACACATCAGTCCTACCATTTCACTGGTTCTTCGCTTGTTATTATTACAATCATTCATTCTTCCTAAGAGGCACAGCCTCCTGACCTGCTGAAAGACCAGTGAAAGGTTGTTTCAGAGCCAGGTATTACCATGCCAATTTTTTCTGACCAGAGAAAATTCATGCCAGCAAAAGCCTACCCAGAAATTGGAAAGGAGATCTCTCTGAATCACATGATGGAAGTAGGAAGGAGAGGGGAACCCCAAATCTCGACACTGCCACTTGGAGAGCCCAGTGCTGCAAATACCTTTTCCACTCATCCTTCACAGCAGGATACACTCAGCAGCAGCAGCAAGCAGAAGCAGTTCTAGAGGAGGCAGCCAAGCACACCCAAACTCTGCCAAGACAACTGTGCTGCCTGGTTGAAGTGGAGAGAGAGATAACAGCAAGAAAAATTAAAAAAAAATTCAAAAAATTTTAATAAAATTTCAAAACCTCAACATCTACTCTGAAGGGGTTAAACATGTTCTCTGTGTCTCTCTGACTTGTCAATAGTGATAAAATTGCCTCCTTTCCTCCTGCTTTTTCAATACACCGCTACACAGTAGGATTCCAACATGCAGATGCAGCTTTATACAGTTTGTCATGGTTGGCTGCATTTTTCAGAGCTCTTTCTTTTATCTTCATTAAACTTGAATAAAAAGGGGTCTATTAAAAAATGCAAAGGACTCATTTTTCAAAATCAGCCCTGGCCTTCAATTTTTCAATGTTAAAACACTGTTTCTTTTATTTGCTTTAATCCCAACTCCAAAAGAAAGGAAGAAACCCAGCTGGGGAGTGACAGCAAAAATAAATGCCTCAGGACCAAACAGGACAGTCCAATGCTGCCTGCCCCATTTGCCAGGCTGGACTCTCCATAGTTAGTGGTGGGAGGAAGACTTCTTCCTAACAGAGCCATCTGGAGGGTGGTCTGGCACTGGAACAGGCTCACCAGGCAAGCAGTCACAGCACCAAGCCTGACAGAGTTCAAGAAGTGTTTGCAGGTTCTAGGGGCTGTCCTGTGCAGGGCCAGGAATTGGACTTAGATGATCTTTGTGGGTCCCTTCCAACTCCAGATATTCTATGATTCAGAACAAGAGACAAACTCTGGAGCTCCAGCACACCCTCTGTAGAGCCCTTTCTTTCTCTGTCTGGTATTGGGTGCCCAAGGTTAAATCCCTCAGTCAGCTGTATAAATATCCCCTGATGTGCACTAAACTTTTTCACAGCTGTAATCAACTCTTTAAAGAGCACTTGGCTATATCTTCAGAAATTGGATCATAGCAATCTGATATCTTCAAACCAGACATGACAGAAATTTTGGGTAAGGTTTGGTTTCACAGACACCCATTTTCAAGGTGACCTTGTCTCTCAGGCTTCTAAGTTACTTATGTTATTTTTAAAAGGTTAGCAAAAAATAAAAGCCCCATATTTTAAAGAGCTTAGTGCATGGGGTTAGACAGGAACTGTGGCAAACTGTCAGTGCTCTCCTCACATCAACAGGGCAGGCAATGACATTTGGCTTGGGCAGCAGCCAGGACATGCACAAAAGCTCAGGTTTTCTTGAAACTTTGAGACAAACTTGTATAGGTGTCTGAAATGACAGCTTGGGTTTCTAGGGGAGGTGTCCAAGGAGCACAAACAGACAGCATAGGAGACCCTGCCAGGAAATTACAATGCCTCTAAAGTTGAAAAGAGCACTGTCAATAAGCTTGGTGGATGCACTTGAACTCACTGCTTTAAAGGAATAACCCTTTCCACCAGGCTCTGTTGCTGCAAACGAAAATATGATGAGAGTGTGAGTGTAAGACATCAAACTAGTCAACAGAATGTTTTCAAACTCACAATAAGAGCCACCAAAACAGCTGCTTTGTCTAATATTTTCCTTTATCAGAGAAGAGCATAGCAGCATTCCTGTCTTGGCATATCATGTAACACAGCAAAAGCCTTCAAGAGTTTTTAAGCATTTTTTTGCTATGAAGCATTCAAAGTAAAGGGATCAAAGATCAGGAAATATGTGACACCTGTTCATTCCTTATATCTGATGGAGTCTGGCAGTTGGTTTGTGTTGTCATTGGCTTCTGCTAATTTCCTGCTCCAGCCCAGAAAAACAAATTTTTTATGACTATTTAGGAGGAGGAATCGGTTCAGATGCTTCAGACCTAAACTCAGATCTGCAGCTGACCCTCCCTAAATTAAAGTGAATATCCCTCATTATTGGAAACATCAGCCAGTACTCTAAAAACCATCTGTCATTTAAACCGTGTTGTCTTTGTCCAAGCCTTTTTCATGTACTTTAATTTTCACGTCAGAATCATACAGCAAATATCTTTAGTTAAGCTGATTTTTAAGGCAGTCAAATGGATGCAGGAAAGCAAAACATCTTCCTCCAAACCCATAGGGATACCTGGGCACAGACTTATCCCACCTGCAGCAGTGCAGAACAAGTGAAGAAAAACCAAGAGTTCCTCAGCATGACTCAGCTCTCCCAAGATACAGACCACCTCGGGAAGTGTCCATCTATTCCATCACCATACAGATAACCAGAACTGGGAGTTGTGCTTAGCCAAGGGCCACTGTTAAGTGCTTAAAACTGGGATCACTGGAGAGCTGTGGCAGGTCTGAAAACAGCCTGAAGTGAGTTTTGAAATGCCACGTAATTTAGCTGGACTGTTCACTTTGCTTTCTGTGACCATTAAATAGGAAGACAGTATTAAAATTTTCTATTTCAAATGCCAGGAGTTTGTTATTTGGAAGTTTTCATTCATCTCACAGGAATTTTAACTATCCCACAGACCTTGATGAGCTCAAGCTGGCACACTTGTTGCAGAACATGCCTCCTGGTCCCCTCACCAACTTATTCTTTGTGCATACAAAATTGCCCTTGCTAGTGATACTGGGCACAGAAGCTTCTACTCTTCTTGTGGTATTTGGGAATACCTCCCTTCAGCTGCCTTGTGGAAGCTGAATTATGTTGGAGTAATATTTGTTAAGTATTTTGTTAGACTCTGTCTAATGAAGCACTATCAAACAAACTTTTTAAATCAAAGAGAGCAATGACAGACTTAGCCTGAGCAGCAAACTCACCATAGTATATGTGAGGTGTTTCCACTGTGGGGTGCACACTGGAAATATATTTCCAAAACTAGAGGGGGAAAAGGAAAAAGTGAAGAGATTTTCTTATAAATGAGCAAATGATGTTATAAAATTTCTCCCTGTCTGAAGGAAAATTAGAGCTTAGATATTCCAGCTGCCACTAATTCACTTGTAACAAAGCATGATCAATTATTGCTATAAACAAAGCACATTCCAAAACAATTGAGGCTGAGGCAATAAAACCACCCATTAGAATAGACACGTTGGACAGGCTCCAGTCAGTATCATTTAGGTGAGTAATGTAGGCAAAGCTCCACTGCAATTTTGGGCATCTGGCCCGGGAGAGGAGGGGAAAGAAGACAATTCAGGCAGTCTGATACTCCCCTCTGGATTCTTCTTCTGGAGCCAGTGGAGAAGGGTGAGAGCTGCTGAAGACAGGGGGGATGATTCAGGCAGCCCTGGACTGCTGCGTCTCTTGGCTGCACAGGACAGAGGGACATGGTTCTGCCACACCACAGCTCAGGAGGTTGAGAGACCACCCAGAAGATGTCACAGCCAGGAGGTGGATGGCACACAGCCTCAGCAGGACTCAGGCCCTTGTTACCTCCTCTGGGCTAGAGGAGGGCAGCTGGGGCCACCTTCCTTCACCACAGGGGAGGTCTGTAAGGGCAGTTGACTAACCTCACACACTGCACATGGCCTGGGCATGCCCCACCATCAAATCCTTGCTGTGGTTCCCCTGGTACAGCCTTGGCTCGTTGCAGTTAGCACTTTCTCAGGCAGCACCCAGGCATGGCTTGGGGATGGCATTGGCCATTGCAGGGTGCAGTCATCGCAGCTTGGAGAGTAAGGGAATACAGCTGTATGAAAGAAAGTCATGCTGTGCCAGTTGTCAACACAAAATAACTGTCTCTGGTCCATTGATTTGATTTCTTAGATGCAGTCACAACCAAAGCAGGGTCTAGCAGTCAAACTCCCTTCCTCCTAAAAGGGTGCCTAACACCAAGGCTCGAGTGGTGTCTTTTCTAGCCTGCTCCTCATCTGAACTTGTAACAGTTGTCTTAATGGCTACAAAGTGGACCAATTTTGGCAAGAACAGCCTCAAGTGTACTCACTCAGGATACTCCATGGCAACAATCCAACACCACACACCATCTCTCCTTCCCTGAAGGGCTGCTAGGACAGATGGAGCCCAAAGTCATGGACTAAATAAAGTCAATGGATTTTCTAGAGGGATGACTGAGGGAATAATATCTGTGTGCATGTATCAAAGGACAGGAAAAGTGATGGTGGTTACTTGGAATCTATTGAAAAGTGTGGGACCTGGGCATGACATAGATGGTATAGAATAAGGGGTAGATATTGTTCTGGTTTTGGATGGGATAGAGTTAATATTATTCCTAGTGGCTGATATAGTGCTGTGCTTTGGATTTAGGATGAGAATAATGTTGATTATTATCAACACACTGATGTTTTAGTTGTTGCTAAGCACTGTTTACACTAAGTCTAGGACCTTTCAGCTTCTCACACCACCCCACTAGCGAGTAGGATGGGGTACACATGAAGCTGGGAGGAGACATTGCTGGGACAGCTGACCCAAACTAGCCAAAGAGATATTCCATATCATATGGCTTCATGCTCAGAATATAAACTAGGGGGAAAGCTGGCCAGGAGCCACTGCTCAGGAGCTATCAGGGCATCTGTTGACCAGTGGTAAGCAATTGCATTGTGCACCATTTGTTTTGTATACTCTAATACTTGTATCATTATTATTGTTATTTTCCCTTCTGTTTCTGTTGTATTAAACTGTCTTTATCTCAACCCATGAATTTTACTTTTTTTCCCCAATTCTCTCTCCCGTTCCACTGCAGGGAGGGAAGCAGGGATAAATGAGCAGCTATGTGGTGTTTAGCTGCCTGCTGGGTTACCCCATGACACCAAGGAGTTAGGACAGTTATAAAGTGATGGTGTAGGTTTTATGTCACATAACTTCCCCACAAGTGAAGTCCCTAGAGGAATGTCTCAAATGCTAGACTATAACATTAAGACTGGTAGCTGTCACAACCCCAAATCCAACTGCAGTCCAACTGCACAATCTTGTCTATTTAAGCTTCTCTGGGGTGAGTTCAGGTAGTTCTGTGTCCAACCCTGGACCACAAAATCCTTTGAGTAAAAGCCAGACATTATTATTACATGGAGAGCTGCCATGGCAGTCTCTGATACTGACCAGCAACAAGTGGCAATGTGAAGGTGTAAGAAGTGTGAGAAGCATGCACTGTTCCCATAAGCAATCACAATTTTGGAGAATACTTAGTGTTGAAAGTCTAGTCTATTTGGTATTTTCTGCTTTAGAAACTCTTCCATATTTCTGGTTAACTTCCTCTGTAACTTTTCATGTTCTACTATCTTTGTTTGAAATTGAGTGATCAGGATGCACACAGCATCCTGCAGATTCAAAAATGTAGAATGATGGTTTTGTGTGTTGTCATTTATCCTTATTGTATAAATGACAAACCCCAGCATATTAAAGAATGTCTGAATACAGCTGAGCTCTCACATGAGTTCAAATTAGGGTTCATGCTCTGAGTATTAACTGGAGGCCATTGGATGTGGGTACATTTTTACTGGGATGAAATTTAGAGACCAGTTTTGAAAGCTTGTCTCAAAATGATCAGTATGAAGAATGAAACACATCTTTGAGATGGATTTTTAAGAAGAAACTTTTATCAGGAATTCTTGCACATAATTTACCCAAAAGAAGCCATATCACTTTTGAGAAGATTAGTTTGTTTAAGGATCAGGACTTCAAGATTTACTCCATAGAAATAAATTACTTATTTCACCGATCTCCTTCCTGAATGCATTTCAGCTTGCAGCTGCTGACTTCAAAGGCAAAAATAAACTTTGGCTGTTTGGCTGAGCACTTTTCCAGGTCCAGGACATAAGGCACCCACCTCTGGGTTGATGCTGAATTCCAGCCCAGCCTGAGGTCCAGCCTCTCCACTATCCCTGCAAAACTGACAAACTTTGCACAGTCCTGAGCTCTGTGGAGAGGAGAGGTTGGAGGGCTCAAACTCAGTCAGTGAGGAGCTGGGGCCACAGAAGCAAAACATACCATGGCTTTGCTGAACATTTCCTTTTCTGTTTCAGCATAGGCACTCTGCACCTCAGTCATGTGTATCCTCCACATGCGCTCACAGCATGGGCAGAAAGCACGTGAGACATGGGACTCATTGCATCCAAACCCGGCAGTAGACCCCTGTTTAATCTACCAGTATGGCCACAGCTAGTAGAAATTCCTTGGGCTTCACACAAAGCTTTTTCAACTTAACAAAAAGTCTCTTTTGCATTTGAACAACTCGTGCTTGTGACTGATGGCAAAACTGAAAACCAAAGCCCAAACCATGATGCCCATGGAGATCTTCTGCAGGGGGTGAGTCACATCGACACCAGCTGGCATCTGTTATCCCTGGCACATACAGAAACCATCCCACCTTCCTAAACAAGTGAGGTTCCATTTGCAGAGGTGGCAGGTAGAGGGAGGGAAAGGAGGAATCCCTGTCTTCATCAATGGGCATACATGCTCAAATATCTTCTGAAATCTCTTAAGCACTAAGTATCCCAGCTGTCTTTTCTGGTGGCAGGCCTGCCTTTAGAAGCACTATTAATTTATTTTATAGTTAGATGTTGCATAAATTCTGACTACATTGAGCTAATTTTTCTTTCTCCTTGCTAGCTGCGGACACATGTTTAGATTCATCTTTTAGCTTGTACTCCTCAGCTCTGCCAACTCCCAAATAGCATCAGTATTGCAGGTCCTGCTACAGCAGTTCAAAATTTTGGGATGTTGTTTTATTTGCTACCCAGGCTATTTTTTAAAAATGACATTTGGAGAGCAGAAAGTATCTGATTTGTGAAAGTCAAATTAAGCTAGGACCCACACCCTGGCTGTCAGTGTCCTTTTGAGGGGGAAAAAAAAAAAAAAGCATAAATCAACAGAACCTTTTTGCTTAGATGCCATTTTCTAAAATGCAGCATCCACGTTGTCTGCAAATAGCAGCCAGCTGAAACTTGTTGGAATATTAAGTTTCAATTACAGCTGACATTTCCAAAATATTGTGAGATAAAAAAGCCATTCATATCCCCAAACCCAGACAGTCGCCTCACATCTCCTGTTTCCTTTGAACAGTCATCAGGTGTTCAAAGGGTCATTGCTGGCAAAATCCACTGAAGAGATACAGTCACTGACATTTTTGTGCTCCAACAATCATGGGAGTCATCAACACTGGAGTCAAATAAGGAGAGCAATCACATAGCACTCCCAGCAGCTTGTAGGATGCTCTAGAGTTCAGCACACATTTGAAGTTGGTGTGATTTCAAGGGAGATATTTGATTGTACAGGCAAGTGAGATATCTTTGCATATGTGGGGAGAGAAGAGAAATTGTTCATCAACCAACAGTAGTGGTTTCTGGAAGAAAGCTATGCCTCGATGTTTGAGTGATGTTTTTTCACTCTCACAGACTTCCTGTGAGCCTCAGGCAAGCTGTTTATGCCAAGTTTAACAGAGGACTACAGGAAAGCTTAGACAGGGATGGGTGGCTTTGGTTCTTATCCTTCTGGGCTTCTCTGGGTTCACCCTGCATGGGTATTGAGAGCATCCTCCCAGGGTAACTTCTTAGGTGTCTTGGAAGTCACTTTCCAGAGAAATACCTGCAAGTTTCAGCTCCTCCACAAAAAAAAAAAAAAAAAAAAAAAAAAGAAAAAAGGAGCTGGGGGCTGTTCATCTAAAATGGAGAGATTGGGCTGGTAAACTAAGAGGTCAGCAAACCTCCAGTCACATCCTGAACTTGGACAGGCTATCTGAGCATCACCATCCCTGAATTCTGTTGCTGTCTCCCCGGAAAGGTCTGGGGAAGAATACCTGGGTGGGTTTCATAGCTGATGCCTGCCCTGCCACCACAGACAGCTGAGCTGGCAAGGTGACAGCATATTTGAAAATGCTTACTATGGCTGCAGTGTGGATAGACCCTATAATTATGCACTTGTGGCTGGGATTGTCTATTGATTATAGTCAATATAATCAATAGCCTCTGGCATAAGAGGGTTTGTCACTAAGGTTGCTAGATGCTACAAAAATGTCCATTTAAAATGTCTATTATAAGAATATGGTATCCCTGAAGGTGTATTTTGAGTATTTCTGATACAGCTGCAAGCCCTTTGGGAAACGGGACCCTTCCAAGGAATGGAGTCCTTGGAGTGTAGTCATCTGAGTCATCAAACCACTTTCTACAAGTGCCTATAGTGGAGTAAGTAAGTGTGTAAGTGGCCAGTCTTCGCGAACGAAGATCTGGGAAAGGTCTTTTTACCTTTCAAGCCTGCGCAATGGATTTTTTA
>JAWWLV010000121.1:100248999-100273924 GCA_035041135.1 Platyrinchus mystaceus | reverse complement strand
TTCCTATTCCTATTCCTATTCCTATTCCTATTCCTATTCCTATTCCTATTCCTATTCCTATTCCTATTCCTATTCCTCTCCTTTATCAAGTGATGAAAGGTCTTGACAACAATACAACCCAGCTATTTCTGATTCATTTGACATCACTAAGAGGTAAAATTGAAGATCTCTATGGAAACAGTGGAAATTCATTGGATGGGTCAGTCATTTCAGATGACCTGGTGTTGCACAGATAGCAGGTATTTTCTTGTCCACTTTTTTCTGGAGCTGACAGTCTAATTGCCCCTGGAAGAGCAACTACCATTTTGTACAACCTGTTTCTCCCTGGTGCCCCACAAGACCACAAAGACCAGATAAAACCAGCCATTGTCATCAGCTACTTCAGGTCTGAGACCTCTCCCTGTTTCACTTTCACTTGTTCTGCACTACAAGGGCAAAGCAGGAGGGTCTGCCTCAAGAGACCAAGGACTCCTCCTCTCATGGCCATCAGTGGGCCATTCCTGGAGTGAGATGACACACAACATGGAGCAGGGGGACAGACTCAAACTGCATCTACTTGGATGGAGGCAGAAGTGGCTTTGCCCACCAGACATTTACTGATGCAATCTGTTTGCTGACAGGGAGGCAAACAGATATAATTAATGCCCAGGAGACCACATGGAGGAACTCAACAGCCCAGAGAGCAACACCTGAGAAGTCAGGGCTGCAGATCTCACTGCATCTCACCAACAACCTTCTGAGGATATTCACATGACCAAGGTACAATGGAACCAGGACAGCTATTGATACAGGGAGCCACGACTGGAGGGTATGCAGAGAAAGTCAACCCTCAACTCTCATCTGACTTTCAACCTCAATCCTGCTCCTGAATGCACTTCACATTGTCTGAAAGCCTCCCTTTTCCAAGGCACTTAAAAATAATAGTTATTTAGTTTTGTTGAACAGTTCAGAGCTGATTATACCTTCTTATCAAAAGCAGAGAAACAAGTGGTGCATATTTTTATGTATGTGCAGTGCAAAATACCATCAAATAGATGTAGGTGTATGGATGCTATTTGTGAGATGCACCAGCTGGCTCTGCTGCCCCTCAAATGCAAGGTATCTTGCAGTCTTCATAAAGGTTATGTATGTAACAAGTTGAAAGCAGAAATGTGATGTATGAAGGTAAAAGCAGGCATGAAATAGTGGGGTGGATTTTGAAACAGCATCTGAGGATTTTTAGAGACATGAGAAGAAAGATTAATTGGCTTAAAATATAGTTTAGTTTTTTCAAAAGAGAAACATTGAGAGGCTTCTCATGATATGATGACTTTGGACAAATTTTCAAAACCAAAGATGTCAGGTTTCATTTTCAAAACATATCTATGCATACAATGAAGAAAACTCATTTGCACTGGAGCAGTAAGCACAACACTACTGAATCTGCTGCCCTGTAAAGGCATTTGTGTGTGCACTGGCTTGGCTGACTTGCACACTTTGCAGGTAAATATAAGGGGTCTGTTCTTTAAACACCAAAGGCAATATTTCAACAACATATCTTATTTCAGAACCTAAGTTCCATTTTCAAAGGTGATCTAAACATCTCTAAGGCTAACTGCGGTTGAGTTAGAATGAGAGTCAAAAGGTGAACAGTTAGTTTCACCTTTCAAAAGCTGAACAGTCTGTTTCACCTTTCAAATCAGGATTTGGGCACTTCCAAATATCCTGCTCTTAATCTCCATTTGACAAGCATTGTTTTTGCTGCTCCATCCTGTGTAGTGAGAGGCATTTGAAGATATATGAGTCAGTCCCATAGTACTGAAAATGTGAGACTTGTCTTCTGCAAGGTAGTAAACACACATCACACCCTAGATATCAATGGAAACAACAGGAGGGTGCCAACGTTCCTCCAATAATTACTCTATGCGGTGGTTCGGAGAAGTAGGGCTTAAGAATAAGTGCCTTGGTCATCACTATAATTGGAGCATCCTTATAGATTTGTATGGCTATGTAAATAACTGCAGGGGAAAAAAACAACCAAAGAACAACTGCTTCAGTGACTCCCTGGTTGGGTGATGGAACAACTAATACTGAGGAATAAAAGATGTGACTGACAGTGATCCAAGCCATATTATAAACATAGACTACAATGGTGGAGGAGAGAGGAAATGAAAAGACCATCTCTTGAATAGACAGAAATTGTAAAGTAAATCTGTAAAATAAATACTGTGTTTATATAGCTATACATCTCTCATATGCAAGCTAGAGTGAGAGGAAAATGTGTCATCCAGCTCTGAGCTTAATGCTGCAGGCACAGAGGAGCCATCCAGGAGGGACCAGAGCACTGCATGCTGCAGATGAACAAGAGAACATTAGCAAGGGCAGGTCAGAGCTGTGAAGCAAGGGATGCCAGTAATAAGTTCCCAGGAACTTCAAGCAATTTATCTCAGCTCAATGACAGGTTTATTCATTTATAATGCATTAGAAACAAAGTGGTGCTTGACAAATAATCAAAAAAATTCCTTTGTCTCCTAGGCTTTGCATATGCATATCTGCCCAGTGCTGCTTTCAGAAAATAACCAAGACAGACATTTTATCTGGGGAACACACAATTCCTTGTGTGTGGAGGTATGTCAGGCTTCCATTTATCACAGTGTAAACAACACTGAAAACCCATTTGAAAGTCACTGCTTTCAGATGAGGATCTCTGCTCTCTGCCAGGTGGCAATTTAAAGAACACTAAAAACTGGCAAGTCTCATTACTAGTGAGTATTGGGCTAATATATTGGGGCTCCTTTAAGAGTTTCTTTCTTATCTGAATTTCAAGTTTTACATTTAAAATAATGATTTCAATCAAAGCATTTTTTATTTATCAGATGCAAGCAGATGTTCATAACTAAAATATCATGGAATCACTGAACAGTTGAGGTTGGCAAGGACCTCTTGAGATCATCTGGTCAAACTGTCAGCTCAAGCAGGGTCAGGCAGAGCAGGTTTCCCAGGACAGTGTCCAGCTGGGGTTTGGATAGCTCCAAGGATGAACACTCTACAACCTCTATGGGCAGCTTTGTGCCAATTTGACCACCCTTATAGGAGAGAATTGTTTTCATGCATTCAGATTAAATTTTCTTTTTTATTTCTAATTTGTGCCCAGTGCATCTTGTCCTGTCAGTGGGTATTGACAGGACAACAAGAATCTGAGAAAAGAGAAGAGTTTGGCTCACTTTTGTTCACTTCCTCTCATCAGGTATTTATGCTCCCCTTGAGCCCTCTCTTTGTTAGGTTGAACAGTCCCAGCTCTCTCAGCCTTTCATCACAGAAGAGCTGCTTCTGTTTGTTCATCACATTCATGGCCCTGTAGTGGACTCAGTCCAGTATGTCCATGTCTCCATTGTATTGAGGATCCCAGAATAGGACTCAGCACTCCTGATGCGTACTCATCTATGCTGAACAGAAGGGAAAGGTCCCTTCCCTGTACTTGCTGCCAACATTCCTTCCAGTGCGGCCCAAGAGGCTGTTGGCCTTTGACACAATGGTGCATTGCTGGGTCATGGTCAGCTTGTTGTTTACCAGGACTCCCAGGCCCTTCTCTGCAGAGCTGCTTTCCAACAGGTCAGCCCCCAGCCTGTACTGGGCCATGGGGTCGTTCCTCCCCAGGTACAAGACTTGGCATTTCTCCTTGTTGAATTTCACAAGATGCCTCTCTACTCAGTTCTTCTTGATATTTCTCCCAAAAGGTGCAATTTTCTGTAGCAACAAAATCTTTTTTCCCAAACCAATTGTATCACAAAAGCTAATCTGATAACAGAGAGATTTTACACAGCAGGAATGCTCTGAGATCAGAAGGAAAATACATCAACACCAGTGGGACCACCAGGGATGACTAAAGTGCAGTCATTGTTTCACCATTCACTCCTTCAATACCAACAGCCAGCCAGCAGGCTATGCCTACTCCATATGATGTTTTCCTCTGTGGTATGCACAAACTACTGGAATCCCATCCATTCCCTTTGATAGTCCCACTTGTTCCACACAAGGGGTGAGTGAGTCTTTGAGAATGGTGGCAGCCAAGAAGACACTGGTTCTCCCTACATCCAACAGGCTCTGGGGGTAGAGAGAGACATGGACAATTCTCTGCCATGGGGCATAGAGCAAAGACCTACAAGAGCAGGCATAGATTATGTTTGTCACCACTTCCCTACTCTATGGAAAAGGCATGCAGACCTTTCAAAAAGCACTTTTAATATATGCATTATTAATAGAAAGCCATCACATAGCAATAGCACTTTCTGCTACAACTGCTGTCTGCAGATGGATGAAAGAAGGCCACCAGAGAAGTACTAGCTTTGGATGAGAGGCATGAGTGATTATTATAAACTCATGAATAATTCTGGTTTACATTTGCAAATTGCACTTGTACATACTTCTCTCCCAATACAGGCATTTTCAAAATGCATAAACTCCCTGAGAATCCATGTTCAGATGCTTTTCCCATTGCTCTTATTTAAGAGATACATAGACAGGTACTTAGTGACGTGGTTTATTGGTGGAGTTCGTAGTGTTAGGTTTATGGCTAGATTCAATGATCTTAAGAGCCTTTTCCAACCTAAATGAGTCTATGATTCTAAAACCAAAATGAAAAAAGTAATCTTTTCCTTTAACAGCACAGCTAAACCTTCTACCTATACAAACCTGCAAGAAGAGTATCACAAGAAAGTTTCTTTCCTGAATCTGTGTGCTTCCAGACGAGCCCAAGAGTAGCAGTACTTCAGATGTACTGAAAGGGTAAGGGAATTTCTTTTACTCTATTTCTACCTGTTATTTCAAAGATGGTTTAATCCACAGGGACTTAAAGAACAGCTTTTATCCTACCTCAGAAAATTCTCAGATCCAAAAACAAGCACTCTGAAATAGCAGTTTTACTTAATCACCATGCTTCACCAAGGAGGACCTGAGAGCTACCCCATACAAAGCTGGGAATAGCTCCTGCTTTTGGTTCATACACACCTGTCACTACCACTTCTTTCAGGTCATGTTTTTTCTGTACGGACTCACGTGGCACTACAGCTGTCAGCTCTTTCCTTTGCTCTGCATCATCTGTTGTTTCTGTCTGTGGATAGGGAACCACAAAGGCTGTTGTAACACGCAATCGTCTTGCTGGTTTTGGGTGTGATTCACCAGAAACCATTATGTTCCCTCTCCCTCCTGCACCACCTAATTCATGTTTCCACTATCTTGCTGCAAGGGCAGGGTGCTGCAAGATGAAAGCTGAATTTAAGTTGTGATTGACACTTCTTGGGACTGCCTCCCAGAGAAACTGTCTGAATTAGGCTGTAGAAGAGACTTTTTTCCTCACCAAGATCAAGGCAGTCCAAGGGAGCTCATGGCTTGAGTCATTTGACTCAAATAGCCTTTTGACTATTTTTGGTTTTGGTCATTAACTAAAAGAGCTGAAAAATCATCCAGTTCCCAAACCAACAGCTGTGCATCAGCCTTTCAGTCAAAGTCAATAGGCAAAAAACTATTCTGATTTGAATTTTTAGGTCAGGCTGTACCAGAACTTCATAAACTGCTCGCAGGTGCTGAATTTTTTATAGTGGTATTTTCCAGAGGATGGTCATTAGGTTGAACAGTGTTTATTCTGGCAGATACTATTGTTTCCATGGCATGAAAGAGAGGAGTTCACTAGAAACTTTTCTTTTTTTTAAGTATAAGGGATATAAGGTCATTGTAATAACAATCCCCCATCTGCTCATCACATGGCCCCTTCCTCCCCTTCTTGCACACATTCAGAGCATCCCCCATTGTATTAGCAATTCTTGATTTCTGGGAGGTATTTTCTTTGCAGATGAATATTCAAAGCTTTAGGCATGTACACAGCTTAATCTCTTAACATCTTGTCAACTGCAAGCAGAGGGGAAAATTCCAGGAGTTAGTTGTTAGTTATAATGATGCCAGACTCTGCTCTCGTAGGATGCACTTTGCCACTCATGACTGCAATGGGAAGTGCTCCCGCTTATCTGTTTTGTCAACAGGGAAAGCAGCTGGCAACCTGCATGCCTTCCTGAGGAAAAGAACAAACATCCCTTCTTGAGCCTGTCTTGTGAAGAGGCACATAGTGCAACAATGTGCTGTGTTTTGTTTGTTTTCTAGTTTTCATTTGTGCGTTGAGTCTCAATTTGTGTAACAACTGTTCAGGCTCAGATCTGTTTTGCAAATCTTTGTGAATTGAGCAGCAGTGGCAGATTTGTCTCAGCTGTTTTTGTTGAGCATAGCTGAATGCAAAACAGCGGGTTTTGGAAAGAAAAGAAAAGACAAGAGGGCCATTTCAAGCTGCAAGTCAAACCCTGTGCAAAGAATAACTCTACCGAAGTGCCTGGTTTATGGATGCACCTAACTAAAAAGGTTGGGAAACCAACTGTCATGGTGGTATAAAATGTTTCCTACAAACATGGTCAATACACACCAAACCCACTGACAGCCCACTATTAGCATCCAGAGCAGGGGCCACGCCCAGCACCAGAAGGCAGGGCTCCTGTGGGACCTGAGTATCACTCAGGGCCAAGTAACACCATGCAGCCTCCAAATGATCAGTCCTCACCCCAGGAACAGGGAACAGACCAGCTTACCTCACCCTGCCCAGACACAATATCATGAATTGCATGGAGCATAGCATAAAAAATGTCCCTCCTTGCCTTTTTTTTTAATTCACACTTTTTTTGAGTCTTCCTGCTTGTAAAATCATGACCAAGTCTGATGTCATCCCCCAGATATAACAGTGATTCTTTCATGATATCACAGCTGCAGGATACAAGGACTGACAGACACAGCCCCTCCAAAGCAATGATCTTAGGACAAATAACACAGACTTGTTCTTCAAAGTCTTCTGGTTGGAGTTAGGGTTTCCTTGGGCTCAATTCCCAGAACAGTGAGAATCTCTCTCCCAAAATACAGCCAACAGAAACTGAGAGAGGCCGCCTTTCCAATGAAAACACCTTAAAGGTCCTGCAATCAGTGAGCAAACACTATCCAAATGCCTCTACATTAATCTGGGCACTGAATCGTGGGTGCCTTATTCTCCATGGTCAGCACATGAGGGCTGCTATAGAAAAATCAGGAAATAAAGGGCCTTTCCAAGGGCAGTAAGTATACCAGGTCATTACAGACTTCACAACATGGATGGTCCTGCATCCTTTCCCTTACATTTCACTCACTGCTTACAAGTAAGAGTAAATGACATCAAAACAAAATGATGAGAACAGCCTCTCATCCTCCAGCTTCCACAGGGAAGCCACAGCTTCTGTGGTCACTGCTTGTCTTGCATTATTGAACAGCCTCACCAACATCTGCCACAATGCACCACCCTGCTGCAGTACCAAGCTGTTTCATCTGCACTGAGCATACCCATATTTACATAATAAATGAGACATACCAAAGCATAATATATTTATGCTATGTCTCAAACCACCTGCACATTATCATTCCAGTAACCTCTCCAGCAGGAAATGAATTCCACATCTTCATGGGGCAGAAATATGAAAATTAATTGATAAGCTACAAGTGGATCATTGGGAACCCAAATGCCAATTTTTGTTCAGCCAAAATTAAACTTCGTATCTCTGGAGCAAAGACATTTATCATTTTAGGATCTTTCAGACAGGTTTAAGGATTTGTTAGTGATTGCTCCCTGATCAAATAACTGAAAGAAAAGCATATTTCTCTGTGTGTAAATGTAGAATCAAGATACTGGCCTGGGCTATAGCAGTTTTTATGCGTATATATGGATATTTTGCATATATGTGTGTGTATAGATACATAGAGCAGTGCCTACAAGTCACCTGCAGTGAGGAAAAGATTAAGTCAGAAATGCCATTATGACAATGTTGAACTGACAGAAGAGAGCTATTTTATCTTCACCTCCTCCTCCCTTTGAAATGGAAGGACCAGCCTACCTTGACCTGTGTATATTATGCATTCACTTTTTTGAATGTCACATTCTGAATGAGGAATAAATGCCGCAACAATATTAATATTAATATTCTCCTTCTCGAGCCAGGGCAGCAAAGGAGCATAGTGCTAGTGTAGATAGCATACTAACCCACCGGCTTGTTAATTTGAGAGCTTGCATTCAAAGCCAAAGTCAAAGGCTACGCTGCCCATGCATTGCTTTCTGGCTTATTCCCTACAGAGATGGCCCTGTTCAAGCAGCATTCCCAGCTCATCCCCAGAGTGAGGGCACATATCCAAGAGCTGTGTGTGACCTGGCCAGGCCCATCTGTGTCCAAGTCAGGAGCTGGACAGCATCATGGCAGCATGACCAGCACCTCTCCACCTCTGCCCTGTAATCCCACTGCCTCACTCAGCTGGAAGGTGTTCAAAAAGCCAGGAAGGGCAGGACGATTTGCCATGCTCTTGATCAGAGTTTATAAATCATCTGTCAGTGGAGTTCATCCCCTGAAAAGCAAACAATTCTTGAAAGAATAAAAAATAGGTCTTCACCTTAGTGGAGAAAAATTATCCCTGCTATTACTTCTGAGTTTGAGATTAAAACATAACGATAGCATGACAGCCAAGAACTGAAACTGCAGTCTCTCTCTGTGATTAGGTCTTCCTTTACTTTTAAGTGATCGCATTTGCTTGGTTAATCCCATGTATTGCAACAGTATCTTTTCCTTACAATCACCAGAATCTGGGCTTACAGGAAGATTGATAAACAGTGGTTATGTACAGTTAAATCAATGAGACAAAATTATTTCCTCCAATGCCTGTCATTAATAGGTGTCCAGCCCTGCTGCCGCCCTTTGAACCCCCCATGGAGAGAAAGTTGCACTGGAGTCAATAAGAGAAAGGATTGTAGCTGCCCAATGCCCACTTAGCACTGTGCTTTCCATGTTCTCCATCACCACCACCATCAAAGCAGAAATAGAGGCTTAGGGCACGCACTGGACCCAAATACTTGATTAATGCCACACAGGATGATTTCCACTCCTTCCCCAAAACCAACCACGTTATTGCACGGAGAGGATCACTACCTCAAACACATTTAAATGTTCAGCTAACTAGAATTTAGGGAGTCTGCAAAAAAAACACTTTGTCTTTGTTTTGTCTATGGAGTGAAGGCTCAATTTCCCTCTCCACTCTCTATGCCCAGCTTGGTTTTGGGTGGCCACTGCTGTCAGTGTGGCCTTTGTCTCAGTCTATCTACCCATGGATATCTACCCATGCTGAGTCTGCAAGCCCGGTACTTCAGAGCACCAGACATGCTCTTGGTGCTGTAGGAATGCTAATTAATGAGACGTGTAGGATGGCATAGAGATTAAAATGAAGCATTTTCTCTCACTGAAGAGTGATTAATACCTTGGACAGATGTGAGTGTTGTGCTTTGTTAGCTGGACAGAGCATGGCAGACAGGCACACACAAAAACAGCACCCCATTGGAATACTAATCAGTGCTTCTGTATCCAATTTGTTAAAAAGACAATGTTTCAAATTCCACAAGACTAATGTTACAATTAAAACTCTTGAATAGCTCTCATTGTAAATTCCATAGATAAGTGCTTGCCCATGCCTACACACTTAGAGAAAACAGAGCTGGAGACAAATTAATTTAAGACCATGTAGATTTTTAGCCAAGAAGAGCAGAAGTGAGAGAACAAATGCAGGATCCATCTCCAAAGCTAGGAATACGCTATGTCCAGGAGGACTTTGTGTCAATCAAATCAACTGTGTTTTCACGTTTTTCATATTTGGCTCCCAAAGGTGCAGGGTGGCAGCTGGTAAAATTTTCTAGTACCACATTAAGGCCAGCTCCCAGTAGCATCCAAGTCAGACACTGAAGCACACACAGGAATCCCACCAAGTCCTGTTTTGTCTCTGATTAACTAAAATCTAGTTCTCAATAAAACTCTGACTGCCTTTCCCCCTGCAGCTGTGTTGACTGACAAGCCTACCAAAAGGAGATGCTGGCCACTGCTGCCACTGGAGCTTTTTCACTTACTAGACCTACTGCTCAAGTGACCACCTTATTTTACTGGTCACAGGCTGCAGGGTAACCTCATGACATGCTCTGGTAGTCTGTCCAAAGCAGTGGGAAACATGACACCTCCAGGCTGCCCAGCCGCAGTCCAAAGAGGACACAGACACAGCTGCCAGCTCCTTGTGAAAGAAGGAGACGCCTCTCGCAAAAAAGCCCACACTCAGGGAGGGTGGGCAGCAGAAAGCAACAACCCCAGGCACACAGCCTCCCATCTGCAAACATATATCATCCAGATATATTTAACCAGGTTCATGAGATGGGTTAACACAGTCCTTGGCTCTATTTAGGCTGTGTGCACTTCGGGTGTAAAAATCCCCCTTTTATTTAAAGGAGGATCTGCCTGCCTGGCACAGCAGTGCCATGTCCTGATGGGGCCATCCCAGCAGAGACCCACCCACCACAGCTCCAGTGACCAACGTCAAGAGCAGCTGTGGGCCTTGTCTGCAGGATGAGCCAGTATTGCAGAGCAGGAGGAGAGAAAAGGATGAGAGAAGTGCTGGCAGGGATGAGCAGTCAGGGAAAAAGCGACTTATCTGCCATTGTTAAACTACCCAGGGAATGGCACTGTTTCCCCGAAAGAGTTACCATTTGAAATAAGCTTCTGAATAATTTAAAACTGGAATTTGTTGTCTTTCTTCGTGTCCTGCCAATGTTTTCTCTTTCCATTGCACTGACAGTAGCACAGAGCACAACAGGGAAGGGTGGAATGTATTTTTCACTTTATTAGATGAAACTGCCTGGCATCCATGACACAATTTGACACCCTGCTGAAATGCTGCATTTCAAGAAATTGGTCTGATGTTTCCCACCATAAACATTTTAGCTTTTCTCTTCCACAAAACATTTCAAAATTCCACCCCAATTAAAAATTCCACCCCAGTTCCAAATTTTCACCCTAATTAAGGACAGAGAGAAATTTGGAATGTTGGAATGTCTTGCAGTACTTACCATTTCAGTGGGCTGCAGTTCAGTTGATAGGTTTGTGTAACACCAACCTCTAACTCCATCCTTCTTATAATTGCAGAATTTCAATTATAGGTTTAAGTACAAAAATGAAACCTGACTGTTGGCAAATCTGAGCATGTTTTTTCTCTGGGGCTGTGAATTTCATATGATGCTACTAGAAATAAAGGACATATTGTATATCAAAATTATAAAATCAAAACCCCAGGCTGACAAAAAAAAAAGGGCTATGCATTCAGTATTCACCTAGCTCTAGTCATTACAAACTATTTCCAAACACATCGGTCAAATGCCTCTCTCTAATCCATTTCAAGACATACTACTCTGTCAATGCTAATTCTGCATTAATAGATATTAATGGGTTTTTCTCTCATTTTCAAATTGACCCAAGAACTTCAATATCTTGACAGGTTACTTGAAATGACTGTTCAAGTCAGCTCACATTTGTCACACATTTAAGCCATAGGTATTGAGCTTGTCAGCTGAATTGCAGGTATTGGACTTGTCAGCTGAATTTTTCAATTTGATATCAGAGAAAACCAAATTGTTATTGACACACTACAGGAAACATCCTGCTCCCTGGATACAAAAAGCCAAAGGTTACCACAGGGAGCACCTGTGAGACTGGAGGAATAAAAAAGGGAAGAATGGATTGTCATGAAGTCTGCAGGCAGGCCCAAGATAAAAAAAAAATTTAAAAAAATAAAATAAAAAAAATATCTGCTACTGTTTTTTGAGGTTCTACCAAGAATTTCCTTGGCTGAACCTTTGTTAGTCAAGCACAGTAGGGCTGTGGGATTTCTTTGGTCCCACCATGTTTTCTATTTCTCTTGGTAGACTTTTAGTTCAGGGTCTAAAGTCTACACTCCTTAGACATGCTTGGGTTTGCATCTATTCAGGCTATTCACTGGAGATGAAAGATGGTTGACAGCAGTCATTTAACTATAGTCAAAGCTTTTAAAAAGTAGCAAAAAAAAAATTACCCTTTAGTCTAAATAAAGCACACATTATAGTGGTTAGTGTACATTTAAAAAGAAAAACAACAGTGTGTCCAGAGAGAAAAATAGTAAGAAGGGAGCTGAGCTTCATGCACTTCTTTTTAAACAGAATTATTGGGTATAAGACTTTATGCTTTTGTGCTCAGCTGCACATCGGTTTTTCAAGCTGCCTCTGATGGACGGATGGCCTCACAGAAGATGAGCAAAGCAATGCCAGAGTCTGAGCAATAATTTTTAAATCACATGGTGTCACAGGGAATCATCTCTAATAAAAAAGGCCACATGCAGGGTGATGACAGTCCTGAAGAGGATACTGTGATACTGAGCCTGTCATGAGCAACACAGCTTCAGATTTCTTCCTATCCTCTTTTCCTGACAGTCACTTAACTGAAAGCACCAACCAATAAAGACTGGCAGCAGTGTCCAAGGGAGAGCAGGATGATGACATAAATTCAAAAACCAGGGATCATCTCTCAGAGATCAAATGAAAGTCTGAAAGAGTTTCACACACACTGTTGCTTGGCTCAAGATTAGTCATTAGGCTTTCTTGTTGACTTGGACTTAGAAGAGCATATCCTTGCTGTTTCCCAGCACAGTCAGTCAAAAGAAAAAGCTCTCACAATGTGGCAAATGTTTAAATTGCGTGAGCTGTGGTCCCCTTCTCTGTAACCGTCGCCAAGACCTTACAGAGCTCTGTTCCACCCCCATCTGTGGGGACCAGGAGTAGTAACTCCATACAGTCAATAAATTAACCCCGGAACACAATGGCTGAGTCAGATGTGTACATTTTGTCATTGATACTGACTGCAGAAAACCTAAAGATACTGATCAATAATTTCCAGAATGCCTTGACAGCAATTGCTTAGGCAACTGCCAGCCTCTGCTCTCCACAAGGCAATCTCCATGCTGAGCTGGCACTGAACTGCTCCTGCTCATCCTGAGGACCTCAGGACAAATGAGCTTCAACACGATGTATGATGCTTTTCTCCTAATGCTCCCCAGGCTTCAGAGGTGACCTGGACATGAGAGCTAATGGTCACTGTGAAAAGGTAGTGAGTGCTACAGCCACAAGTGCAAAACCTGCCCTCACTCCTCCACTTCTGAGCTGAAGTCTCAGCAGCTTATTATTGTAAATACTTTCTGAGATTTAGTTCCATGGTACTGCAATGCATGGCAGTATGGCGGGATGCCACGGATGGAGCCATGGGTGTGTGCTGGACTAAATTCCCCCAGGGACAGATTACAGCTGACATCGTTGGTGAGGAGATTTATTCATGCATGGGGTGCAGTCAGGCTCCTCATCTTCCATCTATTTTCTTGTAATTACAGGGACATATGGTTGTGTTTCATAATTAATTTCCACAAATTAGGGGCATTCAGAGAAGGTTGCTTAGAATGAAACAGTCAGGATCTTACGTGAGTTTGTCTTTTTTTTTTTTTAATATTTGTAGTAAGTTGATTGTTCCAACAGCAACAAGGAGACTTTATACCTTCAAAAACCATTGCCACTGGGGACCTCAGGGTCCTTGGTGAATCTAAACAAAATTAAATTCCCAGCAGTGTTCCACAGCCAGAATACATTTTTTTCTACGTGTGGGGAGACAGCGACACAAAAAGTGAGTGTTTCAATTCACCCTTGTAATAGGAACTGCAGCAGGGAAAATTTAGGTCGAAACATTTTTGTCAAAAGAGAAGAAAAATCCACTAGAATGATAATAAGATCAATGCTTAAATTCATACTATTAGAATTCTCCTTTTTAAATGGCAAAGATGCTTTTCCTGCTAACATATTATCTAATCATAACAGCATCAGACTTTTTATTAGAAAGAGGTACTGTGGGCATAGTTGTAACTACTTTCATTTTTGGAGGATCATCGCTTAGACTTTCCCAAGTAACAGAAATCCTGGTAAAGCTTACAGATGTCTTAGGCCATGAAGATGTGCTTTGTCTTTGTTTTTACTTCAAGTATGTGCCATTTAGAGATACTAATGATTTAGTATTTGATACATAGAAATAAATCTGAAAATTACAGGAAGGAATTAAGAGATCCTGAAATTTCCCTGAATACCCAGAAGAATTTCTGGAAAATGAAGTAGTGGAATAATTCCCCAGGTAAGTAGTTTCCCATTACCTTCTAAACTTAATTACAGCCTTTGATGTAGGACTGGAAAAACAAACCATAGTGAAGAAACACTGCCCTGTCAATAAATTGTTTCTATTTATGACTTGCAGCATTATTAGATAAGTTTTTCCTTTTTTTGATATAGAGAATGAGTAAAAAAGCTCTACACACATTGGTCCTTTTCAGTGATTCCCCACAAATCTCTTCAGTTTTAAACAGAATATTCTGCTTTCATGGCTCAGCATTCAAATATACTCTGAATTGACATTATATTGTCCTGCAGAAAAATAATAATAATAAAAATATCTGCTCCAGTAAAACCTTACTTTTATTACTGTAGAATCCAAAAGAAATTCCAGATGTTGGAAGATGTGGGGTTTTCCCCTCTACACAGAGCTGTTCATTCAGTACAGTCAGCAATCAAAGGAATTATTCAGGAAAAACAAAATAAAAAAAATATTCTAGGAAGGCATTTAAATAAATACTTAGAGCAGATTGTCTTATTCTATTATTTATTTAGAGGAAAAACACACTGGATTTTGTTTGGCATTTCCCGATGATTACCCTCGCTAATACAAATATTAAAAGGATAATTGCACTGAAAATTCTCTGGCTGTGGAATCATGGACAAATCCTAGCTGGAAGGGAATCCTAGAGGTCCTCAGTCCAACTCAAAGCAAGACTAGCTTCAAAGCCCTTCATATTTAAGGTTTTATTGCCTTATATATCAGCTCTGGTCCAGTAACAGATAGCTATGTGGTGCTTACCTGTAACATTTCGAGCAGAAACAGAGTGGCCAGAGATGTCATTTTGGGTCAGTCTCATCCATTATAATCTGAAGGTAGAATGAGTAAACCCAACCCATATATGAAATTTTCTCTTCTCTGAGCCCAAGTCTTTCTCCCGTGGGATCCCCAAGTGATGCTCTCCCTGGGTGCAGTCTGAGCCTGCCCTCTACAGACCCACTTTGACACTGTTGGATGCTCAAGGGGCACATAAAGGGCACATAGGGTGCATAGCAGCCCAAGCCACCACCAGCTACCCTGAACCAGCTCACCCAAGTGTGTGCTGAGCTCAGCACACAGCTAAGACACAGGCAGCAGTGAGCCAGGAGTCCTGGCATGTGTGTGTGCCTGCTCCTAGACCTGCTTTTCTCCCCTTCACAGGACTACAGTAGTGAAACAGGCACCCAGGCTCCTCGAGGCAGAACTTTGTCTTCTCTGACTGCGTGAATTACATCCAGGCCTATTAAATCTAAATTATTACTTTTAGTACTGTGGTGGAGTGAAACGGTGCAGGCAGTACTATACAGAGGTGAGACTAACAGTGTTAGATCTCCCAGTCTCCAGTGGGATTTATTATGGCCATTTCCATCAGTCTTTTTGAGGCCAGCAGCCAAACCAGCTGTACTCCCACAGCACACACAGAAAGGCATTTTCACAAGTAGCGAATACCTTGTAAACCAAGCAATTCCAGCACTAACAGCAGAAGGGGATTATGTAGCTATTCAGAAAACAGCATAACAGAAATTTATTTCTGCTGTTTTAAGGATTTGCAAAGATCATTATTCCAAGGAGAAAAATAACATCAGAGAGTAAAAGCACAAGTGATTGCGTGCAATTGTTGTGCACATCCCTCCCTCTGGTCTAACAGATGTGACTCATAAATGTCACACACCTATCCCCAAGCAGCAGCTCTCTCCTAACTCCCAAAAACACCATGCAGGAAAGTAAAAACAGGAAATAATGACAAGATGGAAAAGTAAATGAGGGAGAGAAGTTCCTACATTATGTAACATTGCATTTAAAGCATTAATTGGGACAGCCTGATAAGGATGAATTGAATGTGTGAGAGCTACAGTTGTATTAATTGAGCAGCTTTTCTCCAGGGAAGAGAGCTAAGTTTAAACCATCTGTCCAATTTCAGTGTCATTTGCCAAGGAAATGATTAAATATTTTAAGATTAAATCAGTTGTCTGGGAATCAAGGCAGAAGACTAGAAATAAATGATTTTGGGGTTTGCTTTACATGCAGTTATATGAAGTTGAAGGATGATGAATTTTAAATATCATTTCTTCCTCCCATATGCACATACATACAAGCACACTAGTCCACAGCAAAGTGAAATATTGAGACACGAGGCATTTTGCAGCATCTGAGTGAGCTGAAGTGTGAGGCAAGGGACCAGAGAAAAAACCTGATGAGAAAGTCTGTGACAGCTTCTACTATGTAGGGAGAAACCAAAAAGGCCCCTGTGGTGAAGGATCCTCTTATGATTGCTTTAAATGACGGAAGAAAAGTGAATGTGGCAGCACTGACCCCACAAAGTCATTTCTGAGGAGACTAAGAACATTTCTGAAGTCTAATAAAGCATCTGAGTTACAGCTACTAATCACAAAGCTAGTTTGGGGGAAAAAAAAGGTTTGTTGCCCCAAGGCAACTGAGGAAATAAGAGATTTCAGAGGATGACTCATACAAAAAACAACTCCTTCACCACTCCCACATGTTATATTTGCCCCGTGGTGTCCACCCCACCCTCGTGTCAAACTGTGAGGTGTTGAAAAAGGCAAGAAGCAGGTGAGGGCACAGCAAAACAGAGCTACTGTGCCTACAAGTCCCTGAACATCTGCTGGGGTAAGCAAGGCGGCCAGGGTTCGTGCTTCCCCGGCTGTTTGGGGCATATTAGGAAAATTTTTCCTTTCCAATCTTATATCTGAAAAGCATCCAACAACTGGGACTGGAAATAAGCTGGCTGAAAGGACTGCCTCCTCAGAGTGGAGAAAGGTTTGTCTGGAAAGTCACTTAGCTCTCCTGACAAACACAATACATTCCATTAAACTACAGTAGTCGTGCTGTGCCCATTGTTGAATGATGTTGGTGAGAGTTTGGCTACAATTCAATTTCAGATTAAGAAGCCTGAATTTCAGATGCTTACATTTACACTGAGTGTATAAACTTCCACCATAGACAGTGGAGTTTTAGAGATCATTTTGGTTCTCTAACCAGAGCTGCAAAGTGCCATTTCAGAGTTTTCAGTGTGTTTGCAGACATTAGCAGTCACAATGTCTACAGGGATCTGTGTTCTTCTAGGGAAACCCTGGGGCCTCCCAGGACCACTGAAGTGGTGAAAGGCACCTGGCTTTAGGACACCACATCTTCAGGATGGCACACACATCTCTGCTACACCTCTGAGCACTGGAGAAGGGCTCAGCCAGCACTGCAAGCAATGTCCCAGTGCCCTAATACCACTGCTGGCAGCAGGACACAGCCCATGGTGTCACCTTCTCCATAGAGGACCTCATCGTACTCCTGAACCGTTCCGTGTTTAATGTGTAAAGCCCTGTGCTCTCCCAGGTAGACAGGACAACAAATAGAACAACTTTATCCACACCCTGGGCACCCTTAGACCACACTCAAGGTGGTTGAACAGCAAGGGGTTATGGTTGCAACACAATTTAATCAGTGGTCAGGTGACAGGAGAGATTTTTCCATGAAGTCTCAAGTTGCATCTCCAAGTGTTGAAGGGAGAATCTTTGCTTATATTTCTTCTTATTATAAAGGAAGTTTCTATCTTTTCTGTCTACGGAAGAAACCTGGAGAACATGAGCAAAGCAAACAAAGCCAATGAAACCAAGGTGAGCATCATTAGTATTTTCCCCTAAAATCTGATCGCTTTTATTCCAAAGTCATAATGGACCAAGAATTTTTGCTCCTGACAATGCTGTAGGAGAGGGTTAATCTCAGCTTTATCCATTTGTCTAGTCTGCCAGTGAGCAATTCTTTTAATGGTAATGAAAAGAAACAGGTACTTTCAGAGGGAGACTCATCTCAGACAGGTGTCTAGGACATCACGTTCATAGATATAAAACTTCACTAACTCTGGGCCAAGAAAAAGTCATATCTTAGCTAATCACTGCTGCACAATTACAACAGATGTTTTCTTGGATGTGTCATTTAATCAGGGTTTAAGATATAAATGGTATTTGAGTATGGAAGTAACCTCATTCACAGACTTTTTAAATTTCTCTTTTTATCTTCCCTCAACAAGTGGGTGCATTTCCTAATGTCCAGCTAATTACTCCCATCAGCTTCCCTTTCACCCTTATTAAATATTGATTTGTTTACAGAAGTTTTCACACCACCTCTTAATCAGAACTACTTTGTAACCAAACTCATTTTTATCATTGAGCAAAACACCATTTTTCTTTAACCATCCAAATAATCTTTTCATATTATTATTTTTTTCTTCTTTGAAAAACAGCTACTTACTAAGTACCCAAAATACGCAACCACTTGTTGGACTTACCTCCTGCTTGCACAAAATGTGTCTAACTGGGGCACAATCTTCTGCATGCAGGAAAACAAACCTCAGTATCTGTCCAGTGGTTTCTCTACCCTTGAAACAACTCTGCTATTGACCTTCTCCATAGAAGAAATAAGAGTCTGACTTTCCACTATGGAAAGAGTATTTTTAACTGATAAAATTGTACTGTAAAATTTTATAATGTATTGTAATTTTCAGGACTACCAAGGCTGTTTTATTACTAGCAGCATAAGTTCTTGAGCATCTTGACTGGAATGGTGAGGCATGAGAGAGTACAGCTGAGTAATCAAATCCTTAGCATATCCATTAGCATTTTCTTCTTAGTGAAGAAAATCCATTTGCAAAAATACATTTGCAAATATAGGAATTTTTAATGTGAGAGTATCTAATATTTTTTCCTTCTTTATGAAAAAAGTATTATTTTGTATGCAGGAAAACATTCTTCCTAATAGAGAAGCTCTTTAACCATTGAATCTTTTTTCCCTTCAATGATATTATTTATTCCCAACCCAACTTTCAATTTAATGAAGGAAACAAAAGCTGCATTTCTTCATGGTAAATTTAAAATAAATGAGAAATGTTCAGATGAAAACAATCTTCACAGAATTATAGAATATTTTCTTCTGCCATTGCAAAATATGTTGAAAAATACAGTCTAAAATAACCCAGGTACAACCAGTCTGCATGTCTATTTTAAAACCAGATTACCGAATATTTTTTTCCTCTTTGTTGAGTTATACTTTCTACACAAAACTGCAGCTTGTGAAGGCTAAGATTAAATTTTTTGCTAGAGCTATTCCAGGGGAAAACTACAGAAAAAGGAAGAAAGATATAGCTAAACCACATTTTGCACTTTTTTTTTTCCCCAGTAATTTCTATCTTATCTTTAGAGAACTTTGTTGTTGGAAGACAAGAAAATGAGAGAAATTCAATAGCAGTGGGCTGACCCCTCCAAACAGTTGACCAAAGTGAAAACACAAACCCTGGTGCAACCAGTGAGGACCAAGATATCCGAAAGCTTTTTGTTAGAGTGAGGTACTGGAGCGTGTCCTGGTGGTTTGGTCTAGGGGCACTAGGCACCTCTTCCAAGGGCTTCCCCAGTAGCCACAACCTTCACTTTTTGTACCAGCTGGGCTTAAATAACTACAGTCTGTTCCAGCCTGGACCACTACTGATTTGGAACAGGTAAGAGGATGTAGGAAGGCTACAGCAAGGCTACAGAACAAATCTTACCAGGAGCAGCTGAGGGAGGGCTTAGCCCGGAGAAAGCAGAGCCCTTATCTACAACTACCTGAAAGGAGGTTGCAGCAAGGTGGGGGTTGGTCTCTTCTTGCTATTCACAAGTAGCAAGTGATAGTACAAGAGGAAATGGTCTCAAGTTGCACCAGAGGAGGCTTAGAGTGGATATTAGGAAAAATTCGTAACTGGAAAGGTTGTCAAGCATTGGAGGATGCTGCCCAGGGAAGTGGTGGAGTCACCATCCCCGGAAGTATTTAAAGATGTGGCACTTGGGGACATGGTTTAGTGGTGGACTTGGCAATGCTGGGTTAATGTTCTGACTTGATGATCTTAGAGGCCTTCTTCAACCTAAACGATTCTGTGATTCCGTGATTTTATGAAAATAAAAGGGAACTGAGAGCCCAGGACTCTCATCACAAAACCACCTTGCCAAACACTAAGAAGCTGTTTTACATAGTTGGCTTGATTGATTGTTTTAATTCAATTTTCCAGCTCCAACTGCAAATAGCTTCAGGACATTGTTGGTGGAAAACTTCTCAACCTTGCCAGACTACCCTGGGACATTGTGCTGGGCAGCCACACAAAGAAAATGGGACTGTAGTTGGGGTTTGATAATACATCATGCATTGGCTGCTGCATGAGATGTTACCAAGAAAAAAACATGGATCCTTCACATCTCCATGGTAGAAGAGATGCTGCTGATCAGCAGAAGTGAGATTGGGAAGCACAGGCTCAGGACTCCAGCACAACAACAGCCCTGCACTATAAGCTGAGTTCACTAGTCCTGTGACACAGGGATTTTATTGAAATAGCCTTTTTGGATGATAATACCACTAAGAAGTGGGGGGAGTAACATCTTCTAGCAGGAAAACCAGAGAGCAGCTTCCCTGGGTCCTGCTGCAGCAGCTGCAGACCACATGCTGGAGGGACCTTCTGTGTGGTCAAAGGCTGCAGACCACAGGCAAGGATCCACCAGCATCTCCAAGAAGGGATCATCCATGAGGCTCTGAGTGCAGCTTTCTGCAAAAGTCCATCTCCCTGGACTAGCCCTCTGTCAATCAAAAGCCCATATATGTGCAACAACATCCTCTCATTACTAGTCAGATTATGCCACACAAGACCACAGATGAATCAGTCCTTTCATCAAAGGATCACAGACAGCACAGACATCCTAAATAAAACTAGTGCACTGTCTGCTTTCACATGCTAAAGTAAGCTAAACATCTCTTCTCCTAAGGCAAGAGAGGATTCATGACTATGAAATCTATGGTGTTGCTGATATTACTGTCTGTTTACATATGCATCTGTGTCAAATAGCCAGAAGTCCTCAGATCTTTTTCTTCTGCAGTGCAAACGTGTGGTTTTGTAGTTTGTGCGCAGCATTGTAGAACTGCAGGTTAAACGCCTGAACTCAATCTGAGGAGCTGTGAAACTGTGCTGCAGAAGCAGCTCTGCCAGATGAGACATCTCACTGCACTCTTCAAGGTCACACCTCTGCTGGTACAAGGGTCCAGGGATCACACTGCAGCTCACCAAAGTCCCCAGCCACATCCCCCTGGCTGGCACGTGCCTCTGCATCGCTGAACTAAGATCAATTTAGACCTGAGTATATGCTCTGTCCATTTCTATAGACCCCCATTCACTTTAGCAGCTTTCAGGCAGAACACGTATTCTTTCCAGCTTTTTAAGACCTGACTGATTTTCATGAAAAGTTTTGCTAACCTGAGAAGCAGCAGGGGAAGGGATATGGAAGGGGAAAATAAATTTTAGCACAGAGACTTTCAGCATGATTTCAAGACAAAAAAACAGTCAGGGAGACTTAAAAAGAGACACAACTAATGCAATGGTCTTTAAATAGAAATGAGGGCCAAAAGTTAGCATGATTTGAGGAAGTTGTTTAATCTGGGAATTAGCAACTGTGGCTGAATCTCTAAAATGAGACAAATTTCAAATTTTGCTGGAGAAACTGAGACTGAAATAAGTACTGTAACTTAATTTCAGTGCTCCAGAAAGCCAGTGGCATAGTCAGGACTAAATCTCCTGAGTCCCAGTACACTGTCTTTTATATACTGCCTGCTATGTAAAGTAAATCCTACATCCCCATACTCCTACCCGAAACAGAGCGATAACACAACCTTCAGTGAGAACAGGGAATATCTTATCATTAACTTCAGTAGGGACCCAACTCCATCCCTAACACCTGCCTTGATGGCAATAGATCCCCACTTGAGCAGCACATAATTTCAATTTTTTGTGCCTGAGTTGAACATGTCATCAGAAGAGAACCCTCAAAGTCAACCTGGTGCAAGAACTGGTGTCTGCTGCCTCCCTTAAGCTGTTAACACATCCACTATAAGGAATGTTTGAAAGGAAGGAGGTCTTCCCTCTCCAGGAAAGAAGTGGTATGACTGAGGTACTTTGTTAAAGGCACAAAATGCACCCAAGGTTGTACCACAAAGACAAATCTAATGTCTTCCAAAGTCCTGCAAAAAAATGGATCTTTCAAAGGGATCTGAAAATTATCCCCTTTCCCCCATTATTTGGGAGGAACATTGCTGCTGAGAACAACCTTTAACATACTACTTTAAACTAAAGAGATCAAGCAAATGAAAATTATAATGAAAAAATAATCAGCATTTAATGCTCTCTTTTACATACTTTTTTTTTTGAGTAAAATTTTATGTGATGGGTTTAAAACTAGATCTAGAATGTGTCTCTCATGCATCAGACAGGCTAACTGTAAGATACCAAGACACTTGAAAGTCAGAAATGTAGGTGATACTGATAACATCTTCGGAGAGTGCAATAATAGCATTCAGTCAGTCAAGGTCTTTCATTTTTGGAACTGCCCCATATGAGCATGACATTCATTAGTTCAAACCTGTATCATGCTACAGCAGTTTTAAAAAAAAGTCACTAGGAAGAGTATTAAAAATTTTATGAAGGAGTCTTTCCCTCTGGCACTTCTTTCAAGGTCAGAAAGCTACGCTCCTGTTTTTTCTGTTGACATGAAAACATTCAGAGATGATGTGATGTGAAAATCCACACCTAATCCTGATCTTTAATTCTGAAAAACCTTCATTTTCACACAGTTTTTTCAAATGTGACTTTCTTTGATCTCCACGAAATTAAGAAAAATATGTGCCTTCTTCCCTGACATGTCTGCTGTAGGATGCCCACATAGAAAACTGCTCAGGGACCAGCAGAGCCTCATGAATAAAAACTGCTCAAAACCCTCCTTCATCCAGACCAGAAGGAAGCATTTATGACAGTTGAAAGGCATGATGAGGGTTACATCTCTCAGCTCTTCACTTGCAGCAAAGCAAAGTTCACTTGGTTTGCAGGGAGGGATCCTGTCCCCCGGAGGCTCCAACACAGGACCAAATCCCAGAGAACATGCACTGCCTGGAACAGGTGTTCCACCCCAAATCCCCAATCCCTGCTTTCACCATCACCCAGCCCTTGGGATACAGCATTTCATAGCATCCAATCCCAAAGATTATTAGCAACATCAAGAGGAGAAACACTTGTACATTTAAAGCCAGATCTTGGGCTGATAAGAACTGTGAGCAAAATTGGTGGCACTCCCAGCAGGCCAAGCAGAGTTCCAGTCACAGGTGTGCAGAGGGTCTGCCATGGGGATGGAGCCAAGGGAGCTGTCCTGACCTAGGAGCAGGTTGCTTCTAATAGTTCAGTAGAGCAAGATGCCGCTGCTAGTTTTTGGGCAGCAGCAGCATCTTTTCAGCTACAGTGGGAACATCTGAAAGGCAAAAGGACCAAAGGATCTACACTGGCTCAGTGCTCACGACCAGTTTTATTTCCTTCCTCATAACACCCAGGCAAGATGCTGAAGTAAACAGCTCAGCTTTCCAAGTAATGCTTTCCTGTCAAGTACATAGTTCAATGATGCAAAGTCTTCTTGGGATAAGGTGCCATAGCACTGAGGTTGCTGTCATTGACACCATCAGCCTAATCTCCAGTGGCAGCCCATTGCATGCTTTGACCCACTGTCTTCTCATATCCCAGTAGACTCTAGAAGTACTGTGTGCACTCTCTGCCAAACACAAGAAACTGGTGCTCCAGGGAACTTTCAACATAGAACACACAGGAGAGGAAAATAACATTACATGACTGCCCTGTCCATACCCAGCCTGGCTTCTGAGCACAGCACCCAGCACCAAGTTATGATTAGGAGTTAACATTATCTGTTCACACACCTTGCAGAATAGCAGTCTTACAAAACCCAAAGTAATTGATTTCTTCATACTTCCATAATCTTACAAGTAAGATATATGAGTGCTAATATCCTCTACTAGACCAACATAACCTTGGGCATTAGATGACAACACAGCTGAAGGTAAATGGGAACTTTCATTACCTGAAAGGAAGGAGACTAATGTTTATTTCAAAGTTCTGAAATGACAAAAGCAGAATTTTGGCATTACAATTACGTATTTTTCACCAGACCTTCATGCAGATGGTAATCTTCATAAAGCTGTGTTACAGACCCACACAGAACAAAAAGCATTTTAAATCTGAACAGGAGGACTTAGAATCAACAAAGACTTTGTCTAAGAAAAGGAAAACATTTTCTCTCACCTCTGACCAGAACACCTAGGATCCCAAAAGTCATTTTCAAGTCATTACATGGAAACATTTATTGTCTCCAGTAAAATATTTGCAGACAGTGCAACCTGGAATGGCTAATAGGCAGTTGCCCCTGATCTTCATCTAAACATTTGCCTATTATTAGTTAATAAGCAGACAGCAATTCAGAGTACTAATTTTAGCACCAACACGAGCCAGCAACTGGAAACAAAAAGAAAGAAGAAGAAACAGGCCGGAGCTGAATTAAAAAAAAAATGTAAAAAGGAGATTCTGCTGCCTTTACATCGGTTGTAGAAACCATCCCACTCACCACATCTCTGACACCAGTTTAGCCTCTAGATGTGGTCACACCATAGATTTAGTCACACCGTGGTGCAGCACAAAAACAGACATGGTAGAGACCCCAGAAATCAGCTAATCTGTGTCTTTCTCCTCAAAGCAGGCTCAGGACTCCTCTAGAGGGTCCTGATCCATCCCCAAAGCTGTGCGAAAGCAATGCTCCTAGTAGAGGTTCCCAGGGGCTGAGGCCATGTCTTTGAGTCTCTCTTCCTCTGCTAAATTAGGACATCCTCCAAGGGCAAAAGACTTCACTGGCTTTTGCTGGAAAGACCCAACAACATGGTCCAAATGAGATGTACATCACCACTGTGAAGAA
>JAWWLV010000121.1:100156654-100248899 GCA_035041135.1 Platyrinchus mystaceus | reverse complement strand
TTTAGCACCAACACGAGCCAGCAACTGGAAACAAAAAGAAAGAAGAAGAAACAGGCCGGAGCTGAATTAAAAAAAAATGTAAAAAGGAGGTTCTGCTGCCTTTACATCGGTTGTAGAAACCATCCCACCCACCACATCTCTGACACCAGTTTAGCCTCTAGATGTGGTCACACCATAGATTTGGTCACACCATAGATTTAGTCACACCGTGGTGCAGCATAAAAACAGATATGGCAGAGACCCCAGAAATCAGCTAATCTGTATCTTTCTCCTCAAAGCAGGCTCAGGACTCTTCTAGAGGGTCCTGATCCATCCCCAAAGCTGTGCAAAAGCAATGCTCCTAGTAGAGTTTCCCAGGGGCTGAGGCCATGTCTTTGAGTATCTCTTCCTCTGCTAAATTAGGACATCCTCCAAGGTCAAAAGACTTCACTGGCTTTTGCTGGAAAGACCCAACAACATGGTCCAAATGAGATGTACATCACCACTGTGAAGAAACAGTGGGTTTGTGGCTCAAAACCAATTGGAGGCCTAGTGTTGCAAGGACTACACACCCAGCACGGAGCAAGTACCCAGCAGTGCCATCATGGTCAAGCCCCTACAAATACACAAGAGAGGTCTTAAACACTGAACATAATAACACAGCTTTGGTTCCTTAGAAAGTCTGGCAAACATCCATCCATCTCTGGCTTCGCAGCTCCCCATCAAATATGAGCAAATATAACACCCTTAACTGGGTGTCCAGAGCGAGCACCCCTTGAGCAAACAAAAGCTGAGCATGGCACTGTGACATTGCCATTTTTCACTTAGCAGGCAGGCAATTATCCTCCTGTTTAATTGTATCTGATGAGTGACACACACAGGCCCCATGCTGTTTAAAATGTGACATATTTTATTTATCATAGCAGTTTCTACAGTTCTACAAATGGATGACACACAATCCATTATCATTTTGGAAGCATTATTATTCCCACAAACATGTCACAGAACCTTAGACTTTTTTTTAATTCCTTTTTTTTTTCACATTCCTTTTAAATTCAGAATGCAAATTCCCTATCTTGCCAATGAGATTTCCTCCTCCTCACCAACCCAAAATAAATTAGAGAACAAGCTGCTATCTCTAAAAGCTTTATAAATAAAACATACAGCACACACACACAAAGGCTACAATTTTAGAGTACTTTTGTATCCTGGATGGATTTAGAGATGTCATTGCAAATGCACAGATGCTGCCAGTCACGGGAGCTTAGCAGGCACTATGTGGTTTGACATCCCATCAGACTGCAGCCCTTTGTGGCAGCTGAGGCTTCCCAGGGCAGAAAGAAACATGGCAATTGCTTCTATTAGGGAGAGAAAATAATGGCAGCCACACCGGCAGATTCATTGAGGGACAGAATTGAAATTACTCTTTCCTGGCTCAAATAAATAAAAATTATGACAGTTCAAAAGAATGTTAAAAGTTTTCTGGAAGTGGCTAAATCACACTATTTCGAGCTGTCAGGGGAAACATTTGCTTTTTTCTTTACCTCAAGAAGGAAATATTTTTCCTTAAAAAATAATTTGAGTTTCGGTTTTTCTTCTCTTCTCCAACCGAAACATACAAAATATGAAGAGAGGACAAGAAAACGAAGTAGTTCCAGAGCTAAGAAACCCTGTTTTTTCTACAAAATTGTGCTGATTTTAACTCAATTAACACAAAGCTGCTGTTTAGACATCGCCCATCTGTCGGAGACGCCCGCAGGGAACGGCCGCCGGAGGTGGCCTGGCAGAGGGACAGGCTGTGGTAAGGTTTCCTTCCGGCAGCATCTAATGCAGCCCAAACACCAACTCAAAGCTCTCTGTGGCTTCCAGCCCTCCTCACACCCAGAGACTAAAATGGCAGAAAACATGAAAAAATTAAAAAAGACGGGGAAAAGAGGAAACTGGAGCAGGAGAAAAATACTACATTCCAAACTGAACAGCTTGAAAATTTTTATGTTAACTCATGTTTTGAAAAATTAGATTTCATCTATGAAAGCAGTCATTGATCCTTCCATGTTACCAGCACCCTCTGCAGGTGGGGAGCGAGCTCACCTCATCTGCCCAGGGAACACAGGGACTGGCCAGAGGATTCTCTATCTGATCCTCTGTCCGATCCCAGCACAGAGCAGGCAGAGAAGGATATGGTTCCTCTGACCAACCGTGAGCATCTCTGGGAAGGGAGGTGGCCCTGCACCAAGGTGAAGGGTCTCGGGCAGGGGCCTGCAAAAAACCTCTGTGCCTCTAGCTCACTAAATAAGCTCCAAATAATCACCTTGCTTTCTTTAGGGCTTAAAAGGGTCCCAAGGGATTAAACAGGTCGATTCAACAGCCAACAAGAGTTCTGCAGACAAGTGCCTGTCACAAACACTGTTCTCCTGAGCCAGGTCACAGGTGTGGTTAGCCTCAAGTGCCACAGTAGCCACTAAAAAGCTGACACAAAAAGAGTCTTGCTGGAAGTTTCAAAAAGTCTGATTTTTGAGGTCTGGTTCATTGGCTCTGCACCTACAGAAAGCTCTCTGTTAGACTTCCACCTGAACAGATAAAACAACCTAATGCATTAACCTGACCCTCAGCAGCAAGAATACACAAAAGCTCTGCATGGCTCTGCCCCCTCATCATCCTGTGATGTCTGACCCCCACAGCAGCTTGATGAGGTGGGACAGGCTGGGAAGCTATTTGGGAAGACCCAGCCCTGACTAACCCTCTGCAGAGGGAAGAATCTGCTGTCACTGGCATTTCTAAAAAATAGGATACACACCGAATGTATCATCTTTGTCTTCCCTGAAACAGGGAATTTCAGCACCCACGTGGGTGTCTGAGTTTTTGGAAAACGCTAAGCTCCTGGCCTCAGTAAACAGAGCTAACAAACACCTTCTTCACTTCCATTAGACTCACTAACTTCCATGTTCACTGCATTTCCCCTGTTCTTGGATTAGGAAGAAGAGTAAGGGACACCAAGCTGACCTTAAGCACCCTTACACCGTATCTCCACCCCATTTTACCAGCCTGTTTTGCTCAGCTCCTTTGCAAACCAGACAGCCCCATCTTCCCTTCACAAAAACCCTGTGGTGTCAGCCACAGGGGCTTATCCCACCCTATGTGTGCTGTGCATTTTGTTAATTGGGGCCTGAATCCACCCCAGCTGACTCCAGGCACCTGCCTGGGACACCTGCATTAAGAACATGACCTTGACTAGATGGGCAGCCTCATGCTTGTAATCCCACCCTGCCGAGACAGCCTATGCATGGGCTCACCCTGCACTTCCAGCTCTGGTGTATGAGCCAGGCCCATGCCCAAGCTCCCACAGCACAGTGTGGCACTGCCACTGAGCCCTCCTCCCCACACAATCCTGAGCATCCAGCCAGGGCAGCTGTGAGGAGGTAGAAGGCTGAGACCAAGGGGGCAGCAGCCAAATGAGGTCCCCATAGGGCACAGAGCGCTCGTGCTGTTGCTAACAAGTGGTTTAAGAAGATGCCTCTTCCAAGTCACTTTTTCCTATCTGTTATTTACTGCTGTTCAGTAACCAGGACACAGCTGGGGCTCCCATCACACAGGCAAGGCTGTCACGACACGCAGACAAGCTACGGCACTGCAGCTTAAAGACACAGTCCAAGGGAAGGTGGCAACAGGCAAGGGACAAAGGAGAAAATCAAGCTGCCATCTTAAATGTGATTTCAGCAATTCAAAGGAGTCAATTTAGTCAATCCACTGCTTAATGAGTCAGCAGCACTGGCACAAGGTCAAATCACAAATGTGTAAGAGCATTTTTCCAGTGCAATCACTTATTTTTCCATTTCCAGCCCTCCATTTCAACTTGAAGAGCAGCACTAAAACGGAGAGAGAAATCAGCTTTCCATCTAAAAAAATACTTGTGAGAAATCACAAGTGCCAAGCATGTCTCCTTTCCACATTTGTCTCTTTTCATACCAGCCCAGTTCCTTAATCTGCTACAGCTGCCATTCCTTCAGTGGTGAGAAATGCTTTTCTGAATGTTACAAAAACACTGAAGAGCAACTGGAGATCAATTAAACAGCCTTATCCCTAAGCAGAACACAGTGAAAGGCAAGTGATAGCCAGCAATGGGTCAATGCAATGCACCAGCTTCATTAAAATCTACCCATAAAAATAAATCCTGCTAAAGTACGGCTAATGTTTCATCTTATTTGCATGTGATCTTCATGTAGCTGGTGGTAACAAGATGACTAGATAAAGGCATTAGAAAAACATCGTATTAATTATATAAACTCCTTGGTTCTGAGTTCTAAAGCATATAGAAATATCTAGACCAAGAGAGTTCAGGAGAATTCAAAGTAAGTAAAAGCTTGTTGGCTCCTTTCCCTCCCTCCCTTCCTCTCAGAGGGCAGGAGACATTACTCTGGGATCACTCCCTCCGGTCCTCTGACCATAATGCCCCAGAGGACTATATTTCACTTCAAAATCATCTTTACCCATTTCTCTCCCTTCAAACATGGTTTATTAAAAGAAATACCAGAGGAAGAATGACATGGACATAAGACAGGAAGAAAACACGGAGGAGCCCAGATATCATTCTTGGTTCTGACAGGTCTGGTGTAACATCTCGAGGTAAGGCTCTGAAAGAGACAAAGCAGCAGATGGTGATGGCAGCAGATAAGAGACTTCCTCATCACCGTCCTCTCCACATTTGGAGGAGGCATTTAGTGAGCATCCGTCCCAGGCATCCTGGATGTTATTTCTGCATGTCCTCCCAGCTGTTTCCATCAGACCTGAATCCCTCAAGTATTTAGTATATGTCATGGTTTAACTCCAGCCAGCAGCTCAGCCCCACACTGCCATTCGCTCACTCCCCCACCACTGGGATGGGGGAGAGAACTGTAAGCATGAAAGTGAGAAAATTTGTGGGTTGAGGTACAGACAGTTTAACAGTAAAAGTTGTATGCACAAGCAAAGCAAATCAAGGAACTCATTTGCCACTTCCCAAGGGCAGGCTGGTGTTCAGCAATCCGGAGGAAAGCAGGGCCCCATCACACATAATGGTGACTTGGGAAGACAAACATCTCTCCAAACATATCCCCTTTCCTCCTTTTTCTCCCAGCTCTATATGCTGAGCATGATGCCATATGGTCTGGGATATCTCTTGGGTCAGTTGGGGTCAGCTGTCCTGCCTGTGTACCCTCCCAAATCCTTGTGCACCCCCAGCCTCCTGGCTGGTGGGGCAGGATAAAGAACAGAAAAGGCCCTGGCTCTGTGTAAGCACTGCTCAGAAGTAATTAAAACATCCTGGTGTTATCAGGACTATTTCCACACAAATCCAAACCACAGCCCTACACCAGCTACTATGAAGAAAATTTACTCTACTCCAGCCAAAACCAGTACAAGCATGTTTTCCTGAGACTGAGACAGCTATTTTCAAAAACAAACAGGACTAAAACTGTTTCCTTAGTCAAAATCATCTCAGCGATGATCTCTATCAGCAGTACGCTAAGAAGGGCTGGGACCAGAAATAGGACTGCATCCATCAGAGGTGAAACAACACACTACAACTGAGATTTTTTGACCCTGGGAGGTAGTTTCAATCCAGGATAGAATTTCACAAACTTATTTTCCTACACAACCTTTTCCAGTTTCCAAGAGAAATCATTCTCTTTCATGCTGCCTTTTTTTTTTTTTTTTGTGAAATGAAACGGAAAAAAATTGAGTGATTGGGTCATATGACATGACAAGAAAATAAATACCATTTGAGATGAACATTTTTCATTTGTACTGCTCTATCAGATTATACTAAGACTGTTGACCTTATTAAGTCAGGTTAACAGCCCACTTCAGAAAGATCTACATATGCACCTGAGTGTTAAACCAAATGCTTGAAAGACATATTAAATCAAATAAAGATTGATAGCTTGCTTTTTCTATCCTACCAGTCAATCAAGTACTGCTTACCTCAGCATCTATGTGAAACAAAGAAGACTATCATGCATGACCATTCTCTCTCCAAAACACACCTATCTTTACATAGATACCTTTGTTGCCACCTTTTTATTCTCTGCTTACACAAATGTAGCACAATGATGCTAGAGCTCCAAGGCACTGCCACAGAGAAAAAAAACAAACCACACACTGATAGCCATACAAATGGTCTTAAACACATATCAGGATTTTACTAACATCCATTAACTGATTGTTAGAAATCCCGGAATTTCTTTCCAGATCAGGCTGTGGCAATGTGTGCTGTGCATCATCTACTACAAACCAAAAGCAAACCTAGGCTTGAATTCAGTCCTTCTTACTTGACAGACGTTAAAACCCTCAGATCAGACCCATCACTTGACCTTAGGAATCAAGTTTGAGAGAAGAGCCAGGACCTGAGAGGTAGAACCTCAGAACTTTTCAAGGACAATCTGGATTTATTTTTGATAGAATGTTCAGTCACAATGCACTTAGACATGTGAGATCCCCCAGAAATCCCTTCCTACCATGCCACCTGGTCTGCAACTTCATGAAAGTGAAAGGAGCCCAAAGAACTGCTCTTTCACCTCTGTATGCCCCTGGTGAACAAGGAGCAATGACTTGGAGTAGGATTTATCAACACAGACATGTTGATTCAACAGCATCAGTATTGCTTTGCACCCTCCTTTTGCTGCACCAACCTGCCATATCTCATCTTAAAGCAGGCATTTGGGTCTTTATACAAATGCTGTGCTTAACAAGCCTCTTCCAGGCCCCAGCAATGGTCTGTGTGCACTGCAAACCTCTGGGTCACATGTGACAATTAGACTTCACATGTGCCTCTGAATTAAGCTAAATTAGTCCATGTTTTCCATGGTTAAAAACATATACATGAATAATATAAAACATATACATATAAAATGTATATTCCCCAGAAGAGAAGGAGCAGCAACTCGTTATGTAGCAGTCACTTGAGTCTGAGCCCTTGATCATGGACAAAAGAGGTCACAAGCTCCTTCTCCCATGCAGCACCTCACAAATGGGGTCTAGCTGCCTTGAAGCAACTGCAATTAAACAGTACCCTCAGGAGAAGCAGACTTCCTCTGACAAAGTATTTCTGTGTTCCTATGTATTATGTTCTTATCCATGAATAAATGCAGCAGGCTTATGTCTGTTCCTCTGTGTTTGTTTTAATAACTAGGATGAAGCCTGTATTTATTACCCAAATCCTGTTTCTAAATCTCACTACTAGATAAAGCAGTAATGACACGGCTGCTTTGCTCAGATTGTCACACAGCTCTTCTTTCTTTCATGAAGGAAAAAACCCACCTCTGCCATGCCCCGACAGACCTGCTGCAATTCTGACATCTGACACTGTTGCCAGAAACATCTTGGGTTGTCCTGAGTTGCCATCCTTCCTGGGAAACCAACACAAAGATCACAGTGACTTCCCAAAGCAGATGCTCATAGTACATGTCTATATTTACTCAAAGACTGGAAAAGACTATAGATATCCCTGCAAGAATAGCAAAGCAGCATCTGGAGTATCACTGAGAGACACTCTGAGTAAGAGAAAGCAGTCTCAGTGTACATATGTGAGGGTCTCATTAAGAGAGCTGCTCAGGTTGCATAGGCTTGGAGCATCTTAAGTAGGGTAGAGTCTGGTAATTACAGCATAATAAGTCCAAGACTTCCTTCGCTGGGAAACTACTTGGCTCCGGGAGCAATGCTCTCCCAGCAATGTTCCTGTGCTTCCTTCCAAACCCTAGAAGAGCAGTGCTGTCTATAAACAAGAAATGTTTTGCTCAAGCAAAGATGTAGGAAAGTTGTTGAGATGAGGAGAGGAAGCTTAGAAAGCAAAAAATACATTAAAAGGGAGAACAGCCAGGAGGTTTTCAACAGATAAGAGCTCAAATGAATGTTAAAGCAACTAAAAACTGTCCTCTTCTGGCTCTAGTGAGATCAGCAGAGATCGCTTCCCAGCTGCTCACCACATTTCTTCTACTTCCTTGACAAGGAGAGCAGTCTGAGGGAAGGTTAAAATCTGCTTCAGACAACAACCACCCAGTTATGTCAGACCAGGGGACCCAGTCACCCCTGGCAGGAACACACAGATGCCAGAGCAGCAGAGCCATCCCAGCACTCAGCCACTCTCATCCACAGATGGCTGTAGCAGCGCCAGTGGGTGAACACCTCACAGGGAGCTGGGCCAGGAGATCCAGTCCTCTATCATGGCCAGACCAGGGAGAGCATCTCACCAAGTCCCTGGGCCAGGAGATTCAGTTTGCTATCCTGGCTGGACCACAGACAGCACCTCACCAGGTCCCCAGCACTGTGCTCAGTCACAGCCGCCTCCACTGAACATCACCCTCCACTCAACCCCATCTCTTACCCTCTCCAATCCATGAGCATAAAAGCTCATGTAGTCAGTCCTTAAACCTGGTTTAATCAAGTGATCTGGATTAGCTAAAAAAAAAAAAAAAAAGTTGTTCTCTGTTTTTTTTTTTTTTCTCCCCAACCCAGCTAATTTTGACAATCCAAAACTGCTAGACAATCCTACTTGACACAAGATGGGACAGTTGGGAACATCTGGGAGGAGACCAGAGATGCAAAAGGAGTCCAATAGCAATAGGAAGCATGTCAGCCCCCCACGCATGTCAGAGCATGTGTCAGGGCCACAGGGGTCCCAGATGCAACACTCCAAAGTAGTTGTGTTGGAAGCTGTTAATTAAACACAGCTTACTTTGGTTTTCAATGATTTATGCAGATTTAAAGCCAGACTGGATTAAACCAGTCACTTTGTAAAAGCTGTGCCATCCATGTCGCTGCATTTAATTACAAGCAACACCAAAGAAGCTCTTTTCCACTATCAGTCTCCTCATCAATGTTACTTTGGGTAAGACTAATGAAAAACAACTGCATTATGAGAGAGAGCTTTTGTGGGGATTTTCAGACCAAATACCTGGATGCTTCCTGTAAGCCCAGCTTGGTACCAATTAAAAAACTGGGCAGTGTGACCGAGAGACTGCAAGCAAATGCCATCGCTTACTGCGAACTCCTGGGCAGCAGCTCCGTGTGCTAAAATTAGAGGAGCAGGAATCTTTGTTTTTAAACATGCCAGACTATCCATTTTTAAGTAAATGTTCAGATGTCTCAACCTAATTCATGCTACATCAGGAAAACCTCACAATTTTTGTATAGGGTGCTCTGACAAAACCTGGCACATGCTGAATTTTCTAGATAAGGTATTTTGTTGAATAAGTGATGAAAACAATTTTTAAGAATCAACCCTGGGACCAGCATATTGAAAACTTTATTGAAATCAGGTCACACTGTATGGAGAGAAACTTGTAGTCTGCATTCTCACAGTAACTGTTACCTGTTTTGTGCCAAGAACCCGACAGACAGTCTGAGACAACAAAAGGACAATTTCTCCCCTAAGAACGCCTAAAAATCCAATAGGACAATGTGTTCTGGAGACCTTTGGGGTGTTCAGCTTTGTGCATTCGTATAGTCACTACAGTTCACAAAAAATAAACTGAAGCACTAGAAAGGGAATAGAAAAGCTTTGATGGTTTAATGGTGAACATGGTGGTGGTGCTGGGTTGACAGTTGGACTTGATAACCTTAAAGGTCTTTTCCAACCTTAACAATTCTGTGATTCTGTGATTTCTCGGATCTTGCATCAGCCCAGATTAAATCTTTAAACCAGGAGTCATTGTACAGCAAATCCCTGCAGGCTATGAAGGCATCCAGCTTCTGTTCCGAGCTCCTGTGATCCTGCAGGAGAGCTACCAGCTGCCTTCAGCAATGTGCCCACAGATGTTACACATCACATCTAACATGCAATACTCTTTAGAATTTAATGGAGAACTAGTTTTTCTTTAAGATGATCTAGAAACCACATGCAAATGACAAAATTGCCTCAGAATCTAGATAATGTAATTTATTTTCACAATTACTTTTGTCCCTATTGAATCCAGTCAGACTTTTTGATGGAGGATATACAACCCTGGAGTTCATTCACTCAGCTAGCATCCTCCTACCTCTGAGTCTTTCTCTCATACTGCAAAGTCATCTGCAAAGGGCACGTGCTTTCATATCCATGTGACAGTCCATGGACAGTTACACAAAAAGACATGGGGACCATTTATAGGTCTCATCCTACCAAATGACTGGTTGTTGTGTTGTAAGCAAAATTCAATTAGGAGAACCTTCAAGATCAGCCTCTGTGCTTGTTAGCATCCAGCACAGGGCAGCTGGTTTGGCTGCCTATTGACTGAGCAATCGACAGACAATCACTGCATCCAGCCAAGGAAATGTTCAAGGAGTACAGTTCAAGAATGGGGGAGATATCCAAATAAAATCAGCCTGAAAGGGCTTGATCTTCAAGACAATTACAAGTTTCTAAGTTTGCCAACAAAACTTCAGCATTACCCTTATAAGAAATCTTTCATCCATGACATTTAGTTTGCTTGCCACTAACAATAAACAACTTAACCATTAATTTTGCAGCTCTCTCAGCTTCAGACTCTGCAGATCAGAATCTGGCTTCTACGACTGTGTTTAAGTAAGGAGCTCCTGAATCAAACCATCTACACCAAAATTTCCAGGGGAGGCCTCAGAAGTACCCCACACAAATCACCAAAGAAACTCATGGACTTATGCGTATTCATAATATTCTATAGTCAGCACAGTCTAACAGTCAGCACTAAATGATGGCAATGATTTGCAGTGGGACTAGAGTCAGGACACAGCATAAGATACAGAGGCACCACCAAGAAAACAGCCTTGATGCTGGCCTCTTTGGAGTCCTGCATTTTAGCCAGCAAATGGAAAGCTTCCTTGGCACCTGCAAGAGACAATCAGAGCAGGAGAAGTAATCAGACTAAACAACTACTGCAACTACATTATAACTGCACTTTGGACTGATACTGCATGGCTACTTTCTTTAGAAAATAAAAGGATTTACCTATTTACAAAGTCTTGCAGCTTCCAAATAGTTAAGCAATCATCACTGTTTTTATCTTCTGCAAGGGGGAACTGAGGAACAATTCCCAGTCACAGTGCGACTGGATAAGCAATGACACATACACGAGTCTCAAATCCATGTCCAAAGGAGAAAGTTTATCCTCCTCTAGCTTCTACCTAACATAACCAAATAAAAATCATCTGCTCATAGTTGTCTACACATAATGGAACTATTTACTGCTAAAATTTCTCCATGAACAATATTCCAAGCACTTTTCCTCCCCATCTGATTCACTGTTTTATCCAGTGTGATGAACAGGGGAGGTTGCTTCCTCATTTTTTGTTCACTTCCTTCTTATAATTAACCACATTAGCTTTTTACAGCAGTGTGAGAAACACCTCATTCCCTGTTAAAACTGTCAGTAGTTTCAACAACAAAAAATCACTATATCCTGCTGGAGTTATACCATCTCTAGAGAGATGATCTGGATAAAACACCTTTCTCTGATACCCTCTGTTACAACTTAACTTTTGGGGAAGGGTCAAAGATAGAAGATGAAAATATACAGCATCTTTTTCACCTTCCATCCCTCAAAAAAAAAAGAAAAAAAAAAAAGAAAAGGACAGAAAGAATACAATCAACAAACACAATGTACTTCTCTGCAGGTCGATAGCTGGTAAAACAATCTGCAAAGAGTCCCTGCCCTCAATTGGACGACCTCTGAAATGATGCATGATCCTAAGATATGCTGTTTGACCAGGCACATCGTTGAGAGCACAACCAGCCCACAAAAAAAGCCATCACTAGCAACCACAACCAGAACTGGATTTGAACTCAGAGACAAGGAACTAGACTTTATTGATCTTTTTATCTGGAATTCAATGGCACAGTGGGGAGGCCAGGAACCTGAATTCATGGGCTGACTTTAAACTCTTCTTAGGTTATTTCCAGGCAGTGTCCCTTACAGAAAGCCAACCTACTACTTTTAATTTGGTCTCTGGCTCTGCAGCTTCCTTTAGAACACTTCACATGAGTGATTAACTGGTAAATATAAAATTAAATTTGAATCATTACTGTTCCAATTATTGAAATATCCTGCATTTTTTTAGAATTTTATTCTTTTACTCACGCTCATTAATGGTATCTAAATGTCAAGCAAAAAGCATCTTTGTGCGTGTGCATTCATCTTACTGTCCAAATTTATTCACCAAGAAAAGGTCAGGAATTTGCTTAATTACAAATGCAATTGTTTAGAGCAACTTAGTACAACATAGTGAAAGCTGCACTCAATTTGTTCAGCCCAGCATCCTGGAAGTTCCCACGGAAAAATATTGTGCCAGATGTATTAAGTGCAAATTGCATTAAAAAATCATTTATAATTAAAACTGCCTTTTCTGTGCCTCCTGCCAGACCCCACATTCTGCTGAACAGACACATCACTCTAGCACTTGCTGTTTCTGTATCTGTTTTTATAACAGTTAAGTCTCACCACACCCCTGGGAAATACATGTGCTCAAGAAACTGAGGCAGGAGTTAAGCAGTGTTTAAGTCATAAAGTGGCCTGGGTTGGAAGGGACTTCAAAGATCACTGAGTTCCAATGCCCTTGCTGTGAGCAGGGACACCTTTCCCTAGACCAGGTTGCTCAGAGCCCCATCTAACCCAGCCTTGAACACTTCCAGGGACGGGGCATCCATTACTTCTTTGGGCAACCTGTTCCAGTGCCTCACCACCCTCACAGCAAAGGATTTCTTCCTTCCTAATATCTAATCTAACTCTGAAACAATGGGAGTGGAAGCACAGGATCTGCCACCTCTCCATCCACTGTGTCTCTCCCCCTCTCGAAGACTGAGCTAAACATACTGGCCTTGAAAGCAAATGTGGCCAGCCTGGACTGTTGTTCAAGAGTCTCTGTTTGTCTTGTTCCACTGCTGATACAGGAGACACCAGGGATTTGGTCCCCTCTGCTAAATGCCTGGAGACACCAAAGAAGGAGCCACCAAGGACACCGAGCTCCTTGCACAGTGCCATGTGCTTCTGCTGCACATCCATACCTGCCTTAGTGACCTCCCCAGGACAGTGAGGCCCCAGTCACAGTTTCACCTCTGAACCCCCTCAGCATCTTCTCTGCCCCCCCTCACCTTGCCAGCATGGGAACCGTAGTCCCTCAGCGAACCCCGTACACCACTCAGGCTGGACACCGGCACACGGGCCAGGCAGCCCACAGCCACTGCCCTTCTCTGCCCCCTCAGGGTTGTGTGGCAAACAGCTCATCGTGGGCTGTGGTAACCCAAGTCATGCCATCACTGCACATCAAACACTCAATAAAACCTAAAAAGCACGTGCCAAGGAGAGGAGCAGGGAAGTATGGTATGTGCTTTAAAGGACCGCACCACTGGGAAGACATCTCTGATGCTAAGCTCATCTCCATAGTGGTACAGGCAATTCCTACCACAGAAACTCAAGCACAGACCCAGGAGTCCACAAAGCCAGTACTTCTCCCTGTGATGTGATACACAGAACCAGGTTGACCCCTCTATGTTGATCAGCCCTCTGCTTATCTCCCCCTCTAGAGCAGTATTTATGGCACATGCTCTGTGGGACAGTGCTGGTCCCAGCACCACTACCTCAGAGTAGCACCCTGGCTGCGATCCTACCAGGCCAGGATGCAGGTATGAGCTTTCCTTGTGGATTTCCAGCTTAAAGCAAGGTTATGGTACCCTTGGTTAAAATGGCAATAGAAGTGCAACTTAATTGCCCAATATTAAAACACAGCTCTTCTGAGAGGCTGCAGAAGGAAATTTGCACCATTTTGATGGAATATTCCATGTGGCTAACAGCAATTTCATGCAGCTTCAGAGAAGGCAGGCAGTTATCTAAATCTGTTGGAAGGTAAGAGTGACACGCAAAGTGTTATTCTTTCCTTACATGAAGTATAACCATATATTTTCTGGCTATATAGCTTATATTTTTAGATCAGAAGAAAGCAAAACAAGAAAAAAAACTAATGGCAAGCTGAAAACAAATTGGATGCAATTCAAAAGGACAGTGGAAAAATACAGGATGAGAAGGAGATGGTAAAGCAGCAAGTTAATAGAAAAGGATCAGGGCATCACCACAAATCACAAGTCAACAGTGCCCTGCAAGCACTGTGCCAATCCATACCATGCAGAATGAACAAACATCCTACAGCTAGGATGCTTGGAAGTACATACCACCTAGGAATCAACAGCTCTAAGATCTCAACAGGAAACTGAAGTGTAGCCTTGGACGTGTGTTTCAGATGTGTGCCCACTGAGGAGACACCCCAGAGACCAACAGGCATCACCAGTTACCATGAACATACAGCCGTACAGGAAAGGTTGGACTAACCAGTGGTGAGGCAGGTAAGGGGGCGGAAGTCTGAGGAGAAACATAATAATTCCCTTTAAAGACATAAAGAATAGCTAGCAAGCAGAGAAGATTAGTTGTGCTCTCTGGCAGGATAACCAAAAGGTTTAAATCAGAAGGAGACTTAGGGTAGACAAGACAAAGGATTTTTTAACTGTAAGGATAGTAAAGATCTGGAGCAAGTTACCGGGGAGTAAGGTGTAAAGCCTTTGTTTAGTGCACGTAAGCAAAGATGAGGTCATTCAGGCAGAGTCCACCCTGTCCTGGGACAAGAGATGTCTTCTGACTTCTGCAGGTAAACAAACCCATGCCTGTTTTGAACCACTCTCTGGAGTATCTAAAGACAGAGCAGCACTCATCATGCTCCAAAATGTACTCAGGCTCACATGAGGATGAGATTTGCCCTGCTGAACGGAATTAAGAGGCACACAGGAAGAACATCCAAGGGACCTGGAAGAGATATTCCTTTAGCCTGTTGAGCTGCAGGTTGGTAAGGAGAGCCACTGACTGGCTTCTCACCAAGCAGTGACCAAACCAACTTGACCTCACAAGCACATTCACTTACTTATTAATTGGAAAGAAATTAAACCACCTGAAAAAGAAACTTGAGCAGAAAGAAGCCAAAAGCACCAGAGGAGAAGCTCAGCTTGGCTAAGTGCCTTCATGTCAGCACATGAAGCTTTTTGCTGTGGAGATTCCAGAGGGTGGGCAGCAGGCAGTCTCCATGGGAGGCCACAGCTACTTGTGCTGTGTTTGGTCCACAAACCCTTTTTCCTCACTGGATAAAAAAAAAAAATCTCAAATATCTAACAGCTCCTGTCAATATTAATTCTCCCCAAAGTGGCTTGCTATTCACAGCAGGATAGCTAAAGCAACACTCATTACTTTAATTAGTGAAGGAGACAAAAAAATACAACCAGAGCTTGTGAAACAGTCAGTTACTTTATTTGAAATGCCTACCACAGCCTATATCAAAAATGCCTAACCTCTTCCCATAAATTTTGTAAGTACTCTTCTGCACACGCTGTTTACACAGCACAGTATTTTCCCCACTGAGGAGAGTTGCACCAAAGCAGAAAATGCACTTCTAAAATTTCTCAGGACAGATATATCTAGAAAGACATTTTATAACTGGTACTATGAATCCCAATGCTACATTAAAGCAAGTGATACAGGTGCACTCTCTCCAAAGGGACCAAAATCCAAAAAGCCAACTAGTTTCTTCAGCACTCTAGTGCAGTGGCAGTTTATGCCGGGACTACAATTCCAAATCAAGGCGTAGCACAGAGAAAATAGGGGCTTCTGGGCTTTTTCTTTACAATCAGTCATTCAACATCCCCTTGCCAGTAATGAAAATTGGTCACATGCTTAACCTCTTTCCTGGATGAGTCTAGCTCCAAAAAGGAAAGCAGCAGGCAGACATGGTGGATTGCACCCCTGGAGCACGTCTGTCTGCACAAGGTTCTGCTGCAGCACAGAAAGCCCCAGTTACGCTCATCATTTTCTAATTAGGATTTACAAGCCTTAGTGCAATGTGATATTTGTACAGCCAGGAGTGACATTTCCAAACATCATTAGCGTAACTTTTTTCCCCCTGTGCAGCCACCCCCCTCCTCAGTCATTTAAGCAAGTCCTTCAGACAAAGAGCAAAAGTCCTTGTCTGGGTTTTAATCCAAACTAGTGGAGTCCTCTGTGTGTTTTTTTCATTCTTTCTTTCATCTTTTTCTGGCCTCTGTTTCTTTAATAAAGATATGGTTTCTTCCCTGCAGTCAGCAGTGACAACTGTGAGTGTACCTGTCTGAATTCCAGCATACATAAATCAGGCTCTGAGTTTCTCTTGAAAGAAAGTTCACAAAGTCTGGAAGAGGAGAACTGCGCACCGCCAGGCCAGCCATGTCAGAGACCTTGTCTACGTGAAGGGCTGTGGCTGGCATGGACCCAGCACCCACCGTCAGCACTGTGATCCTGCAGCCCAGACACATCCACCACTCACTGTAGGTCAGAGCCACATCCAACTTCTGAGGTCCCAGAGTGTTGGGGTGGTAAAGATGTACAGTGTGTGAACAAAACACCTCCCAGAGAAGTTGTGTGGAAGGAGCTCACTCTTGGCACACAAAGCTTGATGGGTCTGAAAGGGATGAAGCTTTGCTCATGCCTCCTGCTCCTTTAGAAACCACATTACTTCAGTTACACAGGTACCAGCTGCTCATTGCATTGCAACAGCACTGCAAGCCTAGAGGAAATCTAGCTGGTAAGAAAAATGAATACCTTGGGATTTTAGGCTCAGGCTGAGGGACAGCTCCAGCTGGGGTTAGTCTCTGGCTGCTTTGTAGCAGGTGGATAAAACAGGGGTGGTGGAGGGTTACTTCTAGCCCCTTTTGCTGATTGCAAACAGCTTTTTCAGCGGAATGAACCAAACACAAGAGGTTTTGCCCTATAGTAGGGCATTCAAGAGTTGTCAAGCAGTTGTAGCAGAGCACAGCCAGGCCCAGATTGTTCCTTCAATCTGTGAGGGAAGCATGTTTATTTTGAAAGACAGGAGAGATGTGCTTGATTGGTTTTCTAACTCCCACCCGAGGGAAGGCTGTGTATCACCATTCTGTTTCTTCACAGACGTAATCATCTGCTTCATCTGTTCACCTTGGAAAAATGTTACTGCAAGGAGCAGCCTGGTAATAACTTTGCTGCATCTTACATTTTAGATCCTCAACACAGTCAGCAAACTGCTACTCCCTCCACACATTAGGCTGCCCAGAACGATGTTTCCCAAACAGCCCAGGCTTCGTCTGCAATACTCCTTGGAAGATGCTGTCCCACAGCCCCAGGCAAGCCTGAGCACCTCTGCAAACACAGAGCTTGCTAATGAATGGTCCCCAGTTGTCTCAGGTATAACTCTGGGGTGAGCTGCAGCAAAAAGGAAGCCCAGTTTTGCAAGAGGGTGCAACTCTGAGCAGCAGATGGGATCAGATGGGCAGTCGTTGTTCTCACCACTGGTCTTACCAGTATAAGGGAAAAACATATCCCAAGTTTCAGAGTTTTCCCTCCAAGGACCTGCAAAATTCATTAGCAGCCAAGGAATAGAGGGAATTCTCCATCTGAGGTCTTTTCACAATGAGACAGTACAACATGGTTAATGCAGGAAATCGCAAAAAAAAACATTTTTCTGTAAGCAGGAGGCCACTGTTAACTGCAGGAAGGTTTACATGAAAGTTCTATTCAAGGTCTTTACATAAAGGGTTAATAATCATCACATAAATGTTTACACTTGTTAGTAAATACATAAGCTAACATATCAATTGTTTATATGCCTTCCATAATACCTACTTTTATCTGACTTTTATTACATGCTCCTCACATCTGTGACAAGCTTATGAAGAGCCATTCAACAAGTTAATCTTTGATACAGATTAAACATGACCTAAATTTTTTTCTGCATCTCATGTGCTCTCTCAAGACAAAGGTTTTATTCAGAGAGCTCTGATTCCTATAGGTGGCCTTTGTGCCCAAAGGGGTTGCTGCACCGCTCGGGTATCCACCTGCATGAATGCAGGCACAGCTTGAGCATCTGCTCCATGTGAGCTGAGGACTGCCTGCACCCCCCTGGGCAGAGATGCTCCAACATCCCTTTCTTTTCCTTTCAGTCACATTTCACAGACACAAACATCACATAAACAAAAAGAAAAAAACGAACAAACAAACAAAAAACCCCACAAAAAATCAAAATGAACACCACACTTCTTTCTCTCTTCATTTCACCTGCCTTGATGCCACAGCAAGCAGAACATCAGGGCAAGGTTGGGAGGGAGCAAGTGCAGAAAGAGACAGAGGGGAAACAGATCACACAAAGAGGAAATAAAACACAAAACAAAAAGTGTAATAGACAAGATGAACAGCAAAAGAGGCAAACTCAGGAGACAAGCACTCATGAGTTTGACAGGTAAAGCTATGAGAGGAGCCAGTACTTGACAGTTTCAGTAGATACTGTGATGCTCTCATTCGCATCCAAAAGGTTGCCACACGAATGCCTTCTCTATGCCTCTCTATTTGCCTTTGCTGAGACAAGGATGCTGCAGCTCCCAGCCCAGGACAACAGGCAGCCTTTAAAAACCCAACGATAACCTGGTGAGACCATGGAGGGCAGCTCTGACAGATGGGCAGGGCTGGATTTGGCTGCAGGGGCTCTCAATGTTCCTGCTGCCGCTCACAGCCCAGAGCATTAGTGTAAGCTGCCCTCCGTGGGTTCACCACTTTAGCCATCACATAATCCTGGGGATTAAGCAGCAAACAGAGTGCCTGCTCAGCAAAGGTCTGAAAAAGGTTATGTGAGGTACAAAAGAGGGAACCAGGGGAGGACAGTGTGATATAGGGGATCAGCAGCTGGGCAGTAGTGAGAATCCCATTTACAAAACCCATAAGCTTCAGATGCATCAGGGAGACGAGATTCCAGCTACGTAAAGATGGAATTCATCTCACCAGATGTAAATGCCAAAACAAGAGTTAATCCCAAAGATTGCCTGTGCCATTCATGGAAAGAAACAAGTATTTGTAAGGCACCTTCCATCCATCTGCAAGCTGTTGTCTGACTCTGACCAAATGAGCTATCCCTTCGCCTTCATCAGCTCTAATAGCAACCTGGGTTTACCAGCACAGATACAAATTTCTCTGTCATAAGCATGGAAACTTAGATGAAACAAATCTCAGGATAACTCACACAACACTTGCTTGTCATGCCTGCTCCATCCCAGCAGCTCCTTGCCCAAGATGAATTTGACAATGGTACTTAAAAATATGTGTCTTCTGTACCACGTAAATCAAGTCTGAGGGCAGTAGCTTTATGGAGTAATTAACAACTGTTTGGTGAAATTATTCATTAAGTTTTAAGGGCAATGTTATTTGTCATATACTTGTCCTAATTAAGATCAACACCAAGGAAATGTGGCTGCTGTGTGGGAAATTTCTCTTCTTGCAGACAGTACAAGAAACCTCTTGAAAAGTGAAGACTTAGAAAAAAGTGCCTGATTTTGAGGAAAGGTCTAGCAGATAGCAAGGGGAGCTGGGGGAGGTGTTCTTATGGACTTCCAAGGAAGAACAGTCCACCCTTTCAGGAATCTGTATGCAAAGCATCATGCAGAGAGGCTGTACACACACTGAAAGCTCAGCTAACAACACATACCATCATGCTGCAGCACTGACCCGCTGCTTCCACACCTCAAATCCCATTCCAAGGCATCAGCACCACAAGCATAGCTAACAACAGAACCAGGCATTAGCAATCTTCAGCTCTGTGGAGGGAGCCACAGCCCTGTAAATGTAAGATGAGGCTAATAATATTTTTTGGACACATGGGTCTGGGTAACACAAGTGACATAATGATGAGTCAGTTTAATTATAAACTTCCTGTTAGAAATATCAAGGTTCCTCTGATGGCACTGACAATTGTTCTTCTGACTCATCCAGCTGTTCCTGTAGCCTGGCAAAACAAAACCTTCTTTGACCCTTAAGGTATAAATAATTAAAGAAACCGTTATTTTGAAAGAGTACCTGGCAATTCATAGTTGCTGGAACACCATAGTGACACGCAGAGAGAAACACAGCATTCTGCCTAGAGACAGTGGCTTTTATTACCGTCTCCACTCCCTGAAAGACAGCACTAAAACATCTATCCATCCCACATGTGGAAGAGGCACATTAACTTCCCACCCATACATGCTTCCAGCAAGATTATCCTACGTGGCCAGATAGATCATTGCTAGTCAAAGGTGTATCAGAAGTCCACATGCTCCAGGCCACTCCTACAAGGTCAGTAGTTCAGAAAGTCTTGCTTGTTTGACACACAGGCTTGCATTTTCCTGCAAGTCAGTTCTACCTTAAAGCATAGAGCTAGAGGCCCAGCAGGAGAAATTTAAGGGCACTACACCCCTTTCCATCTCAAAGCCTGACTCTTATGCATGAGAACAGGACCCTTACCCCCAGGCCCAGGGGGGAAAGATATTAATGCTAAACAGAAGAACAGGTGGACAGGTAAGCCCACAGCAAAACAATTCTAAGCCTCTCCTCTGCCTAAGTAGAGCCCCCAGCACAAAGAGAAAAACAGCCTACTTACCAGAAGGCTCTGAAGGCTCCCCCCCAAAAAATCATGTTTTTAACTTACATCTCAGGAGGTCTTGAACATGATTTGCTTCAGAATCAAGTGGGCTCCCACAGCACACAACAGAGCATCACCCCAAGCTCCTGGGAAGCATTAGTGCAGCAGTCAATTAATTAGGGTAGGGTTTGCAAAAGCCTCACAGTCTTCTCTCTCAGACAATACAGAGTGGAACCATTCACTTCAGCAAAGGCAAGATCAAGTTATTTGTGGTTCACGGTAGCCCACTTGTTCCTCTTGATGAGGTTTTTGTCTCCCTTTGGTACAAACAACTTGAAAAGCCTGTGAACCAAGTTCCCAAGTCCTATACAACTGTGGGACTTCCTTTCCAATCTCCCTTTGGTGAACTCTAAAATGTCACATGGGGCATTAACAGCCCCCCTAATACACCCTCTCTATTATGATTTCATGATCTATTTTTTTCCATCATTCTGTCTTCTATTTTATTTAAGAACTTGATTTTGGGAGGCACAAAAGGCCTGATTTGCAAAGATGCTGTGATTGAATGGGGAGAGGAGGAACACAGATGTACAGCTCTTCTGAAAATCACATCTCACACTGTGAAACCAAAGACCGAAAAATTACCAGCGAGAATTCTATTTTTAGCTACCCTGTGTCATAATATTCACCGCTCCCAAGAAAACTTTCTGGCAAATATTTAGAGCAAGACTCACAAGCCCATGCTTTGTCAACAAAGCACAGTGATTACCTAGAGCGGCTGTAGGCGCAGCACCTGCAGCACTGCACTGCTCCAGCCCGTTACCATGGCACTTTTAGTTGGATTTTGCTTGTTTGCATGTGTAGGAAGCAAGATAGATCTACTATGTTTTTAATGTTTGATAAGCAGGGCACTAGTGACCCCCAAATAAAACAGCTTAAAGGGCTCACCCAAGCCCAGGTAAACTGAGTTTTCACACCAGGCGTTTGTGGCAGCTCTGAAGCACAGTGCTGGCTGCTGGAGAGCTTTTCCTGGAGGGGTGTTGGCGCAAGTCACATTCAGAGGCAGATGCTGCTGTGCCCAGGTGTGATGAGGCTGCAGTAGGAGGAGCTGAGGTTGGGCACTCTCACTGCAGCCAGCTCCATCCCCTGCAGCCACATTCCCAGCATCACCCCGTGCTGGCAGCTGTATGAACAGAGGTTTGGTCCTCAAAGCCACCCAGCTAGACACAGCACAGGGAACACCCTGCAGGTCACAAGATGTAATCTCTGTTTATGGCACTCTCCATTTTAAATGAACTACCAGCACAGCAACACATATTTTTCATGGCAAGTCAGATGCACCCACCTTCCACCTGAGTTAAGTATCACCAAGTGCTTTGATCAGCAGTAGAGGGAGGGCATGCACCGTGTTTAGGCCTAATAAAACCCACCTTTAACTCCCTATCCTCAATTCACTGTGTGATTGCACCAATATGAATCATTCTTGGACTAACACTACCCTGAACTGAGAACCAACCCCAAAGAGAGGATCTGTAGGACAAAATGAAGAGCTCCTCTCTTCTCATCACACCCCATTAAATCCACCTTTCTGCTTGGACTGTTCTTATCTGCTGAAGGCTGCAAGGAGAGCCATGACCAGAAAGGGTACCCAGAGAGATGGGTGCAAGAGAGCACGAACAGAAGTCTGGCATTCACTAAAACACTAGAAAGCCATTCCCATCCTCAGCTGTTATGTTGCCTGGCAAATCAACACATATGATGCACTTCCATGTGGTCCAATGTCTGTGAGGTTGTAAGAGAAGCACCCGTGCTGCTGAACAGGCAGCTCCCTGGAGGAACACAGGAGCCTGTACCACACTGAAGGAGCAAGTCTGCTATGAAATCTTGTGCAGAGCAGGATTTCCACATGTGCAAATCTTGCCCTGCACTCAGTAAACAAATGAATGTGGACCATACTCAAATTCACATAGGGAGGGAAAGCTCCTGTAGCCCAGCTCTCCCCCAGGTGTGACAGTCACCTGGCACTTCATTAACAGCCAGTGTTTGGCAATGTCACCTGAACTGCTGGAGCAGCTGTTGCTTTCTTTACTAAGGAGCCCCCCTGGTGACAGCCAGATGTACTGCTTGCAACAGGGAACGTGATACAGCACAAATTACTCCAAAAGAAGGTTTTTGATTAACTGCTGTGGCAGGGGCTTAACTCAAAGAGAAATAACATTTGAGCCAGCAGAGCAATAGTGTAGGTACAGGAGGGGGTGGCAGGTCATGGGAGCACCCATCTCCTGGAGATGTCCAGAACTAGTCATGCCACCCCAGGGGGCACAGCAGCACCCCACCAACCAGCCCCTGCCTGCACACCGCAACACAACCACTGGAACCAGTTGCATGATGATCGTTTTTGGAAAGCCCGTTCCAAAATGCCTTCTCTAAACAAAACTATTCCACTGTGGTGAACAACTTTCCTTAAGCCACACAAAATTCCCTCCCCTGGGGAGCCTGAAGAGCTATGCTTGAGTGTACAGGCATATTTAGATGTGTCTCAGTCTGGTTTTGCATGTGTTATTTGGGGATGGAAATGGTGAAATCACATCTGTTTCCTGAATATCTACACAGCAATATTTAACATTTTATTTGCAACATTTTTACTTTAATTAATTTAAATGCAACCCAGCCATCCCACTATTTCATATATAATCCCATGGATTTAGTAGTAGGAAATGCAGCATCACAGCTAAATAATGGAAAGGTGGCAATATTAAAAACTTATCATAACATTAACCTACTTAGCATATTAAATAGCTGTTCAATTTGACAAGGGATAACCATTTATGAAAATGTGTATTAAAAATAATCCTGTTAGGTTGCCCAACATTTACCAGTCTTAATTTACACACTGCAATAAAGTCATATCAGAACATCTTTTCCAAACTCTGTATATCTGTACATATTTATAGTATTATCAAGAGTAATTGCAATAGTTGTATCAGTAGAATGAGATGCAATTTTCACAAGCAGTAAATGAAATAGCAAAGTTATTGCTAAACCTTCAATCAACCTACAGTGTGTTCTGCTTAAAGTTATTACCAAATCCAATATACAATTAATATTTCAATTCCTTTTAGGAGTAAATTACATTTAGTCCTCCTTATAGCTGAGATTGCATTTAAGTGGCATCACAGAAATTTACAGCCAGAACAGACACTGAACTTGGCCCAGTTAACATTTCCCTATCATGAAATGGTCCTTTCTAATACACTTCCTGCCTCAAACCCTGCTTATGTTCACGCAACAACTGCTCATTGCTCCACAGCTTCCCTGCCAAGTCACTGCTGTCTGCTGAATGTTAACTTTTGAAGCAAGGAAATGTAGAGATTTTGGGTTTTCTTTTTGGAAGGTCACACTGAAAATATATTCAAGAAGAAGTAAATCATTCAATTAAATACCAAGAAGAGACAGAGGTATATGGAAATCCAGCTGTCAACATAGTCTCTGCTACTTCGAGATTACCAAGATTAAACTAAAGCAGGTGGCAACTCACAACTACTCTTTATTTGTGTCCTGAACGAGAATAACAGATTTCAATGACTCCCAGAGCAGAGATACAGGGCCAGGAAGATGGACATCCATTCTGAAGCACTTAAATATACTTACTGCAAACTCCTGGACCACAGAAAACCAAAATCATTATGTAAAAAGAGGATAAAAGAAGTGCTAAAGTCACCACAAAAAAACACTGCTGAAGCCAAATGCTTCATCTTGATTTTGAATCAGATCAGGATTTTGCTGGTTGAGTATTTTGAAGATAAATTCTGACAAAATATTTTCATTTTAATGAGGTAATATCTTCCAAATGGAAGCAGGAAAGGTTTGGCTAACATGGGTCAGAAGGCAGACTTGCTGCAGCTCCTGGCAGTAGAGCAGCCCACAAGGCTGCAGAAGGATGCTGGACAATACAGGCAACGCAAGGCTTGGTGCTTGCTGTTGCCTGGCCTGGATCTACAAGAGCTTGCAAATGCCTCTGAGGTCGAACATTGGGGTAACACCTTGGGGAGCACCTAAGTGCTGGATTCTGACAGCTGACAGAGAGGGTAAGCAAGGTAGGCAGCTCCCTACTAAGAGGATAGGAAAAATGCCTGGCAATGTGACTTAAGGTAATCAGCAAAATATGAAATAAAATACTGTGTAAGTACTGTGGAAATGCTCATCTGCCAAAGACGTAGATGAGAGTGAAGTAGGAATTTGAAACAAATGCAATAGAGTCACTGCACTGTCCTCCCCTGGTGCTGTAGCCCATGCTGCATTTTTGGAACCAGGGATCTGGAGGTATTCTTTCTCCAGGAACATATCCAGGACATACTTAGACGGCAAGAACTGATTTCCTTAAATATTAGTCCATCTGCAAAAAAATGCCTGCAAGCACCTTCCTCTGGGGCCAAACACCTCAGTCTTCATAAGACTGATTTAGAAGACTGGCTCCATTACCCCACAATTCATTTGGATGCCATGAACAGTCTTAGTTACCTGACAATCCATTTGCTAGATCCTTGGTCAAATGAAAAGCTAGCAAAAAACTAAACTCGACTCTCTGTTAGGCTTGATCCAAGGAGAAGCAAAAACAGCCCAGGCCATCCCAGATTATATCAGTAGCACCCCCTGATCCCAAATAGAACAGAAACATAGCTCGACTTTTTTTTTTGGAAACTCAAAACTCAAGATTTGGACACCTAACAACTGCAAAACCTTTCCTACTTTCAGCTAAATCCTACAATACTTAGAAAACACAAATTACTTGCCAGTGACTAGTACCAGAAACTGGCCTGGGACTCCTGGGATTTTTTTTTTCCCAATCTGCATCTCAGAAGCACCCATGTGTATCCAACACTGGAGTCTTCACCCTTAGGCCAAGAGGAAAACCTCAACACAAGTGGTCAGCATCAGGCAAATGCTCCCACGTGCTGTATGGCTGAGGCATCTTCCAGCAATTCATTGTAATCTTTATCTGATGAACAAAGCAACATAACTTGTGGCACAGATTACACACTGTACAAAAACCAGGAAAGAGGCAGGAGTAATTTGGTTATTTGAAAGAACTGCAAAACCATTCCACTAAGATATTTCTCTCTTTATATTTGAAGGGGTTTTTTTAAAAAAGACTAACAGCAGGGGGGAGGAAAGGTACACATTTTAAGTTCCTTCACCCTGATGCATCTCAGTTTGTATTTGCAGAAAGAGAATAAGCAACCACAACAGGGAGGGCTCCAACACAACCCATCCTTCTCAAGAGCGAAGCACTCACCTTCAAACACTTTTTTTCAACAGATTTGAATGCACAATGTGGTGTGGAGAAAACTAAAGTCAGGAGTCAAAGCCACAGCTCTGGTGGCCAGACAAGGCACTGGGATTTGCTGTTCACTTGGCCTTACCTCTGGATCATGACAGCAACATGGGTTTCTCAGCTTATAACCAGCAGAGCACCAGTAACAATCAGACGTGGAATGAAAACTGGTATTCCTTCACCCCACCCCATGTCCCACAGGTATCTCTAAGAGCAGATGGCCAAACACCACCATTTATCTACTGACCAATGATGTCTAAAATCTCATCACTGGGGTCTGCGATACTCCCTAAAGGGATAGAGCTTTCCCCATTTCACTGCAGACTCAGGAAGCAGCAATATTGTCCTTATTTCAAAGATAAATTGGGCATAACTTTAAATGCAAAACCCCTTATCTGACACATATCGGACTTTTTTCCTGTTAGCCTAATCTTTCACCATTCCTCCTGTAAAGACTGTTATACCACAGAAACCAAAAGACTGTGCAGACCATAGGATCTCAGAAATAGTCCCAAGTGATGAACTCCTAACCAAGAACTAACGGTCCATCAGCGAACAGGGCACAAGACTTAACTCTCTGTAGCTCTCAAGTCCTTCCTGATGAAAGCATTTACTTCTCGTAATGCATGATGCACAAAAAGAGAGGCCAAAGCTCCAAGAGGTAATCGACAGCTTAAAATAAAACAAGCCGTGGCAGACTGCGAAAAGCAGGCTTGGAATGAGCACAACTCTGTTCACTTACTGCTTCTGCCAGGCAAAGTTTCCAGTTATTGACTGGTGCGGAGGAAGTGGTTTCCCTTCAGGGATCACACCGGACTATTAAAGTGTCTTCAGATTCACAGGCTGGCTGTGCCCTGCAGCAGGCATAAGCTGCAACTGTTCTCTGACCTCCTCTGGGCACGAACTGCTGTAATCACCCCCAGAGAATTTGAGAAATCTGGGGATTTTCTATTTGTCATTACGCTCTGATGTTGCAGTTGCTTCCTGAGGACAAGGCTGACATTAGGTTGCTTCTCTAACTCCTCCGCATTGTCTAGGATTTTCAATGTTTAACACATAACCTAAAGTGAAAATGTTATGGAAGCTTTCTTACCTGGACCCATATAATTTGTTTGGGTTTTTTAATCAAATTACAATTAAAAAAAATAACATGACAAACTATGCTTGAGGTTACTGTTCTCCCATTTTATTCGCCGCTATTAAAAGCTATTCGGTTTAACAGCGATAAAAAAAACACAGGGGATAGCTAGGGATCAGTTCTGCATAAATTTCCCAGACATCAGAGCACTGCATCACCAAATACATCCAGTTTTACTTACCCCTCAGTATTTTTTCCTTTACCAGCCTAATCATTTCCCACTTGTGCAATTACTGTGGCAGAATCCTTACCAGAAGCCATTCCAATTCACACATGGATAAAAACATCTGCACTTTCATCACTTCAAATCTCTCCAGGTTCTCCAAACTCCATTCCAAAACATATTCCAAAGGGTCAGTTAAATCTTTATTGAAACTTATTTTGGGGAGTATTAGTTTATTTTTTTGAAAGAAATAAAAGACTTATCTCCTTAATGCTTAAGAGGATCAAGTGTCAAAACAACTGGTATCTCAGTCAAATTGGAAAGTAATCCATTTTCAGTAAACACGTATTTCATCAAGACTTGGACATAATCTGTTCAAGCAACAGCAAGACATTTAAATCCCTGTGAGAATGGAGAACTAAACTAGGTGGGACAAGATGCAAAGCTTTTCTCCAGACTGTATGTGAAAAACTGACTTGCGTTATAGCGAGTAAATGTACCAAAACTAAGTAGGCATTTAGACACCAGCAGCACGAGGATAAGATTAATAGCAGCCACAGCAAGTCTTGTTCTCTTGTTGAATCACTTCTATTTCCTGTCTAATCTATCTCTAATGCGTCCACAACTGCAATATCTATTACCCCATAAGAGACATGCTTGGCTAAAAGGGACATTCCTCCTACTTCCCATTATAAACGATTACTTGGCCATCACACATCCATTCCCAGCATTCCTCCTATATTATGTTGAAAATACAGTTCCAGTTCCTGTCTCCCAGGTTTATAAGATTAAAGCCTTCTGCCCTAATTGTTTCTGTATATTGATCCTTGGCACATACTAAGAATCAAACAGGAAGAGATTGCTATAACATAGGTAGACCCTACTCATAGGTCAGAAGTCTTACCCTTTTTTTACATCACCAAAGTATATAAATTATCAGATTTGAATATAAATTGAATGCTGCTAAATCAGCTGGGTCCAAACTATCTCAGTATTTCATTACTGCCTCATTTGTGCTCTAGGCAACATCCCCTTAACACCTCGAGTTCTGATGCTTCGTATCACCTAATTTGATCAAAGCTTTCGCTGCTAAGGGAAGCCAGGAAAAAACACAAAGCCCAATTTGCTCAGAACAAAATGCTGATATTTAAGCAGAAAAAAGCATTAAGTTTCAATACTTCAAAATAATGTGACCGGCTATCCAATCTAGCACATCCCTCTTCCAGTTCCTAATACATTATTCTCAGACCACTGTAATCACTGACGTATTACCAACATTGCTGCTGCAAGGGCATCATTAGAGAACTGTCTGTTAACAGTCCTGTATCTTCTACTTTGAATTCCAGACTTTAGGGCTTGAGATTTTTTATTTATGGGGGGTTTGTTCTCCTTATGATAGCCTTGGATGCATGTGCATCCTGCTAGCTTCACAGACTTGGGGGGAAGAACAGTCACACACCATCACCTTCAGTGCAATCAAAAGAAAAGAAGCAAAGACCAGCACGACAGTTAATCTTGGAGAGGCAGCACCTCTCCAAGAAGTACCACAAATACTGTGCTTTAAAAGAGGGAGCACTTGAGCAGCAAGAAAAGCTCCAGCATCCTTTCCTATGAAGGAAATGCTTTGAGTTTTGTAAAGCTTTTTATTCATATCAACTATGCTTGAGTAAAGAAAGGCAAACTTGCAGAACAGTCCTTGCTGGATGTTAGATTAGATCATGGATAAATAATTCTGAACAGCAAGACAGTAGCCAATTTTAGTCTATCTCACTGTCATTTAAGCTCACTGCAATCATTTGCAGGAACTCTAATCTGAGACCACAGGGAGCTCCTTCACAGACCACATACCTTACACCAGTTATATTAAGCATACTCACTCTTATTGCTATGTTTACTGTGGGAGTACCATGTTGTAGTAATTTTTCACTACTGTTATATATTAAAAATTGAATGATGCAGCTTAAATGCTGCCCCTGCCTGAATTAGCTGAATCTACCCTGAAATATCATATTTAGTGCTGTCTATCTGAAAGTCAGAGCTATGCACAACTTCACTTGACATCTAACATGACTAAGCAGCAATTTCCTGCAGAACTTGCATTTCCTCACAAAATCTGCCATTCAGAAGGAAATCAGCACACAGCTTTGCCCATTGGAGCACTGAAAACAGTACAACACTGAATCCAACCACCTCTGCATTACACGAAATACTGTTCCCAGATATTAAAGAAGAAATCAAGTCCAGAAGCCAGCTGCATCTCAATTTTCAGTACTCAGAATTTCCAACTTAGTTCTTTACCTTCCACACCAATTTTTTTCCTGTTCTTCAATATATTTCAAGATAAATAGCTTGATTCACAGCATCATTTTTCAATTACTCACCCGGAAAGAAGCACAAGTCATGAAAAAAGATTTTTACTTGCATTTTACTATTGTTGAGTATTACAAGACAGTTGTTTATTTTACACCTTAAAGTGCCAGGTTTATGTACAAACTATTAAAACAATAGTAAAAAAGGTAAACTTAAAACCTGCTAAGAAAGCAGTGAGATCATGTAGTTGTCTCCAGAATTTTCTACAGACTATTCGACAAATTTACAACAGTTCCTTTGTTTATGGTGAGAACAGCAGAAGCCAGGGGTCAGTGCCCACAACTTCCCATCTTGCAGAATGAAGTGCCTGTATCTTTAATGAAATGCAAGAGCATGTACTGTAAGATACATCTAAACATTCTACACATTAACACCATTGGCAAAGTCTAAAAGGGATTTTACTGTTGGAACTACACCAGCCTCCCAAAATATACCAATATCACCCTCCTTTACAAGAGTGGGATTTTAGTACAGAAATCAAGTCACACTGTGACTCAATATATAGAATGTTTCCCTGTAAACAGGGTGTTATGTACATTAATGCATATGGTCTAAGTTCATTTAAAATTCTGCATCCAGGGTGAAAGAGTTGTCTGTGGGCTTCGACATGACTCCCATCCTCTGATATTCACCTACTCGCTTCTCAAAGAAATTGGTCTTGCCTTCCAAAGAGATGTTTTCCATGAAGTCAAAAGGATTCTCTGCTTTGTATATCTGAAATACACAAGCAATTCTATAGTCACTGCTGATGCTCACATCTTGAGTATGCAAGAGCACTACCGACCAGCTGGAAGGAGTCTAATGGCAGCATCGACAGGCTCACTAGGTAGTGAACAAACATCTCTGCCCCAAGCCTTCTCTACCATATTTGTTCCTGTCTTTTAGCTGCAGCTGACAGAAGCACAGCTACTCACAATACTCTTTTTCCATTAGCACTCTTTTGCTTTTTCTTCTGTGAGTCTCCACACAGGACCTAGCAGCAGGACTGCTCGATGATTTTACAAGTTAAATCAATATTGCTGCAGCCAATTTGGATTTCTGAAGGAAATTAAACTGAATATTACCTTTTCCCCATGAAATATTCTGTGTATTATGTATTAGAGCATTACCTTGTTAAATCCCAGTTCCAACATCAGCCGGTCTGCCACAAACTCTATGTACTGTTTCATTAAAGTGCAGTTCATGCCAATCAGGTTCACAGGCAGTGCCTCTGTCAAGAATTCCTGCAGATAACAAGCATTTCACATACAGCAACTGGTATGCACTCTGTGCTAGCCAAGTTAATTTTATGCCCAGCAGCTTTCCAGCTTTAATTGCAATCAAGTCCCTAAACAAGGGGCAGACAATTACCTGCTCTATGAGAACAGCATTCATGATGATTTCCCTTACTCTCTCCTCTGATGGTTTGTGTATCAGGTGCTTGAACATGAGGCAGGCAAAATCACAGTGCAAACCCTGGAAGGAATTTTCAGAAAATTATTTCAGGAACACAGATATAAAAGAGCACAGAGTATGTGGCATCTCCTTTGCCCTTGCGACATTATTTAGTGTTCCCTATAGACAACTTTCCACCTCACCAGAAGGCATCACACGAGCAAGTTCAGCCAATATGTGCTGCACCTGCTCCAAATGGTGAGGTGCAACAACTGCAAGAGTTGGTGAGAACCCTTAAACTACTTCAGAGGAAGTAAAATGTCAAGTTCATTCATTCCCTGCTGCAAAATCCACAATGACACGTTTGCACACTTTAGTGAGCCTTATTGCCTGTTTCTAAATATACCCCAATTGAGTATCATTCCTTTGAGCTACTGTGGCACATTACCATCTTAAACTGCTAGAATTTGACTCATACCTCATCTCTACTGATGAGTTCATTAGAAAAAGTGAGTCCAGGCATTAATCCTCTTTTCTTCAGCCAAAAAATTGATGCAAACGAGCCAGAAAAGAAGATTCCTTCCACGGCTGCAAAGGCTACTACACGTTCTCCTGTTAAGACAAGATTGATAGTAACATTTACTCACATAGGAAACTTAGCACAATTAATAAATACTCAGAAGTTGCAAACAGATCAATGAACTGCATCCTGCAAGGCAAATGAAGTTGCTTCTGCTTAAGTGAGCTATAGCCTGTCCTAAAAACTATTACAGTAAGGATTTCTAGTCATTAAACAAAACAAATATGAGTGGAAGCAAGAACTAAATGGAGTGGTTACTAAGTAGCTGAAGCCAAGGCTCCTTCCCCCTGGGTTAACCATCAATATCGCCCTTTTTCAGACAGCTCACTGAAAAAGCAGTCATTTTGGCAGCTGATTTAAGCCAGTGTCTGCTCATCTTTGATTAAGTAAGGAACTTCAGCCATGAGGAATGCTTTAATGCTAGTGAAATAATGATCTGTACCATCTCATCTCACCTTTGAAGACAGCAGCAATTAGCAAGGCTAAGGAGCTACAGCCTCCAACCACACACGCCTGCTGGCTATAGATGGCCAATGCAGCTCCAGACATGTGACAGCAATTTACAATCTGATCATACAGTCAGGCATATAATGATTGCCACATGACCTTATTATTCACAATGCCAGCAATTTTACAAAAATTCTTGTCAGTAGGTCATTTGAAGATGAAATAGTTTCTTCATTTCCAGAATTATACCACTATCTTATACTGGAGAGCATGGACTTTCCCTGTGACAATAATCTGTCCCTATGAATTGTGAAGTCTGGAGAAATGGTGGTTCCTCCATCCTTAGGGAAGGAATTTCACTTTGCTTCCAGTACATGAACTCACCATATGTTGCTTTCTTGTCCCCAATCCAGCACATGGCCCAGTCAGCCTTCTTTTTAACACATGGTAATGTTTCAATAGCATTAAAAAGAAATTCCCTGAAAAAGATAAAACTCATTAGGATGGACATAGGCACAACCACCAGAATCAGCATTCACTGCCAAAAAGAGTCTGATCACTCAGACATGCTCTGCACCTTCATCCTTCTCCTTCTCCATCTTACTTGGCACAAATCTAGATTTAATTGATCCAATTAACTACCATTTTTTCACCTACCCATCACATTAACACCAGTTCACATGAATTCCCATGACCATATCAAGGGGAGAACTGTTTCACAAAGTGTTGAATGAAGCTTTCAAAAACTACACATCAACCAGGCTTCACTTTCCAGTGCCAAGGCAGCAGGCTTCTCAAGCAAGCAATTCTTGCTGGAATTTAGCATCTCAAGGGTAGAAATGACATGGCCAGATTTCCAATTAGGAGCAATATATATAAACTGCAAATAGCACTGCAATACCACATGACATTTCACTCGACAGGGTGTTGGTTTGACAAAACCAGAACAACTCAGCCTGGACTGCTCCAAACTGTCAGTTTTTTAAGACACCATTCTTTAGTTGAGTCATCTCATTATGAAAATTTTACAGTATCACTTTACTTTTAATCAAGACCAAAGGCCACTCTTCAGCAAATGCAACATGCCTTTCTTCCCCCAAGCAAAACAGTGTGGGGTAAGGGCAGCACATGCTATGTTTAAGTGCTTAGCTGTTCAATAAATGCACTGGGTTTGAGAAATAATATTTTAATAGAAGGGATAGTGTTCTCAGAGAAACTTTCCTACATAGTTTCCTACTAGGTGCAGGGGTCCTCCACATGAGCACTTACTGTAGTTTAACATACTCCCCTTATTTGAACACCCCACCTTTTACGTAGTTTCATTCCTACATTTCAGTATTGAGTGGTTTCAGTTTTGCTCTTAGCTAAGCATATTCTTGCACTTCAGATTAAAAAGACATTCTGAAGTAAAACTGCTCTTAAGCAGCAGTGGCATTTTATATAAGTCTAGTTTACACCCTAAAATTAGCCTGAAAGTCAGAGAACGACTGATAGGTAGCATTTAAATCTGAATATTTAGCAAGTTTTGAACTTTCCATCATCAAGCAATACAAACCTCTCTCTAGAATCCTTAATGTAGGTGTCAATAAGAAGACTGTACATTTCTGAATGTATATTTTCCATGGCAATCTGGAAGCCATAGAAACAACGAGCTTCTGTGATTTGTACTTCTTGACTGAATCGCTCCACCTAGAGGAAATAAATGAATGTTTGCATAAGTGTTTATAAGCTGCAGGTTAGAGGCATTGTAGCTGTGTAGACCAGTTCTTGGTCAGCTCACAAAATCTTCATATTAATTCCAGACATGTGGATCATTAACAGTAATGTGCAGAGCAGTAACCCCTCACAATTCCAAGTCATGAGGCATTCTTTGCTCGCGAGAGAAATGGAAAAATTTCTTTCTTTTACTTATCCACTACAAGGGAGAAGAGCACTGAGAGGGTGGAAGCAGAACAAGAGTTCTGAACCAGGCAAGTGTTACTGTAGGGCAGCACTCAGGGCCCTATGGGGAATAGACAAACTTGGGGATTACAAAACTAACCCCAATTTCCTAATTAACATAGGACAGCACTTTATGTCATAATGCTGTAACACTCCCATGATCCAGCAAACAACCTGGGATCACCCACAGCAAGTGTTTAATATGGAGTTATCTGGTTATCTTCCCAAAGTGGTATTCCTTTCAGGACTGTTTCTGTACACTCACCAAGTTCTCATTGACAATGCCATCGCTGGCAGCAAAGAAGGCGAGGACGTGAGAAATGAAGTACTTCTCCTCAGGCTTCAGGGACTCCCAGTGCTGGAGGTCTTTGGAAAGGTCCACCTAAGACATTGCCAGGAGATAAGAAGCGGTGCCCGAGGCGGGAGGCCGGACTCGAGTGCCGGGGCCGCCCGCGCTCCGCCCCGGGGCTGCAGGCGGCAGCGGCCGTGTCCGCCCGCCCCTCACCTCCTCCGCCGTCCAGAAGGAGGCCTCGGCCTTCTTGTACATCTGCCAGATGTCGTGGTACTGGATTGGGAAGATGACGAACCGGCGGGGGTTCTCCCGCAGCAGCGGCTCTTCCTCCGCGCCCCGCGGCACCTGAAGCAGCGGGAAAGCGGCTCGGGCTCGGCTGGGGCCTGAGCCGGGCGGGGGGGCTGGGGCGGAGCCGGGCTTGGGAGGGAAACTGAGGGCGGCAGCCTCTGAGGAGACCCCGTGAGGGAGAGGGAAAGGGGGGGGGAAGAGACCCCCGTGAGGGAGAGGGAGAGGAAGGGGGGAGGAAGAGACCCCCGTGAGGGAGAGGGAAAGGGGGGGGGGGAGGGAAGAGACCCCCGTGAGGGAGAGGGAGAGGGGAGTGCAGCCCTCTGCTGGGACAGAACCCCAGATTAGCTCAGTAGGTTAGATCGTGGGGCTGATAACACCGAGGTTGTGGGCTCGATCCCCGTATTTATTTAAAGAGCTAATTTTGATGATCCTTGTGTGTTCCTTCCAACTCAGAACATTCAGTGCAACTTCTGACAGCTCCGAGAAAGAAGAAACCACCGATTGTAAGTGAGAGCGGAGCGGGGGTTGCAGGAGCCCTCGGGGACGGGGAGAAGGGCGGACACGGTGCCGTGCCTGGGCATTCCTCACTCACCGGGTTCCCGTCGCCCTCCTGGAAGATCTTGCGGGCCGTCTTGCTGGCCAGGATGCGGGCGCTGCTGAGCGCGGGGGGCTGCAGGGAGAGAAGGGCAGGGTGAGCGCGCTGCCGCGCTACCGGGCGGGGACAGCGGGAGGGCGGGCGGGCGCTCACCGTATTCTCCTTGTCGCTCAGCGCCAGGCCTTTCATGGGCGACAGGCTCTTCATAGGAGACTGGCCTTTCTTGGGCGACAGCCGGGGCTGGTCGTGGCGGGCGGCGAGCGGGACGCGGGTGGATAGCATTGCTGCGGATGAGGGTGAAGCGGCGGCAGTGGCGAGATGAGCGGCAGGAAGTCGGAGATCCCGCGCCGCCCCTTTATATCCACTTCGAACTTGGCGCCAGAACGGCCAGCTGGCCAATCACAGCCCTGGTGGCGCCCACCGCCGCCCGCCCCCGCGCTCCCATTGGCTAGAACGCCGGGCAAGGCCCCGCCCCCCATTGTGCTGGCAGTGGCGGGAGGAAGAGACCCGCCCTTCGCTTTGGCGCCAGCGGCGCGCGGAAAAGGCGGGAGAGAGCGCGAGGAGGCCCCGCCCCCAGCCCCGCCCCCCCGCGCTTGGAAGAGAGGTCAGTGTTGCGAGACAGCCTGTCGCGACTCTTTGGGAATGATTCGGGGGAGCTGGCGAAATCCAAAACTCATTTCCGGATACGGGAACAGCAGTAATCTGGGTTTGGGGTGCAGATCTTGGAAATGCCACGTTGTACCTGTCTCTACCTTGCTCTCCCTACCTACCTGTTCATACTGACCATACCTTTCAACACTGATCCCTGCATTTGGATACACACTGGTGGCACAGTCCTACACTTGGAGGTAGAAATTGGCTTCCTGGAGAAACTGACTCTGTATGCCACCTGGTTCCACGTTTTAAATAAATAGCTCAGGAAAGGGAGAACACAGGTATGAAGAAGAGGTGAATATTCATAATCTTTAAAAAGTCAACATTTATTTCATATTAATTAAATTGCCTTTTTTGAACAACATACTTTTCCTCATCAAACTCCATAAAGGATCTGTTTCTGTCAACTAAAATGTTTTTCCTAAAGCGATTTTAATGAAACCAGGAGCTCCATGAGACTTGGAGGCTCTTCTGTTATGTGGGGTGTACAGTGGCCTTGAATGAGTCCAAGTGGTCCCTGTCATCTGATCATGATGAGTTACATGTCCCATTTGCACTGTGCTTGGCTGGAGGAGAGTCAGGAGCAGGAGAGCAGCAGAACTATAATGGTACTGTGTTAAATTTACTGCTGTAATGAGTGGATTTGGAAGAAAAACGAGTACTCCACCATTACCTCTGATGCTGTAAATTCAAATTGATTATTCATTTCAGCAGGTCAGTCTCAAGGTAACAAATTTGGCTCAACTGTCCTCAGCTGCGACTTATCAGAAATGGCCAACATTTCTGAGAGAAAGATTAGACTTGCAACTTTTATTGGTCCTATTTAGGACCTTGGACTAGTTCAGGCCCCCACCCAGGACATGTTTTGTTGGACCTGTGCTAAATATACAACCCAGTATACAAATCTAAATACACATGTGCTCACTCTGGAGAGTGAGCACCACAAAACCTCATGCTAGTAGGCAGCCTGAACAGGCACAGACATGCTCCTGCTCTGTCCCAGGAAGCAGGTGCCAGGGGCAGGAGCACCAGGCAGCTCCCAAACGGCTCACCAGTGTCCATGTAACACTCTCTTATCTCATGCCTCCTCTACAGCTGCTAGGAGAGTTGCCAAAGAGATGCAGCAGCACCCTCCTCACCCCAGCCAAACTCATTTACCTTCCCACCCCAGTAAAGGACCCCAGAGCCACCACCCTGGGCTGTGGCCAAGGGCTGTCACATTGTACGAGCTGTGCTATCTCTGTGGTTCAGCTGCTGTTCCCAGAAGCCCAGGGCAGGGGATCAAAGCCCTGCCCCAGGGACAGTGGCTCTGCAAGGAGAGAAACACATGGAGAGGGTCTGTGAGGAACCATTTTGCAACTTTATGCTGCTGGTATTTGGAAATGAATTTTCTTATTACAGCAGTTTAATTCAATTGCATTTGTTCCTCCATATGCATCCTCCTCCACCATGCAACTGCCTTTTGGGACCAGCATTTTCAAGGCAACTTCTTTGCCAGAGTTGAGTTCAAGGCAGTAGGCTGCTGCCCTGCTTTGAGGTGCTCAGCATCTCTCGGGGGCTGTCAGCTAGCTTGTGCCCTCTCTTTGGTTGTGTGAAAGGATGCTCTGCCCTTATGACTTCTGGCCACTACTTCTGAGTACTATGTGTTTAAAAAAAAATAGCCCCTAACATGAGTTAGTTTCTGGCCTTCTTTGTTCACAGGAATTCAGACACTCAGAAAGCTGGAAGTAAGAGCAGCCCGGGGCAGTTGGGTGAGGTGGGTGTGGGGTGTTGTGTAATCACACTGTTTACATGTCTCTCTCCACCCTGCCCACCCTGCAGGTAATGTATGACCACATATGGAGCTGTAATGGTGTAGCTGACCACGTTTCTTCGTTGTTCATGAAACTGGGCGCAGTGCTGCAGACACAGGCCCACAAGTGCCAGGTGGATGATCCAGCATTAAAAGACTTCCAAGAATTGGAAAAATTAAGCTTTTCAATCAGCTGCACTTGCTGGTCATCAGCAGTCAGAAGAGCACCACTGATTTTGGTACCTTCCTCAGGATCTGTGAGCATGTTGTGGAGCTGGAATAGCAATTTCCAACAATGCACTCATACCTGGGCTCAAGAAGGTTGTCACTCTTTCTTGCTGCTGGAACCACCTTGTTGTTTCCTGCAGCAGAAGGCAATGGCTCCACCATTTACTTGCCTCAAGTGGGTCCTGTGCTCTGGTTCTGGAGGCTGTGGCTGATCTCTTGCCACATATGGACAATTATATGTCATTCCAGCTTTAGCAACCTGTGAAGTTTCCTGGGGGTTACATTCCCCAGCACTTACTCATTCAAAACTGCCTGTTCAAGGCTGCAGCCTCAGGTCCTTCATTTCTGGGCAGGCCTGTTGTTTATGTGGAGCAGGGCTCTTGCATATCAGCATTTCTGGGGCATCTCCTCATTGCTACAGCAGACACACAGCAGTCTGAGCTGCCCTTTCCCTCTTGGTCCAGAAAACAACCTTGCCATCTTAGCAAAGCAGCCAGGGAACCCCTGTACTTCTGAATGGTTCCAAAGAAAACCACCCTCAAACCATGAAAGACAATAATTGAAGAGACACAGGCAGGACTGCAAATCATTTTTCTTAACTGGGGCAGCAGCGGGCTGTTTGATTATCACCCAGACCTCACTCATCTACAGAGAAGTCCTATGTATCCTCCATCCCTGCTCTATCTGTGCTCAATGACCTTTTCTTCCCCAGCAGAGATTTTTTTTTTACCCTCTGGAAAATGCAGATTATCTTCAGCCAAGGGGATGCCTCCTGCCACCAGACTTCTTGGTTTACCCTGGCATTCCTACCCCAGGAAATCACCTATTTAAGATTGGCATGAAAGGACTAAGAAGGGATCCTACCTTCCACCTTTGGGACAGTGCAACATTTTGGCTCCTTTCTGCTCCAGATGCCCATAATATCTACACTCATCCAGCAGGGCAGAGAAAACAGGGAGACTTATCATCGCACATTTTTCTGGTGGCATCTGCCAGACACTTCCCTGCAGGTTCAGTATTTGTCAGGGTTCAATTACAATTAAGCCAAAGGAGGGACTGGCAGGCTCCTTCCACGCCCTGTCCTGTTGCTCTGCCAGGGCAAGTTTCATTGTGGGAGCCGGCAGTGACCCTGTGGTGATAGGACACAGTGCAAGGGACTGTTTACCAGGTCAGCCCCTGTGCACAAATAGGCAGCAGTAGAAAAGATCCCAAATACATTCAAGAAAGTGAAAGATGAGTTAGGAATATACCTACCTATGAAGGAAGTAATTGACCGTAGGAGCTGTAACCAGGGGGAAAAAGAGGTATAATGGAAATTAGAAAAATATAGAAAGGCAAGTGTCTGCAGCACTCAGGGGACCATGAAAACACAGAAAAGTGAGCTTGTGTTGAACTTGTATTCAAAGGTGAATAAATTGATGCACATCTGATATTAAATGGAATAGAGGCCTATATGGGAATGTAAGTGACAAAAAAAGATTGGCATCCATTATCCTTTCGGCAGTACAGTCAGGCTGATAAAAAAAATCCCTTGCTTTATAGGGGCACATTTGATTCACTGCTTTGTGACATTGAGAGGATTAAAACTGGTAAACTGATAGATTTTAGAAAGTCACTGTAGGTGCATATCATTACCAGCTTAGTGTCCTGAGGTGTCTGCAAAGTTCTAACATAGTAGATGTGGTGGGTGGTAAATAAGGAGTGTAAAAGTGGCCTGTCTATGTCCTTGGTATTAACGAGCCTAAATGCAGAATCATGCACTAGGGAAGAAAACTGAAGATCACATTTATGAAATGCTGGACTGGCCCTGCAGAGAGGGTCTCCTGGGTGATGATTCATCAGCTCCATCAGCAGCCTCCCAGGCTAATCCACGGTCAAGGGAGCACACCAGGTCCTCTGCTCCATCAGCAGAGGGATCACAGCTGGAAGCATGACTGCTTCCCTCTTGCATCCTGTGGGAAGCATCCGTGGGGCAGCCCCAGAGGGGTCAGCTCAAGATCCAGACACCCAAAGGTAGGTGGGTGGGGTGTGTAGGCACTGAGACATTCTAAATCATCCTGCCTGACCTCGCTGATCCCCAAAGGCCTTTCACACCTCCTGGGCCACTCCTGGCAGCCACACATCTACGCCCCCTGAAGCCTCTCAAATGACATCAATATCCATATTTAGGCAACTGAATCAAGTCATCTGATCTGAAGTGTCTGGATATCCAAATGCCTTGTCAGTATCTCTAACCAAACACATTCACTGTGCCCAGTCCTAACAAGAAAGGGTGGAGAGGGTGTTGAAGTTGTGGGAGCAGTTCAGAGGACAGCTCCAGGGCAGACCACAGGCTTACAAACCTGCCCTGGAGCAAGAAGCTGGAGCAAGCTGTCCTATTCACTGCTACTGAGAGAGAGCTGGGGAGCAGCCAGGTACCCACCCTGACCAAGCACTGCTGTAATCAGCCAATGGGAAAAAAAGGAATAAAATGTTATAGCTCTGAGCAGTCATCAGAACATGGGTTTCAGAAAGAAAATATTTCTCACCAGTGGTAATTATGCACTAAACCAGCTTTCCTGGGCACACAGTAGATTCCTTAATTCCCAGTCATGATTTCAAGACTTCACGTGACAGTTTTATTCAGGCATATTATGTTTTGCCAGTTACTGGCAAGTTTCACTGACCATTAAAGGATTATAATAGATTATTTTATTAGTCCTTTTGTCTGGCATCCATCAAGATGCTCTTTCATTGCACAGCAAGCTCAAGGGCATGCCAGGAACTTGGTCCCCCCCCAGCTATGCCTGTTGGCACACATAACTAAAGAAAGGAGGAAAAAAAATCTTCAAGATAAAGCTTTAACACTGAAAACTTCAATAAAGCAATCACTGATATTTTGTTACAGCAAAACACTCTGGCCTCATGTAACTCCAGAAGAAAAAAAAGTATTAAACCAGGAGACAACCCTTACCAACAGAACCTGCACCACATATTGCCACATCTCCCTCCTGGCGGTTCAGTGACCTCTAGCATTTTCAGTGAAGCTGAGACACAAATCATTCCTTTAAAGAATACAGGATTTTCCATACTCCCTTCCTTCTAAAACAGTTAAACAGATCCACTCTTCTCCTTTCCCACACCAGCCCCTGGGGAAGAAGAGGGATTATTTTGTTTTATTAACAGATATGTTTCTGCAAACGAATTACTTCTGGTGTTTCCTTCCTAGCAGAAACTGGGAAAGCTTCCAGTTTGTAAGCATCCTAGATCAATCACAGATGGATAGAGCAAGGCATTATATGACCACACTTTGCCTACACTGCATTGCAGAATTGCATCTGCTCTACCATTTTCTACAATAGTTGCCTTCCCTGTGGCTGTCCCCATCTCTTCTTTATCTTTTTCTCTTATTTTTAGTGTTAGTTTTAAGTTCCCTTTTCTCCAGTGCTGCCACATGAATTTCTCAGGACAAGAAAATTTGCATACTCTTTTCCCTGGGATCCTGCTTGCTCACCACCTTGGCCCTGAGGCTCATGTCTGAGGGGGTCCTGCTGAATACCAGGCTTCCTCAGCCGCTTCCGTTCTCATTTTCCACAATTGCCTCAAATCCAGGCAGGGAATCCACACTGTTTGGACTTTGTAAGCCAGTCCAATAAGGCCATAATCATTCTTGGAAATCTCTGGGCACTGCTTGAAGGGAGAGCAAGACTTCACATCGATTAGCAGACTGGATAGGCACAAGGCAGGGAACAGGAGTAGAAGAGACCAGAGCTCCTTTCCTTCTTCCTTTGATCTTCCTGAAATTCAAGCACCCCCATGCCTCTTTTTTGGAAATAATATTAAAAAGGCCCAAGCTCCTGCCAGTAGCTGCCCTGGCCATGAGCACATATTCCCCCTATCTTGCACTGGCAATTATCAAAAAACTTTGCAAAGGAAATTCCAGAGATGGAGATAAGGATTGCGTTAAATTCACACCCTCCCACACTCAGGTTTCCATTCTCCTTATCACTTCCTCCTCTTTCCCCAGCTGATGGGCCAAAGGTGTGTAAGCTGGAGCCTTGCTAGCCAAGCCAGCCACACCACCTGCAAACGGGCACTCCCTGGCAGCTCTTCCCTCCACTCTGAAATGACAGAATATTAATATTTAGTAAAACATGGTAGTTTGAAGTTTCTCAGCTGGCTGCTTCACAGGCAACATAATTTTCAATTATTGAGGGAGAAGAAAATATTTCAGACCACAGTAAGACACCAAACAGAAGTCTCTGCTTTTTCCAGCTCCTGCAAGACCAGCCTGTGTCCTGTGTCTTCACAGAGCACCACTGCTAGAGTTTTGCTCCTCTGACCATGTTTTGATTCCTTTCCTGAAGTTCTTACCCTTGTTTCCCTCCAACAAATAATTTCCTGCAATACTGCAGACAGGTACATGCCAGGGCTCCCAGAACAGTGTCTGCCAGCAGGTTCTGTGGGAGGCTAGGGGACAGGGTGATATGTGGGAGCACCGCTGGGATCAGCAGCATTGTTCCCAAGCAATTCCTCATTATCACAACTGTTGCTATTGGGAGATAATAAGATAGTGATAGAAAGCAAGAAACTGGTAATAAAGCTAAAATATTGTGGGAGCCAAAGCTCACACAGTTCCCTTGTGGGGCTGAGCCACCAGGGAGAAGGTCCTGCATCAGCAAGGCCAGAGCAGAGTATGAAGTCACACACCTTTCACAGCTCCTGGAATTCAGACACAGCGTATGGGACTATTGAGGGTGAGGATCCCCTCCATCCCACCCTGCCAGGGGCCTGCCATGGTGCTGAGCCTGGTTATATTTTGTATTTTCAAAGCCATTCACTTGGCACAAGGAGAGAACAAGGCTCCGCTCAGGCCGATGTGTCCCATCACGCTGCTTCTACAAAATGTCTCTCAATGCCACGTAAATAATCTATAGCAATCACCTTAAAACCAGCTCATGCTGGTTTCATATGGAAGCACTAATAAAATGGGAAGATGTTAGGGATTATGAGGAACATAGACCCACAACTGCTTCATTTTTCAAGTCAGTCTGACTGCAGCCACAAATCATGCAAAGTTTTGTTAAACAGGGAAGAAAGCTATACTGAGCTTGCCTGGAAAGCATGGGAGGAGTAACCAGGGCTCAGAAGTTTATTACTTCTCTCAGTGGGGCTGAGCTGGATCTGCTCCCATTGACTGTGGAGAGAGGTGAACAGCTATCATCTGCTCTGATGAGGCTGAACAGAAATAGAACAAAACCAGACATATTTAGCAGCTGGACATTTATACAAGTATCTGATGATGTAAAGAGTAACCACCATCCTGCTGTCAAACTAAACAAAGCATTTGGCTGCCTGCCTTGACCGTGGTCCAGGCCTCGAGGGGCACAGTGCAGCCACCGACACCTCCCTCCTCATCTCTTACTCAACCTCCAGAGTCAGATGGGGCTTTTGATGCTAATTTCATGGAGTGAGCCCAGACTTCAGTGGGCAATGTGCTGTCCCCCTGCAAGCTATACCTTCGAGGTTGAGGTGAGAGATGGGAACAAAGCATTGCTAACTTCCCGAGGTGGTGAGGTGAGATGTGGGCATTTCCAGAAAATCCTTCAAAGCACCACCCTATGGCTATTAACTACTCTGAGCCAATTAAATGTAGGGCAGGGGCTAAAAGCAGCCCTGTCCATTGCTGAGGCAGAGGAGGCACATCCCTGCTGTGTCAGGTGCACAGCAGTGCTCTGCTTGCACACAGGCTGCGCGTGCATAAAACAAAAACCCACGCTGGCAGCAGCAGGTGAGCTGCAAACCTCTGAGCTCCTTCTGAAGTGCCAGGCAATGGCATGTCCCATGGGCTGGGAATTCTGTACCCAGTGCAGAAGCAGCAGCTGGCCCCTCAGGGGCTCTGGCACAGCCTTCCCGTTGTCAGGTCTGAGTAGCAACCTTGCAATCTGAAAGCCTGATCCTCCATCTCCTGCCACTCCTCAGGCTGCAACCACGGCATCCTCAGGGGTTTCAGGCAGCACAAAGGGGGACAGCCTTCAAAACTGGATGGGCACAGCCAAACCACCCAACAAAAGCAGTCAGCAGTGGTGTTAGCTCCCAGGGGACCAGGACCTGGCAGGGAGGACAGAGTCCTGCAAAAGGAAGTACTGCTGAGGTGGACAGCCCTCTCCATCCCTCTTTTTTGCTCCTGAATCTGGTCCAGGCTCTGCGTCAGGTACAACGCTGGGAAACAGCCACCCTGGATACCATCAGTGTCCTGGTGGTAAACACAGGATTTCCCAGACATGCACCACTGTCACTGTTAGGTTTCCATCCTCCCTCAGTGCCTGATATTGACTGAAACAGTAGCGCATTTCCATGTACATCTGTGTTTCAAACTGTGTAGCATCAGAGATGAAAGCACTGGTGGTTGCTCCCCTGGGGTCTACTCCTGACTCCAAAAGGTGACACTCTTTAGATGCTTTGTGTCTGAGAGGTGCTCATTAAAATCACCATCTACTGAGGTGACAGAAAACAGTGACTTCTGTCACCAAATTGGACAAACATTTCCCTGCTCTGTGTTATCTCCTTTTCACAGGCTTCCAGAAGTGACATTTTATGAGAATATTTTCTCACTGTTTGGCTCAAGCCAGCTCAATTACTTATAATATTGTACAACCAGTTAGGGTTGATTTACATTTAGCATTGTAAAACAGCAAAAAAAAAAAAAAACCACACTCCTGACAGATTGAGTTTAACAAGAGAAAAAACATGGTTTAGTTGGGGGGTTTGTTGGGTTTTTTGGACCTAAAGCCAAATTAGCCTCTAGGCAGTGAGCTAGAAAAAACAAGTTTCTAATCTAGAAAAGCTCCCTGGTCTCTATTAAGCATTAAATGGCTAATTTATTCACCAGGGAGAGGGTGGAGGGTTTTTCACTCACAGTCCTCTCAAAATTATTCTTATTATTCTACTTAAAATGCCTTCAAAAGTCTACTTTTGGGTCTAATCCATGTTAAACAAGAGCTTGGGGAAAGCTTTGTCTGGTGAGCTAACAGAAGCTTCATTTCAAACTCAAATAACCTCTTTATGGGAAGCTCTTCTGGAAATAGTATAAAAACAAACATTGGGGGGAGGAAAGAGAAGAAAACATATCCTCCTTCCCAAAACTGACCTCTGCTACAGTTACCCTCCCTGTTGTGAAGAGGCCTTCCCCCTTAGCTCAGTCCATGTGCAAATCCCAAGCCTACGTGCATTTATTAGCAGACTCAGGTATTTAAGGGTTAAAAGACTTATTTATGATAAGCTGAAAATTAAGTACACTGAGACTGCAAGAGAGCAATAACTTTCTTACAAATACCTGTACCCAATAGTCAAAACTAATAGGAATAAACCATCATACAACTGTTTTAAAAGATCAGAGTTTTCCTTTTGTTTTCCCATTTTTTAAATGAAAGTTGATGAAAAGCAATAGAAATCTTCAGTAAGATGCCTGTCAATGCCAGCTTGTGTTTGTAGCACAATGCAGGCTCCTATGATGTTGTTTCAGTATGATTAATAGTATTTAAAATAATGTCTGTGCAATAGCCACATCTGAAACTCGTATAGAAATCTGAATATTATCAAAAAAGGTAAAAAAAGCTAAGTAACAAATCAAAGGGCTGAGAATTTCTCATATCTCAGCAGGTGATAAAAATTTAATTCTCCTTTATAACAAGTTATTGAATACAACTTTATAAAAGGCTTTGTTCCCCTCGTCTTCAATGACATTTTAAAGATCATCTGTAAAAGCAGCACACTCTAAATCATTTCATTATTCTTCTAGTTAATAAACTCAAGGTAACTTTTGTACAATATTAAAGTGGTCAATGTTAATGGATTACAGGGTTTGTAAGGTATCCTGCTGCAGAGGCATCCAAAGCACTGCAGGAATGTAGTGGTGTTCCCCGGCATGGACCTTGGGGTTTCAGTCCAGGATTTCTCCATCTCAGTAGGTGGTAGATCATTCAGATTAGGGCCTCGTTGGATTTGCTCTTGCAATGGAGAGCTAGAAACACTGCAAAAAGCAGGCAGAGATGGTGGCTGAGGCTGTAAGTGCCTCGCCTTGCCTAGGTGTCCAGCTGCCTTATTGGGGCAGAGCACTCCATGCCAGTCACATCACAGAGTAACCCAGGGATGAGAGTTCCTCACAGGTGGGTGGTGAGGCATCACCACTGGGACAAGTAGGGATGGTCACAAGTGCACAGGAGGGTCTGGTGCTTGGCACATGCTGCCTGGACTTTGGACAGCATGGTCTAGCATTGTGTTTTCCCCAGGCACCAGTGTTGGGGTGGGGACGTTTCTCAGGTCACTGAGTGACCAGGAGCTGCACAGCTCAAACTGCACAGCAGGAGCCACTCTGCTGGGTACAGGATTCAGGTATGAAGGGCACGTACCTGAAAGAAAAGATAAATTCATTCACAGAGCGGGTCAACGGTGGAATGAAGAATAAAAACTGATCTTCTCACCCCAAGGCAGAGACCCAGTTCTGTGGTTCCCATAGACCCCAAGAGTCTCCATGCTATTTCAATAGCTCTTCAAAAACCAACAAAACCTATTGCCACAACAAGCTGAGGCTCGCAACTCTAAGATAAGCATCCTTTGGGGACCTGTCACCTCAAAAGGCAGTGTGAAGATCTGCTGCATCCAACCCAACAGCTTCTGAATTGCTGCCAGCTGTTGAGCCAAGGCTCTTTCCGAGCAGACTCAGCTAAATGCAGCCTGGCATTAGACTGCCTTATGGGAAATGCACCACCATCAGCACAAAGGGAGTCCACACACAAGGTTTTATAGCACACAATTTATTGTTTCCATCCTTATTACACCAAGGTGTCAAGCGAGATCCTGAAGATGAAATGGCAGCAGTTATCATGCTAATAGCTATGCTCATTTTCAGCCCTGCACCCTCCTCCCAGCACACAAACCACTCAGACTGGGGAAAAAATTACAGCCTGCTGCTTTGGCATTAGCACTTTGCAATTAAATCCTCACCTTTCCATCTCTTGCTCGGAGCACTGTGTTGCCAGAAATAGTGCAGCTATGCCTGGCTTCCCACTTTTCTCACATCTTTACTCTTCCAGCAAGCTGGGACCACTTGGTTTGTGAGGGCCAGCGGTTCATAAACCCTTACCTTGCTCTAGTGGAAGCCATATCATGATAGCACAAGACCCACAGTCACACTGCTCTGTTATACACAGGCTTTGAAAACTTTGCAATTAAGTCCATTAACCATGTGCATTTAGAGAAGATGCAATTACTCTGCCTGTAACTACACCTCAGTGAGCGACCAGGCAGAAGTACTGTGGCCATTCACCAACAATCACTGCTTTAGGCCTCTGTAAGGCAGAACATGCTGTCTCCTCAGTAAGTTGGGCAGCACGTTGCCAGAAAAAGAAAGTGAAGGCAGCCTCTTCCATGGCCTTTGTAACTGCAGTTTTAAAGAACTACCCCCCCCCCACAAACTTTTAATTAAGTAAACTATGCTTACTTCAAAAACAAACCCTACCCACATTAGCAGGAGATATAGCACCAAGTTCTCCAGGGATGAGGGAAGTGTTTGTACCAGCCAACAAAGCATCTCTGTGCTCTCTGCTTTCCCCTTTATTACGGAGTGGAGGTAACCACATCCATTCCAACAGGGACAGGGAAGCTTCATTTACTGATGGTTACACAACACTTTCACAGGAAAGCTACGTGTTTACAGTTTCATTTTGTCATAATTAGTGTCACTACAACAATGTCTCCAGGACTTTAATATCCAGTTTGTGTAAAGGGCATTTCACAAAGCTCAGCAAAATAAAAATCCCTTGTTATTAAGCAATTCCCATATAAGTACACACTTGGCTCTTACAGATGCCCTGACATGTCTCAGAATAAGCAGGTAGTAGGCAAAAGTTTGACTTGCTCATGATCCTGTGACATTAAATCAACTTGCTTTAAGTAACTGTCTCTGATACAGGAAGCACTATTTATCCCACTGCTAAAAAAATTTAAAAACTAAAAAGATATCTTCTGCCTTCATTGGAAACAAGCCTGATTCTGAGCACAGGAGTGGAGGAAAGACTAATGAATTAGTGTCCTCTGGGCTAAAAACCCCAGTATATTTTTCAGAACTGGCCAACAGAGGTGCCAAATCTGTGCTGTTCATTGTGAGACCTGAGCTGTAACTTCACTGCAATGTGTCACTGGCCCCAGGGCAAGGCACTGCTCTCTCTTGGGCTTCAGGCGCCTGAGCAGAGGTGACAAGGAGCTTCCATACGGTTACTTAATGAAGGCTCTCGGCATTAGAGGCTCTCAGCAGATACATCTTTTGGTATCTCCTGGACAAAACCATCTTTCCATTTGATCACTGTCAGATGTCATTTGAGTACTAATCCCTAGAAACACCTGAGGCACTTGACCTCCTTTTTCTGTGAACTTCTCCCTGTGTTTTGCAAACACAGACTTGACTGCAAGCACTGGTAAAGTACTGCTGACATTTCATGCCATCCTGGAGCTAGCTAAACAGGGACAAGAGCCCTAGAGGAAGAAAAGGAAGGACTTTTGCAGAGATGATGTTCAGGTGATACTGTACACAGATATTTATAACCAAGGACATAAGGGGTTATTTAAGATCATGACTGGGGGAACAGTAATAAAGAGTTCAGGCCTACAGAAAAGCAGGGTAGTAATAGAAGAAAAACACATGTGAAATTAAAGGCAATTAGTACATAATGTGACAGGTCCCATCATTTTGTTTGAAAATATTTTTTATGCAGAGCATCTCTGCCCCCATACGGTACCATCTCCCCAATTCTGCTTGGGTTTTCAACCTTCAGCCACAAATAGGTGACAAATCCACTAAGTATCATTTACACACATCTACCTCCAACTTTCCATCAGTTCCAGAGAAGATTCAGAAGGTCCATCTGCACTGGTAAATAAAGCTAGATAGGGCTTGTCCATGACCAGAGGCCACCTGACACAGCTTGGCCACCTCTCTATAGCTCCAGTCTCTTCACAGCAGTCTCTAGGCTGAGAGCTATGGGTGTAAAGCTGACCTCCCCAACACCAGTGGAGGCCAAGGAAAGGACAGAGCTGCACAGGGAGTGTGGGTACGAGCTGAGCTGAGCACTGATCCTTATGGATCACTTCCAACTCAGGATATTCTATAATTCTGATTCCAGTCATAGGCTGGTGTCAGTACTCAGTCACAACATCCATGACTCTTCTCAGAGGAGCTCAGCAACAGGACAAGAAGCAACAGCCACACACTGGAACAAGGGAACATGGTCAGGCACTGGAGCAAGTTTCCCAGAGTGGATGTGGAGTCTCCATCTTCGGAGGTACTTAAAACTGGACAAAACCCTGAACAGACTGATCTGGCTGGACCTATACTGAGCAGAGGGTTGGAGCAAAGAGCCTTCCACATTGGACATCTCTAGGACATCTCAAATGGTTCTGTTTCCCATTTCCTGGAAATTCAGTTGAGCCATAGTTTGCTGAAGTCTCTGTTCCTCCATGAGTTGGAAAAGCAAAAATCTTCCTTGCCAGCAGTACTGATTTGCCCATCACCTCTGCTCCCAGTCAAGTTACTCCTTGTTTCCAAATTTGCAGTCACTGAGTTTACAAGAGCCAAACCCTTGGATTTGTTACCCACGTTTCTGGGGAGTTCAAGGGAGAAACCCTTCTCTCCTCCTTCTCCTTTGTAACTTTCCAGCAGCATGGAGGTGAAGACAATGCCAGTCCCTGGGCTCCCATACCTCAGGCCTGCCTTCTGGAAAAGCACAGCTTGACACTTTTAACTACATGCTGGAAGGTACATGCTGAAGAAGTCAACTTTTTTTATAAAAGAAATGCTTTTAAAAACTTCCTTGCCACTAATTCCTTCAGTTGTGAAATACCAAAAGTTGTACAAGTTCTTTCAACTAGAAGAATGTAAAGGCTTCCTCTAGAGGTAAAAGCCCATGATTTTGCACATTAAAGCCAGGGCAGATAAAGGAAGGTCTCTTCACAAACAATGGGGAAGATGAAGGTTTTTTTCCTTGCTTCATGGAGACCTGTTCACCTCACCCTTTGCAGATAAAACCCTGGGAAGCGCTGCCCTCCCTCTCCTTCTGGCCACCCAGCTCTGGTCCCCCCTCCATCCAGGAGATGGAGATGCTCTATCACAGTCCAGCTTCAGAGATATTTGTTACAAACCCACCTGTCTCTGGAGCTGGTTAGCAGACACAGGTTTGCTAACACCAGGATAGGTCATGCATATCATGAAGGCACTGGGCAGGATCCCATTAGAGCCACTCAGCAAGTTATTCCATGGCCTGGGCCATAAACCCCAAGTGCATTCATTTAACTCAGGTCATCTGTGAGACATGGACACAGCTTGGGCCGGGAGTGGGCTAACAGCAGAGTGACAGCCTGCACAGCCCTACTGTCAGGGGACAACCCTGCCAGCTCCCAGAACTCAGATGTGTGTCTGAATACCAGGTCAGTTTTATTACTTGCTGGTAAGGCATTAACCTCAGGTATTTTCTTCCTCTGTGCAAGTTAAACCAGTTTGTTTGCATCTATATTTGGTGGTCTCTGTCAGGCTTCCCTGCACAACCAGGGCTTGGCTCTGGCTCTGCAGAGCTGAAAAGATGAGTATTTATTTAATAACAGCAGTCCCAGTTTGATAGTGATAAAGGGCACAGGGCTGGAGGCCAACCAACCTAATAGTGTCTCAAATCACAGTAGTTTACATGTGCCCTTGATCCCCTCTCACCTCTCTTGCAGGGCTCCAGGCTACCAGGCTGGAACAGAAAGCAGAGATGGAGGTGGAGAAGAGATGTCCCTGATCAGAGACATCTACAATAGCTCAACTTGGCAAAGGTGACCAACAGCAATACCAGATGTCCCTGCTGCCTCTTGCACTCTGGACAAAGCATCACCAGGCTGCAGCATCTCTGCACCAGGCAGGCAGCGGGGAAGAGCTCCTATAGTCCCTTGCCTTCTTCCAGGCTGGGACAGGGCAAGAGCCACAGGAATTTGGTTACTGTCCAGGCAGCAAAGCATTTCTGCTGTATGACGCAGGCCTGGTAGTACCTGCCTGCTTCCCTACACCCTGCCAGATGTCACCCCAGGCTTGTGCAGATCTGTTCAGGTCCAAGCCCAGCAGCCCTGCAGCAGCTGTGACTCTTCTGAGGTCTGGAACATGGTGCCTTAGCTGAAATCCCACAGCCTGCTGAACACTGGGGATGTCAGCCTGCCCAAGGTCAGCCAGTCTTCAGAGACTTCAACCCTGCCCCCTCTGAGGATGAGAAATAATTTTCACAAAACTGGAACAAGAACAAAGTTTCTTCTGGAAGGGGAAGTTCATCACTTGCTGGTTAGCTTCACACACCCACAGGACCTATGCAGAGCTCTTCTGCTTCCCTACGCCTTTGTGTTTACCCAACAGAGTTAGAAATAACCATCTCTAAAGGCCACACACAAAATCCTACCGTGAGTACCAGGAAAAAGAGAGGAGATGGACACAACTGGGAAGCTGCAGAAGGAGGCCCAGCATGGCTCTGCAGAAGGGCAGCCCACTGAGGATGGGGCAGGGGCATGGGGGTCACAGGGCATCCCTGTTTGGAGACACGGTGGGGCAGGGAGTCACCATGGGAAAGGCCAGTAGAAGACAGGATTGAAACAAGGAAGCTGGAAAAAACTCAGAGGGTCTGAGTGGGGCCAAGGGGGGGCACTTATGCTACTGATTAGGCAAGTACACCATGCAGACAGCTTGGTCATCTCCACTTTGGCTACTACATCCATACTGTGGTCACTGACTGGAATTTGCAGCTTGAGTTTTTTAAGTTACTGATGAGAACACAGCACTACCACGTGGACATCAACTCATCTGCATGGTATTGTGCCTCACCTGCCAGAAAGCTTCCCTGCCCTGCTGCAGGTAACAATGGGATTTTGGCCTTTTTCCTCATTTGGACATAGTTTGAGCTTCATGCAGGGACTCAAAAGAAAGGGCTTGTCTTACCAGCACACAAGCTGCTCATACAGGACATACCATCATACTCCAGCTGTGTGACAGCTGCCTCTCTGGGTGCAGAGATGCTCAGGCAGGAGCCAGCTGCAGCTGCCACAAGTGCTCCCATGACATGAGCCCTCCATGCTCCCAAAGGGACGACTGCAGAAAGACAACGTGATGAGAGACATAAAATGCAACTCTTTGCTGGGTTGGGTCTTTATTCTTGTGTTTTTGAACAAAGCAGAGCCCTTCCCTTAAAATGTGGCAAGCAGAGGGGAAAAAAGCGTTTACTGGCAATGCTTAGGTTGCAGTAAAATCCAAGATGTGTTGAGAGGACACTCCTAAAAGATATGCTTTTATATTTAAACATCTGTTCTCAGCAGTTTTTTGTGAATTAGATGAGTTAAATCCCAGCCCTGGGCCAAAGCCCAGCTCTGTTTATTACACAGGAGCTACTTCCATCCCTCCTCTAGCTGTGGTTTCCCCACTTTGTCCTGGCCCCATCCTGCTGTAGGACGGCTCTTCACCAAGGGAACTGGTCTCCCCTGCTCTGAAGCACCCACCTTACCAGCTCAGCTCAGCTGGGTAAAGGTACATTCAGCACAAGGCAGCACCTTGAGCAGCAACAGAGATGAAGCAGGCTTGGGAACATTTACTCCTAACCATCACCTTCCCACTCAGCCTCTTGGACTTTCCCTCACTACATCTCACTGGCCTCTCTCTTGCAGTTATTTTTCTCTGGACAGCATGTGGCAGCAGACAACACTGACTCTGTGCTTTCTTCTCAAGCCCATACACTATTTCACAGATATCAGGTCAGACTCACAGGACATGAGTTCTTTGCATCAAAGCGAACATCTGAAGAACCGTAAACATTAGAAATAAATTTTGCAGGAGGTTTTGGGTCAGAACTGTAGAAAAACCCAAATGAAGATGATATCTGGGAAAAGGTTTGGAAAATCAAGTGATGGAGGCTGGCTCTGAGATGTTCACATTGCCTTTGCTACACACAAGTTAATGCTAGAAAGGCAGATTAATATATAAACCTGTTCACTAAAGGGTAACACCGGTCCAGCAGTTCCCAGTGGGGAAGATGAAGGTTTTCCTGCTTGCTCCATGGAGACCAAATCTTATTATTTTCTTCTTAGAGTGTGGCAAAAGCTGTCTAAGGTAGTTTGACATCTAAACAAACTTCTGAGGGATATTCACTGGTCTGCTTCTAACAAATCCACAGTAAATATCTGAACCAAGATCTCCAGGCTCTCTCCAAATGTGCCAGGGTGTCCTCATGGTGCAACGCAGAAGTGTCCAGGTCCTGACAGTGGTCAGCCAGCACCTGTGATGCTGTGGAGGACAGCTAAGAAGACGCAACATCTCCCCATGCCACGTCTCAGGGAAGTGGATACCCTGTGAGGGGACCTTAGGATGCCTGGGAAGCGTATGAGAAACCACCTTTTTAGTCAACAAGCAAGAGGGAAAGATGCAATCTGATATTATGTATTTTAACTTTGAATTTTAATCCTTTTTGTGGTTAATACAGGTGACCACAAAAAAACTCCATAGCTTTCCAGAACTATTATGCCAAGGGATCATATCTATCTCTGTTGAAGACTTGCTGAAAATACATCAAGTATTAGGAAAGGAAACAAAACCTAAACACGTGTTGTGATATTGTTACAAGACCAGCTCCTTCAGTAAACTAACTGCAAATAGCCTAAAAAACTTCTGGTGGGAACAAAAACCTGAAAAAACACAGCTCCCCGTGTTCTGTTTTGGTTTTTGTATCAGAGGGTGCCTGTTATTTTACCAGCAAGGAAACTCTTCATGTGTTTGGCTCTCTGGTGCTCCCATAATAACTACTGATAGGGCTGCAGCTACTCATCATGCCTTGCCAGGGTGAACAGCAATACAGCCCAGCACAACACCTCTCCCAAATGCTGGTGCTGGGACCCTCGTGGGGTGTTGCCCCTGCCCGGGGAACCTGTCTGTGTGGCACAGCATGTGTTGGTGTCTCACTTCCATCCTCCCCATCCGCTCCTTGCACTAATGCTGTCGAGTGCAAGGGCTGGGCTGGGCTGGTCCTTGCACTGGCTAGAGCCATGAAGATCTGTCCTGTGGCCAGGGGCTGCTTCAGGGGTTGGAGCCAGAGAGCAAAAACCCGAGGAAGCAAAAAGCTCAGGCTCTGCATCAGAGAACAACAATTCCCTGGCTTCAATAGAGAAAAAGCCTGGACTATGGGGTCTCACTTTGAGGTTGAAATGAGGGGCGGGAAAGGGTCTGTGAGACCATCCCACAGTGACCATGGTCTGGGGACAAGGCACGGAACAAACAACTTCACTGGAACTGGCTGCAATTTTTCATGTGCCCTGTCCCTTCACAGGTGAAAGACTGTCAGGAGAGAGAAGACTGACAGTCCTGCCCGTAGTCTGGGGATAGGATGAGACATGGGGTGAGGTAGAGTCAGTCTGCTTTATTCACACACTCAGGGAATGAGCAATCTGAAAATAAGATCTGAAAAAAAAAATCACATTTTTTTCCTGACAATTGCATGTGTCAACTCCACTTTTGCCTTTGCTGTTAAAAGTCCAGTCAAATACTTTAGCAGGGTAAATCAGCGCTAGTGTCTTTGATGAATAACGGTAATCTTAAAATAATTCCACGTTCCTCAAATAAATGTGATGGCTTGGACAAGACTTGGGTGTCAATATGTACAAGTATCAATGCGTGTGCATATGCATACGTGCATTTGTATCTCTGCAATTAAATCTTTTATTAGAAGGTATGATTGCCAGGTTTGAAAAGCGCTGTCTAACACAGGTAGGCATCCTTTCACACACAGCATACATCCTTTTCTTTCCCAGAGCAGAGGCTGAGGGTGCCAGCACAGCTGGAGTCAGGAGAGGCCACCCACCATGTAAGTCCAGCATCATCATCCAGAAGAGCTCCTGGGCTCCCATAGGATTTGGGAGAAGCCAGGAGCCAGCACTGCTGGCTCTCTCAACACTGTGCTTTGGATGCAAAGGCTCCTGGCTCATTGCTGGTTGGCTGTGTGCCATCCAAAATTGATCCACATGCTCTACTTGGCACTGGCACTACGCACTTCCAACCCTTGCTCTTGAAGATCAGCCAAGATATTATCCACTGGCCCTGCTGGTTAAAAGCCACCAGTCCATCATAAAGAGGAATGTGATAGCTGATTTTCATTAATTTTCCTGAGGAGTCACGTACTTACCAGGCCTTTAGCTTTTGGAAAATCTTCTCTTTAATTCTCAGCAGTCCTTTAGGAGCAGGGAAGTATCACTGAATAATCTCTGAGTCCTTCAGTGTCACTGTAAACCATGGCAGCATTTGAGGTCACTGTTGCTCAAACACTTTCCTGGCTCCAGCAGTGATCTGCCTCAAAACACAAGGCGTTTGGCTCATTTTTACAGCTGGTTTATGGAGCCAAGTAAATTCACTTCCAAGTGAATCTGAGGGACTGTCCTGGAATGAACTGTTTCCATGGGGGCAGCCAGGAAACTTTCCAGGAGGCTCCAGTCCTTCAGAGACAGCCTGCAGGGGAGGAGGAGGAGAAATTTGTTGACTTCTTGTTGGGAAGTTTTTGTCTCTGATGCTTGCAGAGCCTGTCCCCTTAGGACATTTTGTTTTGGGCTATTTAATCCCACATTCAGCTCTGCCATCTCCTCCTCAGCAACCAGGCCTCCTCATTTCTCCTTTCTCTAGGATCTGCCTCAGATCCAAAACAACTTCTTTGTGACCACCCCGGCTCTGGACCCAGACATGTGACACCACACCCTCAGACTCCCAGACGAGCTACTCTTCCTACAGAACATCCTTCACAGAGTCACAGAATGATTTGGGTAGGAAGGGACCTTTAAAGGTCATCCAGTTCAACGCCCCTGCCATAAGCAGGGACACCTTCTGCTAGACCTGGTCTCTCAGAGCCCAGTCCAACCTGACCTTGAATGGTTTCCAGGGATGGGGCATCTATCACAGCTCTGGGCAACTCGTGGCAGTGTTTCACCACCCTCATTTAAAAAAAAAAAATCTCTTCCTTATACCTAGTCTGAATTTCCCTTCTTTTCGTGTAAAACCATTACTCCTTGTCCTATTGCTGCAGGTCCTGCTAAAAAGTCTGTCCCTGTTTTTCTTGTAAGCCCCCATTCTTAAGAGATCATCCTAGCAATGATCTGACCACTCGTGTCCTTTCCTCCTCCTGAGCCTCTATCATGTACTCTCGGGGTTTTGCTTGGTGATTTAGGAAGAACAGGCAGAATGAAAGGCTCGTAGATGCAACCATTGCAGTCAGTGCTGAGGAGGAGCAAGAGGAGTCACACCTCTGCCCCTCCTGCGTTTATCAGACTCTGATTTTGAAGTAGGGGAGCAGCAGCCCCGCAGGACCTGCTCTCCTTCCCACTCACCTGTGTGCTGCAAACAGAGACTGGTAACCAAGCAGCCATTGTACCCCCTACTCTCCTTCCCTGTCAGGAATGACAGTCTTGCCTTTAATAGGTGCTGTTTAATTTGAGTGATACCTTCCAGAGTGCCCAGCAGTTGCACAAATATTTTACTGTTGAAAGCAAAGAAAGAAGCAGTTGAGGACGGTTGAGGGATCAACTCCACAGGCTTGACAGTCTGTCGAGAAGCAGAGTGACTCCGTCTGTGGGGATGGGCTAAGAAGGTGCCCATGCTTTGTATGTGGGATTTCCCGAAACTCCATTCCTTTCCCTTGTTAGTCCCCGAGTCAGGAACACCGCCAGAACCGCCACTCAGTGCCCCACGCCCGACCCAAATGGCATCGCCGGGCTGCGTTATTCTCCCGAGGTCCACCAGACCCGTCTGCGAGAGGTGTGTTTGAGTTCAGCCCAGGACTGCTGTTCTGCTGCATGACCCCCGAAGATGACAACGTCCTCTCCGCAGCTCCGGGAGATGTATGTAAAGATTTGGAGCTAGACAGGCCCGAGCTAATGGGCTGGGATGGAAAGTTTTGGACGGAAAAGGGGAGCGCGGCACCCTGCCCAAAAAAGCGTGATCAGAATCGGCCGCGCATCCCTCCCCTGCGCCGCTGGCTCCCTCCCCCGGCCTTGGGGCGCTCCGGGGTGGGATTCTCCCACCGAAAGGTTCCCGGAGCGGCGGAGCGCCGCGCCCGCCCCGCCCGGGAGAGGCGGCGGCCCGGAGCGCTCCCGGCACGGCCCCGGCCATGGGCAGCGGCAGCAGCCGCCGGCGGGGCGCGGCGGGGCCCAAGGGCAAAGCGGCGGAGAACCGGGAGCTGCCGGAGACGGCGCCGGCACAGAGCGAGGGCGCGGCGACGCCCGCCCCCGTCCGCCCAGCCCCTGCCGGCGGCGGCATTCCCGAGCCCCGGGCCGCCGGGAGCTGCGGGGAGCTGCGGGCAGGCGGCGGCGGGGCCGCGCTCCAGCAGGCGGTAAGTGCCGGTCCCGGCCCCGGCCGGGACCCCGGACCTTCCCGGCGGCGGCCCCGGGACCCCCCAGCCCAGCCCGGGGGTCCCCGCCTGCTGTAGCCCCACTCGCCGCGTCTTCCTCCGAGCATAAACCGCACTTCATTCCTTTGATCTTCGCTGCGAGCCCGGCTCGATGCTCTCTTCTCCTTTTCTCTTTGCTGTTCTCTTTGCGTTTTCAGTCTCTTGTGCAAGGGAAACACCGTCCCGAGAGGGGCCATCCCGTTCTCCAGACTCCCGGTGCTACTGGAAGTTTATTTTCCTGCCTTGTGGAAATAGCTCGACTTTATAGTTCGGCTGCTGGGTCAGGCTTGTAAACAGAAGTTTAAAAATGTGAACATAAAGCTGCTCTTTAATGTTTGCCAGTCCGCTGCAACTGCAGTCTGGCTCTTCCTAAAGGCGCATTTCAGTCTGTTTCAGTTTAACAAATTACGGATTTGCCACCGAGGGAGTTGAGATTTATCCTTTGTGGTTTTTTTCCAATCCAAAAATAACAGCAGCAGCTATATCATCTGATGATGAGGCCAAAAATCACCAGCTTCTTTTATGTTAGTTTGGCGTTGCAAGTTGTGTGTTGTTTGTAAGGTAAATGCTGCTCTCCACAGATGCACAAATGTCATCATAATAAATTAATAAATTTAAAAATTGAAAGAAATAATTTAGGATCCAGGAACTTTCTGCCTTGCATGCCTCAGTTTTGCTCTTTCAAACTGTATCACTTCTATCACCAAACTGTTCATCCATGAGGTAAGGATAACTTTAATACAAAATAATTTTTCCATTGAGAAACTTGGCAGGGATCAGTATGACAGTCCTTTTTTAGACAAGTTTTAAAGAAGAAAGTAAGGCTTGGAAATGGAAGAAAAAAAATAGACATCTTGTATTGACATATTTTGTCCTTGTTCTTCTTTCTGCTCCAAACTCTCCTGCAGTATGAACAGGAGCTCAGTCCAGTGCTGCTTTCTCCTCTGAGGGACTCTCATTTATGAACAATCCTCCTACCTTGTCCCATTTATCTTTACTTATGGGAATAGGGGCTGCTGGTATCCATTTTCCCTCCGTTTCCACTTGTGAATATCACGGCTGGATCTTTAAAAATAATAGTTACATAAGCTGTGAGTTTTCCTGTAAATAAAGTAGTATTATAGCTCTATTCTGAAATGATGTATATTCTAGGTAATTACATATCAGAAGGGCAATGGAGCTGCCCTCATCTTTCTTTTCTAGTATCAGTAGAGAGTCAGTCCACTACAGCATTAGATACTAGTGAACTAATGAAGAAGCAAACCAGAAAGGCTGAGGAATTTAAGATGTTGCCTTTGGGGAGTCACTGTGCCCCACTGCCTGCTGCAGACCTCCTCTTGTGGCAGAAATGATGGTGGGAAACCTGTAGCATCCCCTCAGCCAGTCAGGGTTGTGGTCAGACCTGGTACAGCACAGAGGTGTCTGTGAGGGTCCTCAAAACTCAGCCTGGAGCAGGCATGTGGGGCCTTAGTTGTCCAGCAAGGCCAAGTGGGTGCAGCACACAACTGTGCCACCCATGAGGCAACAGTGATGCTGAGCATCCTGTGTATCTCCTCATCCAGCTGCTGCTGCTGCTGCCTCATGTGGGAGGAAGTCCACACCTCTGGTTGCACCTAAATACGCTGTCTTAAAGACATCAAAGAACTACCAGTGTTTTTCAAATATCTAAAAGACATACAAGAGAAGTCTCAGGTATTTTCAGGGCAAACTTGAAGCTTTATTATTGGCAGCACTTCCTTTATGTGAACCTGAGATGACCATGGTACAGACAGCAGTCATGGACTTACCGTTCTGACTCCTTGTGGCCTAAAATGTCAATAGCCTGAGAAAAGGAGGGAGGAACTGTTTGCAGCACCAGATTTTGGTTGTTTACTGGGTGCAATTTAGTCTTTTAGGTGGTTGTACAAACTGCAGTCCCACCCTTCCCATGAGGCTGGTGGAGGACGTTTCTGGAAAGGGATATTAGCTTTGTTGCGTCACCAGTTCCTCGCTAGAAATTTTGAGGGCAATTTCTCTCAGTCTTGCCAGCTTCTCAAGCACTCATTTGTAGTTTCTGTCTAGTGGTGGGAACTTGCTTACTTTGCCCTGTTCAACTATGCAAAATGGAGGATAAGCAAAAAAATTTCAGAGAAAAGCATGAGTTGATTCAACAGAGTTAATGAGGGAAAGGTGACACACAAGGAGGAAAGGCAACAAGGAGGTATTACAAGACAAAAGTCTGATGAGAAATAGCCCATAGAGGAGCATATTTTGGGCAGTGGGAGTAGAGAGGTTTGACACCAGCCAGAACTGAGCAGAACTGCAAGCAGGACTCAGCTCTCTGATGTCATGGTTGGGTTTCTCCTGGGCATGATGTGCATCAGTGTTGTGTTTTGTACCTGAGCACCAGCACAGTTTGTCAGCCAGCAGCAAGCTAGCAGCACCAGTGGGCAGTCAGGCCTGGTGGCAAGGGTTGGTAGAGAGGGATGCAGCTGCATTTAGAGGCTTGAGCCACCTCTATTACATTCAAATAGTACTTAGAAGTGAGAAGTGCAAAAGCATATCACAGCAGCAGGCTGGGAACCAAATGCTGATGGGGAACCTGAACGTGGCTTGGAGTAGACCCCAACAACTCTTATCAGCATCAAATACCCATTTTCAGCTTTGCCCTCAATTCTGGATGGTTGTACATGCTTTTTCCTTGTCTCTTTGCTCAAGACAGAAAAATGTAGTTGTGGTTTTGCAGGTGCTGCCTCAGAGCAGCACCTCAGCACAGGGCAGAATGGCAGCTCTTTGTGGAAGTCAGGGCAGAGGCCGTGACCTCAGGCATTTCCCCATTGGTTTCCTGAAATAGAAGAATCACACAGACATGTTAGGGTCTTGCTTTTAACAGCTTTTTCCATGGCACCATCACTCCTGATTGGAGGCAGGATATGATTTCAGTAAGCAAATCACTCAAGCTGCAGCATGGAAATAACACAGGTAGAGGGTGCATTCACCAACTTCTAGACTATCATATACTTTTAAAAGACCCAAGTCTTCAAAGCCTTGTCTGACTTTTCCAGCCAAATAAATGTTTTTCTGCAGTTTGGTGTGGCACAGCATCATCTCATGGCTGGCTGGTCCCAGCTGCAAACACATAAGGGTCCTGTAGGGACATTTAATGTCCTGCCCCATTAGTTTCTTACAGGAACTCAGGTTTACTATTCTAGTCTTGTTAAAATATGCTTCCCTCAAACGGAAATCTGATCTTTCTAATTCAGCATTGTTAGAAGCTTATTTCAGCATTTTCTTCCTGGTTGTATTAATAGTCAGAAATGCCCTCAAGTCAAGACATTCTGCTACAGTTGCATAAGGAGTGGGAGGCCTTCAGAAAAGGTCTTTTCCAGCTGAACATGTGGGACTCCTCGAACTTCCCAAAGTCAGATTATTTCAGATTCTGCAGTTAATGTCCAGGTGTGGATCTGGCAGTTGCCGAGCTAAAGGTCCCTCTCTCACACACATTATATTCCTTGTCTTATTAAAGGCACCTGAAACTTCACCAGAGCCCAGAAGCAGCGAGCTGTGCTGTCCCCTCAGCAAGCGTCACCCTCCCAGAACAGCTGTGTTGCAGCTGGACTTGGAAAACTGCTGAATAGTTATTTTCCACAACTCCCCTCCTTCACTTGGCAGAGCATGGGTTGCTTGTGTGCTGAAACTGTTCTTGATCTAAAAACTAAGCTCAGTGCATGCGCAGAATAGCTGGGAGCTGGTGTTTTAGTTGGCAGGAGAGGAGAAGCGTGGGAACTCCCTGCATCCCTGCCCACTTCCCGTTCACCGCCTGCTCCCAATTCCTTTGCTGGCCAGAGGATGTTGCTGCAGACCGGAGCAAGGCAGGGAGTGCTTTGCCTGGAGTGCAGCTGGGGCCACACATCCCGTTTGGTACCTACTGACACCTTAGGTAAGCTCTTTTTTTTGCCAGCAGTAACTGCCTGCGGGTTCATGAGAGGCTGATTTCGGCAGTGAGGACTGGCTCAGCCCCCACATCATGTTCTGGCGTCGCTGGAGGGTGCTGCCCTGCTGCTGTACCAGCTCAGCCACCCGTGCTCTGCTGCTCATGTACCTGTGATGCTCTCCAGCCGACATCACCTCCCTCCCCACCAAGGCAGAGGGTTTGCATTTCAGCTCAGACCAGTCCCCTGGTCTAGTTCATGGGGTGTTAGTGAAGAGAAATTTGGGAGGAGCAGAGGCAGGGAAGGAGGCACTGGCTTACATCCTGCAGAAAAGCCACGCTATGAAACCACAACCCGGTGGATCAGCACTGGCAGGGACAACACTGCTCCTGTGTAGACGTTTTAGGTGGTTCAGTCACTCTCCAGGCTGCCCTGGCTGTGATAGGACTACTCAGGGTCTGTATCTCTACTGCATCTCAGGGCTGTATTTGTACTGATAAACTATACCATAGCAGCTGCTTGGCACTGGAGCGTGATGGTCTGCCCCACTGAGCTGGCATGGTTTTGGTCAAGACCAGCTTGCAGTCTCCCAAGATAATGCTTGGGCATGGCTCGGAGACCATTACAGGGGTCATCTCTAAGAGAGCTTGAATTTGATCTCCCAGTTTTGGAGAGAGTGTGATTTCAGACTGTTTCAATGCAGCTCAGAGCCTCCAAGGTGCACAGCTCCAGATCGCCCTGCAGGTCTCAGGAGAGGGTGTACTCACCCAGCTCTCCCACAGCTACTGGATGGCAGGTCCATGAGTGCATCCCAGGAGTGCTGGTTCATGCACTCAGCACAGAGAAATAGCTCTTCCTTCCAGCTCTCTGCTCTGCTTTGCTCCTGGGAGCTGCTGATCTAACACAAAGGACAGCTGAACTGCATGTGCAATGACCATCAAACCACTCCACCTCACATCTCATTACATTGAATTTAACCTGAGTACATCCTGGATGAGCTTAATATCCAAGCCTTTAAACTTGGAAGAGGGGGTGATGTGGGGCTCTGTGGCACAACAGACCCTGGCACAAGATGCTTACACTGAGGACAGGGTGGAAAACAAGGAGACACACTGTGGTCTGCATGAGCAATAAAAAGATGACTGCAAGCTGCAGAAAGGAGAAGCTGACTTCATTTATCTCTTAACAGAGCACAGGCCAACCAGGCCAGCAATTGCTTGTTTAGCTGTAGGATAGGAACCCATAATATTAAAGTGTCATGATGTGTGCATCATCCTAACCCACATAAAGGGCTACTACCAATTATGTGCTGAACTTGCAACACACACATTACAGCAATCCTGAGCAGGCTGGGTGGGGTCAGTTTTTATTGTGTTTCACAGCCTGTGACAGCCAGTGCTCCACATCCTGCCTGCTGCCCGGCACACGCATTGCGGAGCCATGTGTACTTTGCCTGGAGGAGTTAGGAACAGCTCCCAGAGCACAGAGGCTCTGATGGCAGGCAAAAGGAAAAGGCTAGAGATGCCTTTTGTTTTCCTTGCCACCATTCTTGACTCATGCACCAGATTAAATGTCAGTAGAGATCTACCTGCACCAATGCCAAATTCTCTTGAGAAATAAGTATTGTTGCTGACAGATCCCTTGGAAAAGGTGGGAGCAGGTTTTGCACAGAGAAGCAGATTTTACTAACCAGAGCTGCTCTGTCCTGATGACTAATTAATTATGTCTTCCACCCACACAACACGTACAGCTCGTAACATGGCGGAGTCAGCCACAAGGGAATAAAAAACAGACGACCTACTGTACAATTCAAACCCCTCCCGAAAATGATCCAAACCCATCCTTTGCCCAGAATTGTTGGCAGCTGGCTTCTCACTGTGGGAAGAACAGCATCAAAGCACTCCTGAAGAACTGTATTTCCCTTGGTACTGAGGATGAATAATGTTATTTGCCTGGTGGAGGGAAACCAGGACAGCATCAGTATCCCAGTGGATGATGCTGCCTTGTGGGATGCAATCCCAGGAGAAGTCAGCCCTTGGAGCTCAGCATGGTGTTCTCCTGGCACTGATTCTTGCTCTCATTGCTTGTGGGAGATTGCCAAGAAATGATGCTAAATAACCAGGCAGGAACTGTCTTCCCTCACCGTCAGCTTTCTCACATACCCTTGTCTCTGCTTGGACCCAGGAGCTGTTTCTAGACTAGTTCAGGCTCTTCCAGAGAAAATAAAGTATTGCCAAAGAGTGGGGACTCTTCTGAAAGTATGTGGAGTACCTTTTGGCAGGTATCAAACTAAAAATCTACTTAAGACTGGTAACATCCTTTGTCATTTTAAGCAAGCAGCTAGAATGTAAAATACTGTGGATGACAGATATCATTCCCAGCTCCAGAAATGGAAGCTGCTAAGGGCTCACCTGGAAGAAGTGTTGATCCATGCCATGAGGGAGGTGTCCTTGATGCAGCCCTCCTCACTGGCTCAAGCATGGGAACCAAAGGTGACCACAGCAGCACGAAGCCCATGCAAGAAGCAGGGAAAAGCTGAGTAGTTCTCTGCCAAGCACCTCTCTATCTGCCTGGCAATGTCTGAGACCATGGTGCTTAAACCTCAACTCCTGTCCATCTCCATGAGGAGCAGATGAGGAAGGAGTGTAGTGAAAACATCTCATTTCAAATTAAAATCAGGTGCCATGCAGTAATTGCAGACACCCAGTTGGACATTTCTACCCAAAGGATGGCATGTACAAGCCTGATCAATACCAGCTGATTTAAGTCAGCTCAAAACTGTGCATAAAGCCACCAGTGCTGTACCAGTGCTGCCTGTAGAGGGGAATCTCCCCTCTATAGCTCCCACCCTTACCAGCAGCTGTCCTATGCACTGCTGGACCTTGAGGAAGTGCAAGTTTGAGCTATTCAAGATCAGACACGTGATCTTACTGAGGAATCACTTCATCCCATCCAGCCCTTCAGAAACACCATGCAGCAGAGGCATAGGTGATGGCTCTGAATTGAAAGCTTTTCCATACCTCTCCCTGGTTCCTTTGCTTCCATTTTTTGTACAGAAAGAAATATTCTTGTACAATATTTCCCCTTTTCCACAATGACAAAACAACTTTTTATTTCTATTTTCTGGAAGCCAAATCCTCACTTTGATTTGGTGTGCTACCTGTTTAACATGTTACTGTTGTCATGAGATTCAGGGTAGCTTGTACAAAGGAGACCTACCAGCTTTAGGACTGCAGCTCAGAAAAAATAGTGGTGAGCCAAGATGGATCCAGTTTTATGCAAAGCCATGTCCCTGTTCCACTCCTTTTGCCTGTAAGAGTACAGTGAAAAAGTAGAAAAAGATGAAAGTTATGTTCTTCTCAGTAGCATCTGGCTGCAGGTCATTCATTTTATTACCAGATGGCCCATTGAAAGCCTGTGGATTCCAGCACAGGGAATGTGGATGTTTCACTACAGATGGATCATTTCAGGGAAGCATCTCTGTCAGGTGAAAAGAGTTGGGTCCATGTGGCAGTAACTTCTTTCCTTAGCAGGTATATAGTGCAACCTGTCATTCAGTGGGGCAGTGCTCATTCATGAAAAAATTGGGAGGTCTAACAAGTCAGCATTCAGTGATTTCAGTTCTGTAACCTGCAGCCACTCAGCTGCCCTGAATGCTGGAACAGAGCAGGCAGAGCAGGGCTCTGTACCTGTATTGTCTCCACAGAGGTGGTCTGGGGGTTTAAATCAGGGCAAACATAGCCCACTATAGACAGAGATAGGTTTCGTAGAAAGAAATTGTGGTTTGGGTTGGAAGGGACCTTGGAAGATTATCCAGTTCCAACACCCCTGCCATGGGCAGGGACATCTTCAGATAGACCAGGCTGCTCAAAGCCCCATCCAACCTGACCTTCAACATTTTCAGGTATGGGGTATCCACAACTCTGCTGGGCAACCAGTTTCAGTGCCTCAGCACCCCAAGAGTAAGGAGTTTCTTCCTAAGTTCTTATCTAAACCTGCCCTCTTTCAGTTTAAAACTATTGCCCCTTGTCGTGCCACCATAGATCCTGGTAAAAAACCTCTCTCCATCTTTCTTAGAGGCCTCTTTTAAGTACTGAAAGGTTGCAATAGGGTCTCCCCAAAACCTTCTATTCTCCAGGCTAAACACCACCAACTCTCTCAGACTGTCTTCCTAGGACAGGTGCTCCAGCTCTCTGATCATTATGGTGACCCTACTTTGGGCTCACTCCAATGGGTCCATGTCTTTCCTGTGATGGGGGTCCCAGAGCTGGATGCAGCTCCAAGTGGGGTCTCTCCTGAGCAGAATAGAGGGGCAGAATCACCTTCCTTAACTTTAAAGTGTTGTAACTGAAATACATGTCTTTTCTTGTTTGACAGGCTTTGTCAACCAGAAGCTCACCAGGCCCAGAGAACAATAATGCTGACCCTCAGTGAGTATCCCCGCTTTCATTGTAACTTCAGGGGGCAAAGGGACAATAAAGGGGAAAGCTATTTCTGCATCCCTCACACTGTGCAAAAAAGGGGTGAGAATGCTGTGAAATGGTTTATAGCCTTAAATATTCTGCTGCCTTTCATATTTGCCAATTTAAAAAAATCCAGTAGCTATGTTGCCTGAAAAAATCCAGGCTTTATCTTAAGTGCAATACAGAGATTCGTTCCTGGTCATGAGCAATGCAGAATTTAGGATGTCCCCATGTCAGAGAGACACCTTGGAAGAGCTGGTGACAAGCCATGGAGGATTGCTCAGATCCTGGTTCACCCACCAGTCACCTGTGGGTTCTGCAGTGTGTGGAAAAGGAGAAAACCATCTCTTTGTTCCCCAGGAATCATAAAAGAAAGCCTATGAGATGCTCCCATGCTACTTCAGTTAGAGACATGAATGTCCCTTAGGACAGGGAATGGTGGGGACCTTCTGCACTGGGTGCCAAAAAAAGGAAACCCGAAATTTTCCACAAGCAAAAGCTACCATGCCAAAGCTACCAAGGAGACTGTGCCTCCAGGTCTGCCTTCACCAAGAGCAATGGGGACAGTTTAACACGTGTTAAAGAAACCCAGATGAAATGAAGAGGCTTGAAAAAACATCTTAAAATGTCACCTCCTTACACGAAAGAACAGTTCTTTCCAACATTAAGCTCTGGCTGTCATCCAGCCCCTCTGCTCCTGCAGCACTCAAGAGCAGACTAATCTGCAGATCCTGGCCATCAGGCTGTGTGACCTACTAATGCTGAGCAGTGCCAGTGGATGTGTCAGGAAAGCCCAGGCACCAGCTGCTGTCCTCCCTCCCCCTGCTCCTCCCCCTCCCAGCTGGCAGGGAGCTCACCTGGCAAGGCTGCTGGATTCAGGAGCACTCAGAAAACACTGCCCTTGGCTTTTCTGACAGCAAAGCTTGTACAGGTGCTGTCATGGAGATTTTAACCTCTCCTGGGCTTTCCAGCGTCCCCAATGGGCTTTGGGCTACAATGGCAACTGAGCAGTCTCCTCTCAGGGTGCACAGCCAGCCCTGCCACAGCCCCCCACCGAGCTCCCCAGCCTGCTGGCCCCTCACACCCTGCCAAGGCTTTCCTTTTCCTTCCCTCTGACAAACAAAGGGAAGACTCAAGACAGCAGAAACTGGTTTCTGATCTGGGACGACAGAGCAGGAGCTTATTTTCGTTTAGATAACATTTACTTTACACACATTGCAGAGCCCCATAGACAGCTCATGTGTGAAGTGTCTGTACTGCCCAACATAAGCAGGTTCTGCTGGCAAGAACTATGCAAACGTTTTTTAGGAAATGGCCCAGCATGCAGCAAAACTGCATTTTGAAGAAATCAAATCAAATCAAGCCCCAGAAACAGAGGTTAATGTGTGTAGGTGTCTCATCCTTCATATTTCTGTGGCTGGAATCATTCTAGATAAACACTCACATTACAGACAGCAAAAGTCATTCTTGTCTTGATAGAGTTCCTGACTGAAGAAAGTCCCATTAAAGCCAATTAAAGGAAAAATAAATGTCAAGCAGGGAGAAGAAAAACTAGGTACAGAGACTTAATAGAGTGTGTCAGGAGGGCAGTCACATGAGACAGATGTAGGTGTGCACCTCCTGTACTGCAGACATGCCTGAGTGACACCACGTAAGCATCTAAACCAGTCCCTGAAAAATACCTTGGATGCACATGGGAACACAGCTGGATGTGTTCCTGATTGGGCTGTGTTACCTCTTATCCCCTGCCCCCCTCCCAGATCTTTTGGGAAGTGCTCTCTAGCATCTGGCAGCCCATGGGTGGATGACACAGCCCGGGAACGCTGTAATGGTTTATAATTGCTGCCAAGGCTCATGTCACTGGCAGAGCTACCGGGGCGTTGTTTTGACCCATTTTTCAGCTGCAAGGTCTTGCAGAAGGCATTTTAATGATTAACCCTGGACTTTCTCATCCTCAGCAAAATCATAAAAAACACTGGCCTAGATTCACCCCAACCTAGTTTTCAGCCACTTAACTCACATTTCTGCCTTGGAGCTTGTCATCCTGGTCACCCATCAGGGACATTGTCAGCGGAGCCCGTAGGCAGCTCTCCCCCACACCAGGCAGCTGACACCAGGGATGTGGCACTGCCAGCCATACCCACTGCTGGGATCTTTCTCAAAGGTGGTTTTGCTCACTTTTGCCCTTTGCATTTCCTTCTCCACATTGCATAGTTCATTGTCTTTCCATTTAACAAAAAACCCACGAATAATTCCCGCTTCCCTTAAGAATCTTTAAACACCAAGAGGACTGTAGCTGAAATGGAATGCATTTCTTGATTTCCTCTTTCCTAAATTGCTTTGCTCTAGCTTCTTAAATCACTTTTACTGCTGCTTTCTAAACTCACTCCAAGCTGTTAATAACTTTTTAACAGTGAGATACTCAGAAGCCTGCCCAGTAATCCTGATGTAGCCGCGTTAGCCTTTTTTTCCTTGCTGCACTACCATGCTGCAATTCCTCTCTTGTACGCTTTTAAGTTAGCTTTCTCTCTCAGCTTTGCCCCTTCCTGGGTTTATCTCCTTCCCCAGAACATCAGGGATCTGAAAATTTTTCCCCTTAACGTGCTGACCTGTTCTTTTCCAAATCAGAAGGTCTAACAGCCCTCAGCTGGGCTCCATGTGTTTGAAGCCTTGACCTGCAGCCCTGGCATATGGTGATGAGAGCAGCAAGGTGCCTCCTCTGCTGCTGGAGCAGCTGGAGGGGCATGGGAGCAGGCTTGTGGTCCATCAGCTTTTGTCCTGTGCACATCCTGAGGTCGGGATTTCCCTGCCACAGCCTCTCACTGAATTCCAGGATCAGTAGAAACAGCTGTACCAACGTGCCTTTGAGATGGAGGTTGAGTTTGGAATAGCCTCAGGAGCTCTCTAATCCAATCTCCTAGCTCTAGCTCCAAGGTGGATTAGCTGTGAAGTCAAAGTAGAATACTCCAGGCTTTGTCCCTTCAGGTCTTGAAAGCCTCCAAGGATAGAGCCTGTGTTATCACAACCTGTTCCTCTGGTTGCTGTCCTCAGGGTGCAGAAATTTCTCCTTTTATACAGATTAAAGCTCTCATTTTTTAATTTATTTCAATTTTCCCATATTAAATGATACAGAACTTTGCCACAAATACAGAAAGAATCTGATCAGCAACTTGCTTTTTTGTTGCTCTTGAAAGAAACCCAGCCCTCTCTTTTCCTCTCAATTTTGGTGTATGCATGGTAAGTAGAGTTTACTTTTGTATTTTTAAAAGCACATCTATGTCTCAATGAGTTCCAATTTTACCTGGAGATTTTATCCATGCAAACCAAAGCATTGAGAATAATTAACAGTGGGAAATTATGTAACTGCTAAGAGAAACAATGGCTCTTCTGTGGGCCTGCAAACATGTTGCCAAAGAGCTCTGCCTCTTATTCATCACATAAAATTAGTTTGAGGATTGTCACAGTGCAGAGTTTAAATCAATAAATTATGTTTTTAAGTCAGATTTCTGCACTTCCTTTTCCCACTCATGTTTTGTAGCTGCTCCTGTACAGTTCGAGCTCTTGGACTTGTAGGTTTCTTCTCGCGTCTGATTTATTGCAGTGGAAATCAGGTTGCCTGGAGCCCCTCAGAAGGAAAATTAATAAAAGGAATAAGCAGAGGAATCCAGTTGCTAAATCCTACTTGCTGACAGTAAAACTTGCCGTGAAGGGCATGGTGCAGTGTGAATAAGTGTAGAACACCCACACGACCCAGTGGCCACACCAGCTGGTCATCAGGTGACTCCAGGGAAAACATCAAACTATTTGTGACATGCAGGGGGCATGGCATAAGCACAGCTCCGTGAGAGAGTGGGGCTGGGCTGCAACCTCTCTGATCTGATGAGAACAGGCAGATGAGAGCTGAGGAAGCAGCAGGACAGTGGCAGGAGACTGGCTGCTGCCTATTGAAAGAACATTGAGGATGCTCCCTGGCCCAAGGAGAGCAGTATGAAAGCACCTCCTCTGTAGGACAAAGTGTTATTTTCTTCAATTCTGATTCTACATTTACTTACCTGCTTTGAGGCACCTTCTGTGATTTCATCTAATAAACAGGTCCTCATTTTTTTTCACTAAGGATGCTAATGACAAAATTCATTCCAGCTACAAGACACAGAGTGGAATAGATTTCATCCTTAGAGAAATAGTAATTCAACAGATGCTACATGATGAGTCTAGGACAGATCTAGAGCCATGCTATTGCCTCTTTGGCAACCAACTCATTGGTTGCCAAATAAATGAGACAAACTCATTTATTTCTTGCTTGTTCTCCACCGGTAGATAGTCACAAAGATTTGGCTGACATGGCATGGCAGAGCACTTTACAATTTGGATTTATCAACTCAAGTCCCCACTTAGCTCTGCACCACACCATAACCTCCATTTCCTGGAGCCACGTGCTCCAACTTCCAGAGATGACAAGCCTTGCTCACCTCCCAGTTCGCTATTGGGCCAAGGAGGAGCACTTACCAGCTCCTGACTCCTCTCTGGAGTCCCAGAGGGCAAGATCAAGTACACTTAGTTGGTAGCATTGAGGTACAATGGTCAAAGCTTGCAGAAGCCTTTTCACTGTTCTCCCTCATGCAGGTAGGGACAGATTTCTCTTGTACCCAACATAAACCACCTCTGAAAACACCAGTAAACCCCATACCAGTTCTCTTTGAATCATACATCAGTTCCCACTCATAGGAGAGTTGTGCTGATGTAAAAATAAATAAAAGCCATAAGAGCAATTTGAGGGAGCTGCATTCATATTTTGGTTGAAACTCAAATCCCTTACAAATGCAAACAAAAAAAAAATCTCTTTCTGCATAAAACCTTAAAACTAGTAACTAGCATAAAGGTTACACAGTCCTTTAGCTGAATCTCACTGGAAGGTTCTGGGCGTTTGATCTGGAGCATTGTAAGGGCTGTACTGTAATGAACTCACAGACTGAAATAGGTGCCAAGTGATAGCAAATGTCAACAGGCAACGTGCCCATGGGGTATGGGAACTAGACGTGACAGAGTATCTGTGTCTTAGCAAGCCACATGCAGCTCGATCTTCCCATTCACAAAAAGAATTAAGGGTCTTCTCATGTCTTCAGAGCCTGATTCTCTCACACAACACCAATAACTCATTCCTTTTTGTGACAGGAGCCCAGAAAGCAACAGCAAGAAGCCATCAGGAGAGTCCACAATATCCTACGATTACTCGGAGGAGGAGCTCATGGCAAGCATCGAGCGGGAGTACTGCCGCTGAGTCCAGTCCCGTGCCACAACAACTTCAGGCATGATCCTGGAAGCCCAGCTGGAGCAAAACTGCTACTGACAAAATAATCCTTCACACAGAGAAAAGGCATGGGAGAGGTGGGTGGTGAAGGGTGGTGGAGTGTGAGAGGCAGCATGAAGCACGGACAGCGCAGACCAACTCTGAGTGAGAGCGTGAAGATCCTCAACAACTGCTGATTCCTGATCGGTGAAGAGGGATCAATTCATCTTGAGAACCAATGTTTAGAAGCTCATTTCTAAATGCTGTTTACAAATTGACATGTACTAGAATTGAAGTGTCATACTAGAAGTGTTGAAACATAATGCTTTGAAGGAAGATATTTCTTTGACTTAGTAGAAGAAACATGCAGCCATATCATTTGATCCAGAAGTAATTTAAGGGGATGTTACATAAAATTCATGTTCCTGCCACTTAAAATGTGCCAAATGTACTCCTTGTGCTGTGCAAGCCTCAGGTCCAGGTCTGAATTTGGCACTGTCTCTTTCAATGTGGTCTGCACTATGAGGGATAAGAGGAAAAGGGGACTGAGCCCACCATCCAGTACATAGGCAGTGTAATCCCAGAGTTCAAATCCTACCACAGAGGCAAATGAGGCTCCTGGGAGCTATCAGAGAACATAGGATTTGTATGATCACTTTGAGGCAGAGTCCCAGCATAGGTATCCCATTTGGGGCTTTGTGTTGTGTATCCTCCAGTGAAAGCAAGATGCATATCCCCATTTCAGTCATCCACCTCAAGAGGGACTTGCATGCTCTTGTAGAAAGCAGCTGTTAGCAATCTGGCCTTCCCATGTATTTCTTGTCCTTGGTAGGTAACCTAGAAGGAAAACTATTACATTTTACTGTTAGCTGACTGCAAAGTAAAACAGGAAGTTGTCTCTCCAAAGAAAACAGTATGTTTTCACTGCTCCCAGACAGAGAAGCCTGGAATTTTGGGGCTTCTGCTTTTATTTTACCTGTATTTTAACAACTGCTTGTTATCAGAAGTAGAAAAATACCTTATTTCTACCTTCAGCTGAAGCATACAGGGCATCAGATAAAATCTTCACCATGTGTAAATGCAAACAGTGGGACACCTTTTAGGATGTTAAGATGCTGTATTTTAAGTATTTTGTGATTCCTGGTACCTGTGAAACAGAAATAAATGCATCTGTACTCTATGTAGCTCTTAGTGAAGGCATCAGATATTCTGAAAAAGGCTCTCTAGGTTACATGGCTAATATGGTACCTGCAGAGACTAAGCAGAACACATCCTTGGAGGATGGAGGGGGATGCCGTGAGGCAGGCACTCGATGACAGACACCCTGACACGCGTACTCATACCCTAGTTGCCTTTCCTGCAGCAGCCTTGAGCGAGGCTGGGCATGGTGCTCTGCCTAGGGGCTGAGGAACTGCCAGGCAGCCAGCAGAGGTGGGCAGCAGGAAGGGAGCCAACCTCCTGCAAAGCTACGCAGGCTCAGAGGCAAGAGCTTGCAGCACGTCATCCAGGGGACTTTGGTAGGATGAGGGATAATTATTTTTAAGTTGGACAAAAGGAAGAAATTGTTCACTGTGAGGGTGGTCAGGCACTGGAACAGGCTGTGGATGCCCCCTCCCTGGAAGTGTTCAAAGCCAGGTTGGATGGGGCTCTAAGCAACCTGCTCCAGTGGAAGGTGTCCCTGCTCATGGCAGGGACATGGGACTAAATGATCTTGAAAGGTCCCTCCCAACCCAGGCCATTCTATGATTCTCCATGGCCCAGAAATAGCTGGAATAGAGAGCAGATGTCCATGCATTGCTTGGGGGAAGTTGGGTTGCCCTCTGCAGCAAGGGCTTTCCAAAACTCCTGAAAAAAATTCAATTTTGAATGTTATCACTTTATTTTTTTGATAGTAACAGTCATTTTTAGACCTATTAATGCCACTGAGCTGTGGCTGGAACAGAGTTTCTCTGCAAGTGTGTCAAGAGTCGTGACCAGATCTCCCAGAAATTATGTTATTTTTCAGCAGCTCTCAAAGACCTACTGGGATGAGCAAAATCTGCCTGCGGAGAGCAGAAAAAACATGGGAAGCCATCTGACCCCAGCATCATAGGGCATCACAGTACTCTATACTCTTTTCTAATCACTGTAGTGGTTTAGAATTTCCTTCAACTTGGATTTCATTCTTTCAACTAAGACCTTCTTTCTACCAAGGTCCCCAGAGTCTCTGGCACGTGTGAGGAGACGCTTCGAGAGCTCAGTCACGTCCCGTCACAAAGGCAGGGTTAGGGTTAACCCTTTTTGGGCAAACCAGAAGGAAAGCCACGCTGCTGTCAGACCATGCTGTAACATGAGCAAGCAGGGACCAGGGCTCTGCCTCCCCCCTGGGTCGCTCTGCCTGTGCCCTGCCTCCCCTCACAGAGTTTCTCTCTCAGGCTGCATTTGATGACTGGCCCAGGTAACAGCTCTACAACCCATTTCAGGCTTTTCTAAAGGAAAGCCTAAGTATTAACAACTACAGAAATTGACTAATCAAAAAAGTAACACCTTAACTGAATGTATTGTTGGGTTGTGAGAAATCTCTCTTGAGTGAACAAAGCGAATGACTAAACTTCTTTACAAAATTAGCTTCTGAAATAGCCAAGAGACAAGCATTTTTCTGCACCTGGAACAAAGGTGCAGTGGGTTTCACAGGTAAATTTTCAGCATCACCAACAGAAAAGGAGGAGCTGCAGGAACACAGGAGGGTCCAGAAAGAAGTGATGCAGCTGGGACAGTCACTGCACCAGGGAAAAGATGGGAGAAAGAAGTTTGGGTATGCAAGGAAGGGCCTCAAACTTTGCCATGGTCTTGTAGGCTTTCTCTGTGCCATGAAATGATGTGTGCTCAGCACTGTGCTCTGACCACAGAGCTGACCAGGACAGAGCAGCTCACAAACTGAGATGTATCTGTCTTATTTTCATACCATGCAGAACAGGATGGTGGTACCCAGCCAGCTTCCCAGCCTTCCCAAGCATCAGTGGGATTGTGTCCCTCTCCCTGTGTCAAACCTTCACCCAGCAGCACACCAAACAGGGTGGTGGCAGTGGGACTGGTACCTAGGAAGGCACAATTGCAGTTTAATTGCCTGTTGTCAGTGTAACTCTACTTTTGATCCATCCTTTGCTCAGGGAAAATAGGACACTAGATCATTTGCAGGTAAATAATCACATTGAAGCAGTAGTTCAGCCCATGACTAAGAGAAACTTCTTGAATTAATGGCTTTTTTACAATAAGGACAATTGCACTGTGGAGATCACTTTGGCACCTCTCAGGAAGTGAATGCTGACATCCCACCAGCTGAATTATTGGAAAGTTCATTTTCTTTTTGTGGTATTTCTCTGTAACCGTAATCAAATCACAACTGCTTGAAAGACAAAAAATTATTCAGCTTGCCAGTACTTCCTGCCCCTAAAACAGTTTGCTGGAATTAAGCAGGGTTCTGGAGAGTTTCTCGTTCATCATTTTAGAAACTACCCTCCTGTTTAATACATGCAGCACAAGACAGGGTAGCTGACCATGGCTTTTCAGCTAACATTATTAATCTCCATTAATAAAACAGCAAAAGGCCAGTGTTTTAACCAAATCCCTACATTATTCATCTAACAAAGACAAATGCTACATGCTGCATTTCGCACTAGTCCAAAAGGAGTAAGAAAGCCTTTGCTGGCCAGCTGGCTGTCTCTACATACCTCCTATTACCACAGTTGCTGAGGGGACTGAAGAGGGTAATTTTTTCAGCTAATCATGAAAAATTACTCTTCAGTGCATGAGAAGATATTGCCACTTCTGAGCTTCTTGATGTCCACATGTTCAGGAGTTTTCTTACCTGGCCATGCAACAAGACGCCAGCTGAAAGGTTCTGGTGGTGAAAACAGAGCCATATTTTCTAAATTACTGCACCCAAAATCTTAAAAAACAAAACCAACAAACCTGAAACTACAGAACCAGTCTGCACACTTACTCAGACTCTCAATTTCCTTCAAATCTGTTTTTCACATGCAAACAAACACTTTGAATCCTTTCCCCCCTTCCTTCGTAGATGCCTTTTCTTTGTGACAGCACTGCAACACATATCACCTTTCTTTGCAGAGCTCTCCTTTCCAGTAGACCAGTGAATGTGCAGAACTGTTTTCCAAAAAGCACCGAAGAAAACAGATCGGTGGTGGAGCAGTTTTAGGAAGCGAGTTATCTTTTACCTGTTTTGTAGTCACCCAGAAATCTCTAACAAGCTTCGAGAATTCATTTGGGAGCTGTGTAGACTTGAGTGGGGAGCGTATCTGCCACCATCCCATTGCCAAGACCTCCAAGAGCAGAGCAACTAATAGTTCCCTTGTCCAGCACCCTGCTGTCATCTACTCACCTTCATAATAGAGGAAAAAGGAGGGTGGCACCCTCACCATCCCAAGGATGTTCTTCCCCAACACCTTTCCTCTGAGGGTCAAACCCCAATATGCTTTCAGCCAAATTGTTCACACACACAACCCTGGGAGTCAAAACAGAGCCTCTGTCCCAGAGAGGTGCAGGCCTGGAGCTGTGGCACGGGAGCATTGTGGAGTTCCCCACCACACTTGGCAGGGAGGTGGAACACCAGCTGCCTGGCACGGACCACATCCACAGCAGAGTTCCCTCCATCCCACTCTGGACACAGAGCATGGCAATTATTTGCACAGGGTGAAGTGAGTTTATCTGGACAATGATAACACACAGAAAGGAAGTCACTCTGAACTCAAGAGACATTACAAAGGAGACAATTAAAGCTAAGGTATTCTTCCTTTCTAGGAAAAACTCTCCCAGGAAAGGGTATGCTCCAAACTCCTCAAATTTTCTGCATGTCTAAGATGTGCCAATGTGTGCCTGCACACATCAGAACATAAAAGTCACCAGTTTCCTTCTCCTACACCAAAGGACTGAAGCAGAAAATGAGGAAGGCTGCATTTGACAGAGGATGGAAACAATCTGGAAAGAAAATGGCTCAGTGCTAATGTCCTCACTGCAGCAAAGTGAACCCCAGGACTGCCTGGACTGTGAGGAGACATGTCTGAGGCTTTGCAGCTTCCTCCTGGCCTATCTCACCATTTCCTCAGCCTGCAGGTTGATGTGTTTTGAGTCATGATTTACTCTTCCTGCATGCATGGAAGTAGTTTACCTTCTCACAGCCAAAGCCTGCCTGCCTTGAGATGCCTTGACAGAGACAAATAGAAGGCAAACAGGCAGATGGGCTCACAGATGAAACTTCAAAACCAGTTAGAAGATTGAACTTAGCAGATGTACTCAAGCCAGATGCAACCCTGAGGCAGGTCTCAGCTCACAAGACGATGGATGAAGGGCCACCTTCATCAGTCACAGGACCCTGAGTACAGCTTTCACAGCTGAAAGGGAGAGGCAGCCAGAGGAGCACACCAAGTGTGCAACCACCTGGCAGCATGGGCCACCTCTGTGCACTCTGCTCTGCAGCTTCAGAAGGGATTCACTCTTGCAGTATTTAAACTGCAAGTGGATGAGTGCTCATCAGTTTGCAAGACCAGGGAACCTACTGCTAAGCTGAAGGTTTGGCTGTACAACCACACAGTGTGATGTGCGTGACCACAAGCAGTGCCAGTCTGACTGCAAAAAGTAGCATTAAGCCAACAGATAGGTTTGAGCACAAATGCATTTTCCTTTAGAAAATGATTCCTTTCCATAGATTTAGAATGGCTACAGGACAGACTTTCCTCAACAATGCCTGTGTCAGCAGAGGGGTAACTAGGAAGGCTTCCTTGTGTGCAGACTGTTTCTCTCAGAGGATGAAGCTGTTCAAGACTCCAGCCCCATTAAGATGTGTATGGAGTGCACCTCCTGGCTACATGGAACAGCTCAGACCACAGCTTGCTGCTAAGGAGAAGCAGAAAGATGAGCAAAGAACGGTGAAATCCATGATGATATTTCATATAAACAAAGTCAGGGAGACAACTGAAAAATCAGCAACAAAAAAAACCCCAAACAAACAAGTATTGTTTGGGATATGATTTGATGCTCAGAAAAATCTTCCTTGAAAAATAATAGTAGGGACAGGTAGGACATCTTCCTTCAGGAAACAAAGCATTGTGTAGACCTGTAGAGCCCACAGGCTGAAGAATGTGGGCCATTTTGCCAGAGCACTGATCCTGCAGGAAAGACTTCCCTTCCAGTTGTTCTCCTGGGGGGGAATCCATCCACAAGATCTTCTTTTCACCTTCCTCACACTTGCAGGAATGATGTGCATTTTTGCGGACAAAGCCTTGAGTCACCGCTCTGAAGTTGCTCTCTGAGGGCTCCGACTGCAGGGACTGAGTCACTTTGCAGTGAAAGGCTGGTCATGACAGAAAGCTGAAATCATTACACCCTCTTCTTTCCTAATGGAAATAAACATCTCTGCAGTTCAGGAACTGATTGGAGGGAAAGAAACAGCAGAGACGTGTAAAAACGTAGATAGTTGTTGCTGCTGCTGTCACCATCGCTGGACACCTCCTTCCCAACTGAAATCTCGAGGTGACACCCAGCCTGCCAGAGCTCCTTCCCTACCATAGTGCAGGTATGCGGAACAGGAAGAACTGGGGCTAATGTAACTTTGAGTTACATTCACTCCATGCACAGCTTGCAACACTGATAGAGCAGCACCCAGCCCATCCCTTCTGCTGACTCCTGGAGGCCACGCTGGAACAGTAGTACAGACTGTTGTTCCCAGAGTCTTCCACTTGCCTAGACATAAAACCTAATCCAGATGGATTTTCATAGTTCTGGAATGGACATCTATGAAACCTGAAAATTCACGATTTTTTTATGATTTAAAACCAGTCACATTACACGCATTTTATTTAATAAAAGTTAAAAACAGGTACAAAAAACACGATTCCATTTCCTTAAAATATAGGTTCAAAATAAAAAGACTGAACAATAGAGTTCAGGCAGTAAAGTGCAAAGAGATCAGCTACCCCAGTCATGCGTACTCCATAAACAACCCTTATACAGCAGGAAGGAACAGAGCACACGGAGCAGACACGGCCACACCACGGCACAGCTACTCATGCACATTCACAAGAGAACCATCCGCCTGTCTGGGACACAGGTGGTGGGAGGCAGCCCTGGCAGCACTGGAACAGGCTGCCAGGAACTGCAGGCCATGTAAACCCATTGCTTTTCCACATCATGACACACATACAAGACACACTTTTTAATATTCTGTGTTCTCCAGTCCATCATTTTCCTCCCGTGATGGAACTAATACGACAATTTACTTAATTATGACATGAGTTGTCAAACTTTTTTGCTCAGGTGTACACCATAGATGGTTGGTCTGTAAAAAAACATGAAGTACTAAACTGGCTACTGAACTGAGACAGGACACGCTTCCCTTGGTTAAAAGCAAGCAAAAACAGCATCCAAAAGCCAAATTTCTTGTTCTAAGAAATTTCCAAGGGAAAAAAAAAAGGCAGCAACATCTCTGTTCACCACAAAAATCTGGAAAACTGGGTATCAACAGAGAACAGCAACACCACAAGCATCCACTATCCACTTTGCCAGGAAAAGGGGTTCCAACCAAGTCCTTTGTAAAGTCCACACATACACTCACCGGCACATATGCTGGGGGCAGTGGGATTACAGCACATGTCAGTGAACAGGGTGTGGGCATTTTAAAGGTCAGGCACAAAAACTTCAGTACACTTAGCACAAGACTCCAAATTAGTGCAGTTTGAAAACTTAGTATTGTTCATTATAGCTATAAACTTTAGTGTAAAAAAATAATGACATAATCTGCTTTAAACTGAAAACAGGTCTCTGCTGATTTCAGGGGAGTGCTAGCTGAAATCAGCAAGTCTGCACTTACATAGATGAGAACCATGCTTTGCCCACACCAGGCAGCAAGACCAGGATTTCAGAACAAAGCCATGCAAGAGAGTGCATTCCTAGTTATCCACATTTGATGCATCCAGGAAAAAACAATCCTCCTCAGTGCTCAACTAAGCTTCAGTACAGGAGTGGCTGAAGGGAGAAGAGTCCAGAAGGAATAAACACTAGAAATATTTCACTCAGCAGGTGAGCTGTCTCCCAGCAAAACACCTGGTGCTTTGGTGTACTGTCAGCTCTGCTACAGTAAGTTTGCACATCCTTCCACACCACGAAAACTGAGCAGTCCAACTGTGCTACAGGCATTGTATTACTCATACCGTGCCATTACAACACAGCACTCCTGCACCCAGTGGTTCCATTTCTTAACCATGATTACACTTTGTGTAAAAGAAAATCCATTCAACAGGAAGAGTGTATCATTTAATAGAAAAAGGTGATTTTATACAAAGTACTGTGGAGAAGTATAAGGCCACATGAAGAGCATCATCAAGTTGACAGGGTGGCTATTTCTTAACTCAAGACACAATTAGTACTTTCTCTGGTTCATTGATACAGGTAAATGAAAGCCTTGAACAATTTTCTATAAGGTGCACAAGCATCCACAATACATAAAATCCCTTAATTTTCTATTTCTCCTGTATTCTAAAAAAAAAAAAACCCAAAACAAAATAAAGACCCACATAATTTTTCATGGGCTATCTTGCCACTTTTACATTTTTCACTTGATTTTGATATGCTGGTTTAGTAGGACCAAAAATAAAGCATAATTTTTAGTGTCAAAGTTTCTAAACGGTGTTTGTGCTTCTACCTCCATCAGAGCAGTCTGGCTCCTCCAAACTTTGCTCCAGCGAAGTGTGGACTCAGGAATGCCCAGTATGTCAAACATATACCAAAAGCCACAACAGCTTCTACTTGCAAAGGGTATGAATTCAGAAAATGTTGAGGATTTCAACATTGGTCTTCTCAAAGAAAGTCATTCTGGTTTGGTTTGTGTTAAAAAATGACTGACTCGCTTTGATCTCCAATGTCACCTGCAAAAGGAGGGTGTAAAAGCACTAGCCCATTGCAGGATCAGGATTTGAAAGTGTGAAAACACCAACCAATATGAGTTATCAAATTTTACATGTTTACAAAATGCTCTGAATGCAATTGTTTAGGTTTACTGAAAAGGAGGTTCCAAAACTCTGGGTCTCATCCAGCACACCCCTACTAAAGCAGGTCAAGTAATGTGCCTGCATAACAAGACCAAAAAGAACAAATACAAAATATATTTGGTATAGAAAATAGTAGTATAAAAATTAAAAACCACCCTGTTTTTTACTGTCCATCAAAATATTAACAGCAAGCATTACAAGTGACTTTCTTTAACCTATAGCCAAAATAATTTCTAAAGAGTTCTGCTTTCCTGAAGTGCTGGTGATTGCAATTGCCCAAGTATTGAAAAAAAAGAAACAGGGAAGGGACAAGGGAATATAGGATAGATTTCTCATACAGCATTATCAACCGAGGACCTAAACTGCAGAAAACTAAAGTATGCACAGACACAGGGAAAACAAAAGCCATTGCCAGTTCTGTTGTAGCCACTGGAGCTCTTCCTGATCTTCAGAGTTTGCAGAGAAGGTGCTTCCTCGCTCTAGCCCTGACAAACGGGTGATGGCATGGGGATGAGCATACTCAGAGCACTGCTGCTTTTCGGTTTCTCTGCTGTGGCAATTCTGCTGAGTTTGCCAACCTCCGTCTGCCAGCTGGGGGTCTTCTTCGTGGTCATGTGGCAGCGGGTGTGCTTTGTCAGGTGATCGCTGCGCATGAAGCGGCGCTCGCACACAGGACACGCAAACTTCTTCTCTCCCGTGTGAGTTCTGCGGTGGCGTGACAGTTCATCTGAGCGGGCAAACTTCTTGTCACAGCCTTCCCAGTTGCACCTGAAAGGTTTTTCCCCTGCAAGACAAAAAGGAAGCATGAATTACTTTTGAGAAGCTGTGTTGCAGTTATTATTAAAGAACTAACTTAAAACCTGCCTTGCAAACAATGAGTTCTGAAGAACTGCTCATCTGTGCAGTCAACATGAGCTTAAGCTCAAGTTCAGCTCCAGAGAAAAATCATAGGTATCATTTCTACTTATTCCCTCGTATCTCTTCAGATGTTCTTTAATCAAGTCAGGTTTTTTAACTGTCCAAAATCCAAAAAGATCCTTCATAAAGCTACCTTATCCACTAACGGAACTAGAAGCAACCCTCTGCCCCCATCCCTATGCATCCATGGTTCTACAGCTGCAGCATATCATCATCAAGTACTAGGGGCTAACAAGAAGCCTGGAATGGAGCCTCAGGGTCCTGCTGCTTCAGTGACCCAGTCCTACACACAAACATCACCCCTCCCACACACAGAGTGAGCACTCCTGAGGCCTGGCCTGTGGTGCTACCCCCACACAGCTGCAGGTCCCATGGCCTTGTCCTGCCATCCCCCCTCAGCTGGAGATCCTGCAGATGGTCAGGGAAGTTTGTTTGGCACACCCAGGAATGGCAGCAGTCAGCAAGGCTGCCCACGTCAGCTGCTGCTCATCCTGGGCCACTGCTTAACATCAGACCTATCCTGAACGTCATCTACCGCCTGCAACTCCCAGAGACCTCCAGATAAGCATCCACCACGTGGCCCAAATTTATGGGGACATTTTGGAGCAGACCAGAAGCCACCTGCAGAAAGCCCCACAGGAGTGTTGTTCTTATGACAGATATTGAGAGTAAAGTTCTGTGTTTGGTGTATGTGGTATCATCTAGCTGGTCAGTGCACAGGGAAAAGGAGGGAAAAGAAAGCTGAACTACTCTTCCTCATCTTGTAATGTGAAGGGTCCATGTGTTTCACCTCCCATTGATGTCCTAGTCCTAATCACGATACAGGGACACACAAAACTTCCCTACGGATCAGCAATGGCACATGTTCAAAGCGAAACACTTGCTGCTAGTCTACATTTATCCTGTAGTGCCAAGATAATTCAGCAGCCTCTCAAAGCCAGAAGCAGAAGCATCATTCTACCTCTGAGCTATAGTTTACAAGGATTATCAGCTTCATGTAGAGGTTAAGCTCTTTCCCCAAAGGAACTGTTAAGACAAGCTGGCAAACTAATGCAAATCCTGTCACGGAAGCTGACATCCAATAAACCAGTGTCTGTGGGATAAGGGCAGGTGAGGAAAAAAGTCAAGGTAAACCAAAAATAGACAGAGCTATTCTGTACCAATCTCCCACTATGCCTATCCTTCAACATCAAAAATAATCCCTGAGAACTCAATGTTAAGTTTTAATTTAACAGGATCCTGGAGCCAGAAAAGGAGTAAGTAAAGCACATGTATATTGTCTCTACACTGACCAGATTTTATGGAGCAAATCAGCTCATAATAATTACATTAATTTTCATTAGCCTTTAAAATTCCCATTCTGTAACTTAATAAAGTGTTATATTCCTGTAGCATCTCTACTGTCTAACACAGCAGCCCAAAAGCTCTCCCTAGCCTAAACAAAACTCTGGGGGAAAAAAAGCACCTTCTGAGTTTCTCTTTCCTTTTACTCATGTAATAATTAAGACCAACTACCTGTACTATGCTTTGCTTACTCCAGACCTCTCCAGGCCCCAAAACAAGGGACTTGCACAATTAATTTCAATCTAGTCCAGATGGCAGGATTCCACTCAGATCTAGGCAAAGCTTCGCTCCAACTAAAGCCTGCAAAATTCAACTAACACTACAGGGTCAGCTGAGGTCTCAGAACAAAGTCTATCTTGTTTTGCTTGCCCACGGAGAATGAACATTCCTTCCTTCCCCAAGATGAGCACAAGCTTTCCCAGTCACCTGCCTCTTCCCTTTCCCACCCTGCTCCCCACAAAAACCCAGCACCCCAACACAAACCAGTGCCAGAGCTCCCTAGTACACACCAGTGTGGGTGCGAAGGTGGGCTTTGAGGTGGGAGCTTTTGAAATAGGTTTTCTTGCAGCCGGGGAAGTCACAAACATAATTCCTCCGTCTAGAAAAGTCCATCTGCGGGGCACAGGTTTGACCAGAAGTGATGAACACAGGAGCAGGGGCAAGGGGCAGTAACTTGGTGTTCCCAACAGTCATTACAGTCTGTGGGCACTGTGCTGTCTGCGTGACAGTAGGCTGGGGAAGGACCAACATGACAGTCCCCTGAGGCACAGAAGGTCCCATTAGCACAGGCTGGGAGAGCGGTGCTGTCTGCGGTAAAATAGGTTTCATGGGAGTTGAGAGTGCTGGAGTTGAAGGCTTGACATAGGCATTGATCATACTGCTTTGTCCATTTAAAGGGATCATCTGACAGAGAACCTGGGGGCTTGAAACAGGGGCAGGTGTCACTGGGGTAGCTCTTTTTTGCAAGTCATTCTCACAGTTCTTTGGTAAGTGGGTCTGCGGTAAAACAGGCTGGACTGGTAGTTGCCCTTTATTGGTCACAATATCACCGGAGTCATGTGCATACGGCTGATGTACTGGAGAGGTTTTGTTGATTAAATCATCTGCAGCACACGTGTCCTGTGGCAGTCTGGAATGTCTTCGTTCATCCACTCCACACCAGTCTCTGGAAGTGCTGTAGCCTGAAGTTACCTTTGTTTTCTCTTGCACAGCAGGAATGTGGTGGTAAGCAGAACTATCACCTGTGTGACGTATGACACTTGTTGCCATGGCCCTGCAAGGCTGAGGGGCAGAAGATTCAGAGATCCCTGGCTTCTGACTGCACTGTTGCTCCACACTGAGAACAGATGGCTTGGTTATGGGAGAGGCACCAGTCGCTGATGTGACTGAGCAGGCAGCTGTATTTGCCATGACAGTCCTTGGTTTGGAATAAGTGACTTGTGAGGAGAGGAGCGTAGCCGCTGATATCTCAGCGAAGTCAGGGCTGTGAGGAGGGGTCATGCACTGCAAAAAACAAAACAACACTGTACATCAGTGTAATTCCATAGCACAGTTTTCCACTATCTTTACTGTGAAAAATAAAATTATGCCCCCTCCCCAGAATCTCAGAACCTGCCTCTTAAACTGATTAAAGGGTACTGCTGTGATTTAATCCCAGATGGCAACCAAGTACCATGCAGCTGTTCACTCACTCATCCCCCACCCCCAGTGGGATGGGGAAGAGAACTGGGAAAAGGTAAATCTATGGGTTAAGATAAGAACAAGTTAATAATTCAAATAAAAGGAAATATAGTAATAAAAATAACTGTAATAAAAAGGGAGGAACAAGTGATGCACAGTACAGCTGCTCACCACCCTCAAGGCCTGGCCCAGAGCGGTGATTGGCCCTTCCTGGCCAACTCATACCAGTTTATACACTGAACATGATGCTTTATGGTATGGAATATCCCTTTGGCCAGTTTGGTCAGTAGTGTCCTGGCCATGCTCCCTCATGGCTTCTTGTGCACCTCCTCATTGGCAGAGCACGGGAAACTGGGAAGTCCTTGAGTTGGGGTAAGCACTGCTCAGCAACAACTAAAACATCGGGGTGTTATCTACATCATTCTCAGCCTAAATCCCAAACACAGCACTGCACCACCTACTAGGAAGAAGATTAACTCTATGATGAAAACAGGATAATATCTATCCCATATTCTATGCCATTTATGTCATGCCCACACTTTTCAATACATCCCAATTAACCACCATCACTTTTCCTGTCTTTTGATACATACACACAGAGATCATTCCCTGTCTGTGGGCAGGCCATTGCTCTAAAACATCTGTTGAGTTCATTTATCCATGACTTTGGGCTCTATCTCACAGTAGTCCTTCAGGGCAGGAGAGATGGTATGTGGTGTTGGATTGTTGCCTGCTGAAGTCAGTTCTGATTCCATCTGCATTCCACTTGTCAAGTTTCATCAAAGTTCATTCTTCAGTAATCTGGGTGATTCTTACCCTTGATGTTGCATGTAGCCACCACAGCAGTGAGGACATACAGTGTTCTATGGCAATTAACATCATACAATCCAAATCACTGGCTATTCTCAGATCCCCTTGAAGCACACACTGGACTTCCCCATCCTCCCACATTACCCACCAAGTGCACACAGGCCCTTGAGCAAAAGCAAGCCCATGGATGGGTTTGCCTTTTCCTGAGGCAGGAATAACTCAGATTGTTCCCCTGAGACTCTTTTTTATGTGCACTACAGGGACTTTATCCCCTTTTACAGTATGGTAAAGTTTTGACTGGGCACAGCTGGCCCAACTGGCAGATCCTCTAGTGTTGACTGACCAGGTGGCCTTTGTTAAATGTGTATCCAATTGTTTGAAGGTTCCACCCATTGCTCTCAGTGTTGGCTTTAACAGTCCATTGTATTGTTTGATTTTCAGATAGGGAGGCGATATACTCACTCAGTGCTGTGTTCTTCAGCCCAGCTGTCTATGAAGTTGTTTCAGAAATCATTCCTGTTGTCCAGCTCGATTCCTTCTTGGGTGCCCTGCCGCCATAAGACTTGCACTCCAAAGCCCAGGACAGTGTTCTGGGTGGTGGCATGGGGCATGGGATTTGTTTCCAGCCATCCAGTGGTTGCTTCCACCACTGTAAGCATGTGGCACTTGCCTTGACGGGTTGCAGGGAACATGATACAATCAAACTGCCAGGTCTACCCATATTTTCATTTCAGCCTCCACACCAAGGAGGCTTTACCCACTTGGCTTGCGTAACTGCAGCGCATGTTCCACATTTCACGGATAACCCATGCAATAGTGGTGACGGTCAAGTTCACCCCTCAATCATGAGCCCATCTAAATGTTGCATCTCTTCCTTGATGGCCTGGGGCGCTATGGGCTCACCAAGCAATAAACAATTTACTCTCATGTTGCCAATCCAGATTCACCTGAGTCACTTCAATCTTAGCAGCCCGATCCACCTGTTGGCTGTTTTGATGTTTTTCAGTGGCCCAGCTCTTGGGTACATGAGCATCTACATGATGTACCTTCATAAACAGGTTCTCCACCTGGGCAGCAATATCTTGCCAAAATGTGGCAGCCCAAATTGGATTTACCTCTACACTACCCATTGCTCTGCTTCTATCACTGCAACTGCCACCACAGGGCATTGCCACCATCCATGACTCAGTACAAAGTATTGGCCATTTTTCTCATTCAGCAATGTCTAAAGCCAGTTTTCACCTCTGCAGACTAACTCAATTCACCTCCTTCAGCAGTTTCTGTAACTCGTTGTAAGGAACTCCATACAGCTGCTTTCTGATCTCCAATGCAGGACCCATCAGCAAACAAGGCACACTGTTTCTCATTTTTTTTGTGATTTATTATCCAGTAGGCCTTTTCAGCATACATCACCTCCTCCTTAGGTGACATCCTGAAATCTCTGCCCTCCAACCAGTCCATGATCACTTCCAATATTCCTAGATGACCAGGGCTTCCTATTTGAGCTCACTGTGTGATCAGCAAGACCCACTTACTCCATGTAGCAACAGCTGCATGATGTGTAAGAGACCAACCCTTTGAACATCCAGCCCCACACTGGCAGATGGGGTGCCAGGAGGAGCTGTGCTTCAGTACCAATCCCTTCTGAAGTGGCTCAAACACCTTTATGAGCTGCCGGTATCTCTTTTCAGTTGTAGCACAGTGAGCTTCAGATCCTCTGTATCTCCAAGTCCAAAATCCTAGAGGTTGACCCAAATCTCTTCATGTGCTTTCTGCTAGAGGTTCCAGGTAGGGCCATTCTCCTCAGCTGTGGTGTAGAGCACATTTTTTATACCTTGTCCTGCCTGGACTGGCCCAAGGGCTGGGACAGAGTTAATTTTCTGCATGAATTACCTCCTGTTTAATTTGTTCAAAGGCTTGTTGTTCAGGGCCCCATCTGAAATCATTCTTCTTCCAGGTCACTTGACAGAGAGGGCTGACAATCAGACTGTAATTTGGAATGTGCATTTTCCAAAAACCCAAACGCCTAAGAAAGCTTGTGTTTTTTTCTTACTCATTGGTTGAAACGCAGCTGTTATTTTGCTGATCAAATCCACCGGGATTTGACAATATCCATCTTGCTATTCTATTCTTACAAAGTAGATCCCCTGTGCAGGTACCTCTGGTACTTTGCTTTTGGCAAAATCAGTGTTCAGGAGGATCTGGACTATTTTCTTCCCTTTCTCCAACACTTTTGCTGCTGTATTGCCTCACACAATAACATCACTGTATTGCAGGTGTTCCAGAGCTTCACCCTGTCCCAGTGCAGTCTGGGATGAATCCATGGCAAATGATTCAAATCTCTGCCACATGGGTTGTGCGTGCAGGACTTTATCTGCATCTATGGGTGACTGTGCCTTGTTTGTGTCTGAATAAATCACCTCCAGTATGGCTAATTCCCTGAGGTAGTAGGTATCTCTCTCTCTGTGGCGGCCCACCTAGCTGGCTGACATGTCTTTCCTGAAGGCTTCTGTACCTTCTAATTTAAGGCTACTAGCCCCATTGGAGCAGCCAGGTGACAATGTGCATGCCTGGATGAAGGATGAAACCTTTTCACATATCCCACAGCTCCCTCAGTTCTTGTGATGGCCCTTTACTAAAGAAACTGACTTTCATGTCCATTTCTTCTTGTGCACAGCTGACAGCAGCACAGGCTCATCCTCTGGTTTGGCTGCATCACCCATCACTAGGGGCTGAGTAGCCACAAATAGCTGCTTAACCCTAAACTAGACCCAAACCACTATCACAGTTCCTGGTCATTCACAGACCATGCTGGTTTCAATATCCCAAGAATATTCAGAATTTTCAAAATTCGCAAACACAAGTAATTAGCCTGGAGAAGGGGAAGATGTGGGAAGATGTCTTCTCCACTGATTGGCTCTCCGAGGAAAAAAAGTAAGAGGTATAATTATTAGAAGTTTCTAACAGATGGTTCTCCAAGTATAGAGGTGACAACAATGCTGAGTATGAAAACCAGATTAATTTCAAGACCAGCAATTCTGTGCTATCATATTAGAAAGTACAATAAAATGATAACCTTAGCCCAACCCTCAGGGATGATAAACACCACAACAGAGATCATACATAGCAAGCAAGATGTTACATAACAACAACTCTGAGAGCAAATAATTCAACACTGTGATCAACAACTATTAAATTAATAAAATGAATGCTGATAAATTTGTTTCAACACGCTTTGGTCAGATCTGTTATGGAGGAGAATCAAAAGATAAAACCCACGGGTTGAGATAAGAACAAGTTCGTAACTGAAATAAAGCAAAATATAACAACAATAATAATATTAATTGTAACAAAATGAGAGAGAGAGAGAGAGAGAGAGGAATAAAACCCAAGAGAAACAAGTGATACACAGTACCACTGCTCACCACCCACTGATCAATACCCAGCCTGTCCCCAGGCAGCACTGGTCCCCACCAGTTTTGATGTTCTATGGTATGGAATATCCATACCATATATCCAATAGCCAGTTTGGTCAGTAGTGTCCTGGCCATGCACTCTCATGGCTTCTTGTGCACTTCCTCACTGGCAGAGGACAGGAAACTGGAAAGTCTTTGAGTTGGGGTAAGCACTGCTCAGCAACAACTAAAACATCAGTGTGTTATCAACATTATTCTCATCCTAAATCCCAAACACAGCACTGCACCACCTACTAGGAAGAAAGTTATCTCTATCCCAACCAAAATCAGGATATGTACATTGCCTCATCTCATGGTCATTCTGATCTTGCTTAAAAGCATATTAATAAAAGGAAGACGAGGCAGCTGTAAATCTCCATAAAACACTGCAAGTCTGCTTACTGCACTACAAGGAAGTCTCATTCCTTTCTCCTCAGCAATGAGCACAGATATGAGAGGCTATTAGCACCCTGCTGTTCACAGAAAACAGAGCAGCAATAGGTAGCAATACTGTACCTTTCCATTTCATGCTCCCAGAAAGCCCTAGGTCTTTTTTCAGTGATTATCTTGTCAGCTTATACTTCCGAAATAAAGACAAATGGAACTGCTCTCTCCCTTCTTATTCACCCATTTCTCTCTATGATCTCTTCCTGCACTGCCTCTCCTTCCTCCTTTACCACTGAAAATTGTCCTGTGCTGCTCAAAAGACAATGCTAACACTGAGTGGCAGGAGATGAGAGCAGCCCATCACGATGAGAGCTGCCATACTGTCTCAGCCTCTTTCCTCTATTATTCCCTCTTTTCTTGACATAACTTCATACTAGAAGCCTCCTGGTTGAAATGGGCTTAACCATCTAAAATCTGAATGGCACCAAGCCCTTTTTTAATACCTACTTTTGTTGCAACATAAATTGCAACAAAAGAAAAAAATTTGGATTCAACTGACATTAGTCACTGGAGTAGACCAGTGTCTGGAGAAATAACAGACTACAAGTACAAATACATAGCACAGAAACTAATTAAATTGTCTATTTCATAATGGTAATGTGTTCTTTCTCTTATAATGACCAGAGTGAAGCCAAATGTCATCAAGAGTCTTTTTTATACAGCGTTTGCAGATACATTGATGCCAAATCACCGAGGCTCACTCTGCCATTCTTAGTCAAAGTGCTCCAAGAAACCTACAGCAGCCATCCTGACATCCCTGTCAAGTCAAATAACCAGTCAACAAGGGTTTTCACATCTAGATTTAACAAGGGATGAATCCCTTACATGTGCCAAACCAGAGACGGCAGAAAAACCCAAGCTCAACATGCTCACCTCAGTACTCTGTGCACACACACAGAGCACAGGCTGTGCTGCACCTGTGACACAGGGACACCTGAGCAAGCTTATCTTTTCAAGGAGCTAAAGGACTGCAGAGATGTAACATCCAGGTGTTGGGCATACATATTTTGTATTCATGTTTTCCTTACCAGTGTCGATAGGTAGTCCTTTGGTAACTCAGACGTAGCCTCGGCATGCATTGTGAAATCCCCAGAATCCGAGAAGGGCGTGAGTGGCCTTATCTTTAATAGGTCACCTTTCTGCGATCTTTGACCCCAGGAGCTCATACAAACAAGTGCTTCAACGGCTTCAATGTCATTCTGCTCCAAGGTGCTGCAGGTAGACCTTTCACTGTCATGACGCTGCCTTTCACGGATAGACTCATAGATGTCCACAATGTCAACCTGAATGTAATCGGATTACTGGCCATTAGGACAAGTCAGAATACAAAGCCAACACCACCCACACACTGTCTGCTCATGATGAAGGTCATCTGAAACAGATCCCATGCCAGTGGCAAGACTTTTACCAACTGGCTCCACTCTCACTCTCCCCTCCCCCTGCCAGCTCATCTCCACACCCCTTTCTTAAAAAAAAATAAAAAAAATAAATAAAAAAAAAAAGAAGTGTGAAGTGGAAAGGAACAGATACATGTGTGGCTTACGTTTCCAAAGCTACTTTCCTGGATTACACTACTCTGAATAAACACATCCTATGCTTGCATACAAGAAAAAAAGAGGAAAATCCTGACTTCCAACCCTGTTTAGACAAGGCTATTCCCTGGACTCAAAAGACAACTGCTATGCAGCACTAATCTCATTCTGGTAACATCCAGAAGATAAATTTCAGCTGACAGTAGGATGCTTTAAGGTACGATCATTGACTTGGAGTACCACACCTTGCAAAAGCGTTTTTGTCTTATTTTTACTGACAGTGAAGCCAGGATGGGGGAAAGGATGGAAGAAAAATAGTCTTCAAAGCGCAATAAGAACTGTTTGCATCACAGTTTAGAAAGATCTGATAATACATGGGTGCTAGGTATCCAAAAGGCACTATGAGTAATATGAAGACAAATGTAATCATATTATTTCCAATTGCAAGCATCGCAGAAAAGTCTTGTGAGCCTATGTATGCATGCATGCAAAACACTTCTCTGCGGAAGGATGTCCAAATTCACAAAGCTCTCACGGTGCTTGGCAGTGGCTCCAAAAGCTGTGCTGCACTGATAGTTCATTGCTCATGTGCCAGCTCATTCTCAACCAGGCCTCCAAACTCTTCCAGTCTTTATACACACCAACAAACTCAAAGGCTGGGATTCAGAGGCATGGATAATGACTCTTGAGCCTGCTGCTATTATAAAGAGTGTATAAATACTGCAGCAAAAGCATTCTAATTTAGAGAGCACTATGACACTGACAGCATGGCCTTGAGCCCTAGAAGGAGCTCTACTCATTGGGTGACAGAACTCACACAGCCAATGAGTTTTATTACAGAGTTAAGTATTGTGGAATTATTCAATAGTGTCTCAAAGATGTCACTGTCTTTGTTAGAGGGATGTGCAGGCAAACATGCTAAACATAAGGGGTCCAAAACACCAGTACTTCACTCGTAAAGGATTTTCACCTAAAACATGAGGTACCAGACATGGATATGTCAAGACTGGGGGCAGGAAGGGGTTAAAGTACTCTATAATAATTAACTGCTCAGAGAGAGACTTTTAAAAATTTCCTCTGAAAAAAAAATGAGAATGGGAATGAGGGCAAGACAGGCAGGGCCACACCAGGTGATGCTCTATACTGAGCAGACACAGAGCCTGCAAATGCAGTGTAGGCAAACATGCCAGCAGGGTTTATTTTTTCCAACGCTACGTTTCAGGAGAGCAGTTTTCCCCAAAGAAACATGAGAAAAACATATACCTCGCTCTAAAAAAAAAAAAAACCCAAACCCCACTAAGAAAGCCCTTTCTGCAGGCGAGCACTGCAGCCCGGGTTCCCCGGCTGCAGCCAGGGAAATGGCCAACCGCGCCGGCTGCCTGTCCTCACATCACCCCGCCGGGAACTACGTGCGCGGGCTGAGCAGGATGGGGAGCGGGCCGGGAGGTGCGGGCAGGGAGGATGGGGAGCGGTCAGTGCAGGCAGGGAGGATGGGGAGCGGGCAGAGAGGTGCGGGCGGGGAGGATGGGGAGAGGGCAGGGAGGATGGGGAGAGGGCAGCAGATATGGGCAGCACGGGCTGAGGGCAGGATGGAGCAGGAGGGCAGTGCCGTGCGGTCCCCACGGGTCCCCCTGCCGGGCAGCGCCTCCTCCCGCCCGGAGGGGCCGCGCCGCCCCCGCCCCTCCCCGCCCCACGGCCGGTGTCCCAGGGCGAGCGGCGCCGCCGAAGGGCGGATGGCGGGAAGGGAAGGAAAAGGAGACAGCTCCCACCCTGCCGCCGCCCCGCACGGTCGCTGCGGTAGGGCCGCCACCCCTCTTCCCCGCAGGTGACCGGGGCAGCCCCCACCACCGGAGTCTCTGCCCAGGCACGGCCACCCCGCCCCCGCGGCCCCACGGGGTGAGCAGTGGTCCCCGCCGGCGGTCCCCGCGCCCTGCCCGCCGCCGAGCACGTGCCCAGCCCGGCCCGGCGCCGGCTGCCCCCGCCGCCCTCTCCTCCCTCCCTCCTTCCTTCCGGACGCCCGGTGCTCACCGCGGGCGCATCTCCCATGTCCGAACAGGGCGAGCCGTGCATGGCGCGGCTGCGGCGGGCAGTGCTGGTGGCGGTGCTGGTGGCGGTGCTGGTGGCGGTGCTGGTGGCGGTGCTGGCGGCGGTGCTCCCGGGGAGCGGCAGCGGGAGCAGCAGCTGCAGGCGCGGCGGGAAGGGCGCGCGCACGGCGGCGGGAACAGCAGGAGCGGCCGCGGCGGCCCCGCCCCCTCGCGCCCCGCCCGGCGGGAGCGGCTCAGCCGCGCTGGGGGAGCGCTCCGAGCGCTCCAGCG
>JAWWLV010000121.1:100128238-100149544 GCA_035041135.1 Platyrinchus mystaceus | reverse complement strand
TTTTTTTGACATGATGGTGCACGTGCTTCCCACTGGTGCTGGCTTGCTTGTCCTGCCTGGGAGCTGGAGGGAGGGAGAGACAGGGGAGCCGCCCACCTTGCTGATGCCACCGCCCCCCTCCTCAGCCCGGCCGCGCAGTCCGGAAAGGGTGGCCAGAAGGGACTGAAGGAACTTTGCCACCGGGGCTCTGGCGATTCATCCGAGTTGGCGGGGGGGGCAGGGGGGTTCTGTAAATACCAGCGGGCCGGATTGAGGACCCTGGGGGGCCATATCCGGCCCATGGGCCGTAGTTTGAGGACCCCTGTCCTAGACCTTCTGGTATAATGAAAGGTTGCTGCCACTTGAGGGCATGTCTCTAAGCAGACCTTAAAATAAGAGTCCGTGTAACTTCTGGGCTCTGCCTTACCGTACACACTCCCCCTCACCTTCAGGGGGACCCCTGACCCTGCACTTCCTGGGGAATTAATCACTCACATATACCTGGTCCACAGTCTCCATTTTGCAGTCTCCCCTCCTCTTCTGCTTCCTCCTTCTCCCTGGAGCTGCGTGTCTTACCCCTTCCTTCCCCAGCCCTGCACAATGAGCCTCTCTCTCTCCCTTCTTGGCCCTCTCCTAGCAAAATATTCAGAATAAGGAACATCTCTGTAAAAATATAACTATCTTGGGTTGCAGTTAATGACTATCACTGAAAATCAGACAGATAAGGGTGCTGAGGATGGGCAGAAGATTAGCCAGAGCACCTTTGAACAGAAGTAAGCACAGAGTTTGTGTGGAAGAGAAGGGGACAAATGAGACGGCCACCTTCGAGGGACTGACCTTGGCACCAAATGTGACCCTACTGCTGCACAATAGACACCAAAGCTCAGTCCGCTTTCCTCCAGATGTATTCTGGCCAGCGGTGAAGAACCTGGCTGTGGGGCCAACAGCACAGTGGGACCATGGTCTGCCCCACCTTGCTGCTAACAGATGCACAGGGTCTGCAGGAGTAGATGAGCAAGAGACAAAAGCTGAGGTAACCCTGTTCTGCATGCTCTGCTTCACTTGCTGCTTCCTATAACAACAGAAATGCCTGAAATTATGTCAGAGTGAGTGCCACTGTGAGTTTTGCTGTACAAAATCCTCCCTGTGACAGCTAACTACACATATCAAAACAGACATGAGATTGCTAACCCATCATGTTTATAAATAAACTCCTCACCAAACACTGTGGCTATAACATCACCTTCTTCAGTTTCCTTGGGCTGCACTGCGCCCACTCTCATTTCTGCTCCTCATCGCAGGGTCTCCATTCATGCTCACCTGATACTTTCCTTTGCCTCCCTGGACACTGCTGTGAGCACAACAGCGGTGCTCTTAAAAGCACATTGTCTCCAGCTGAGTCAGCCCATGCTCCCTCATGGGTGATGGCGTTTCTGTGTCCCTCTCCAAAGACACACTTCTGCTGGGGGGCCAGAGAAGAGCTGCACCTGGCAGTGCAGGGACAGACAGGGAAGCCAAAGCAAAGGAGGGCATGAGCTGAGGAGATTACTTACAAGAGTAATTTCCCCCCTTCCACAGTGCTTGCAAACTATGCCACTAATGATTATATATCCTGAGCACCCCTCTTTTATAACTATATATTAAAAGGACATGGTCAAGTTTAGGATTTTACTACTGACAAATACATTTTCCACTAAGAACTAACTAAATAAAAAAGCCACCTCTGTTCTTCTGAGCCTTTGGGGGTCTAGGGGAGAAAGTCCATAGCAACTGGCATTTTAAATCCTTGTCCTGCTGTCTAAGGAGGGGTGTCTCACCCCATCAATGCCCACATCCCATTCCCGCTCCAGCTAAGGAGATGGAAAACTGCAATTCCTGCTGTTGCGATACCTCCTTAGCAGTATTTCTGGTCATACATGACTCAGTCGGCTCCACCCACTTGCTCAGAAGCAGAGCAGACCCTGCTTGTTGTTTGGATAATAAACTATCCCACCAGGCTGGGCTGCTGAACGTGGCTTGATACTTTTTATCATAACTGGTCCTTGCTTGGACTTACTCGATGCTAGTTCCCTTGCACAGTGGAGGTCCTAATTCCTCTCTTCAAAGGCACTTTCCTGCTTAGTTTTACACTGTTTACATTAAAAGGACAAGGAGTCCTCATTTTTTCCCAGCATGGGTAAATCCTTACATCAGCCTTGGGTGTGCACTTCCTCTCCACTGCTGCAGTTTTTCAGGATGTTAAGAGGTGCAATAAGATGACTAATGTGAAATAAACTCAGGTTCCAGTTCTGGGCCGCAGATCTTCTGGTTTGTAGCTGCGCTATTTTTCCTTTGTGAGTACAGGCAATGCTGTTTACACTCAATTTCTTTCCCCTTGGGCATCCTTGCATGGTGCCAACAGAGCAGAGAAATGAGCTGGGGCCACACCTTGCAGTGCTTTTCCAAGGGGTGAATGTTGTCCACTGATGCACCCAGGTGCATGCCCCACTTTAGGCTGCTCCACCTCTCTTCCCCATGGCTACAGCTCATTTGAAGCAGCCCAAAAATCACCACTTCATCTCCGATCTCTTGGTACCATTTCCTTCAGGAGACCCACCACATACCTTCACAGGACAAAAGGCACAAACTGAAACACAGGAGTTTCTGAACATCAGGAAATACTTCTTCACTGTCAGGGTGACCCAGCACTGGCACAGGTTGCCCAGGGAGGCTGTGAAATCTCTGTCCCTGGGGATATTCAAAAGCCATCTGGACAGCTGGCTGCAGGTGGCCCTGCTTGAGCAAAGAGGTTGAACCAGAATGCCCTCCAGACATCCCTTTCAACCCCAACAATGCAGTGACCTATGAAGAGTAGTCTGAGGCTGAACTTTCACAGTTCTACTGAATGGGAAAGGCCCTGGACTGGGGAGAAACACTGCTTTTACCCCAAAACCTTCCCCACACCCACTAATTTCAAGCCTCATGGTTGAGCCCTGGCCACAGCTCCTTCTGCTCCACAAGCACCACCCCGCCTTTTCTCCCAAGTGATTGACTGAAGTAAGCCGAGCTGTGAATATCCTGCCTGAATACCTTAACCTGAAGGTTTGGGCTTCCATTCAGTGCCAAACACAGACTTGCCCAGTCAACAGCTTAGTTTTTGTCCCAGCTCAGGTCAGGTCCTCCTTCTTCCTTCAGCAGGCAATGACATCCCAGCACCACTGCAGCCAGGCAGATGCCCCCAGCCAGATTTCCACCTGCTATCTCTGCATTTTATGGCATTCACACGGTCTGTCACTCTGTATTACATCTGCCCAAGTGCTGTCGCCAGGGAGCTCAAATATGCTTCATAAAAGCCTCAAGATGTACCTTTGGAGCAAAATAACAGCGGGGTAATGGATAGATGTAATGCAGCGTGAAGAAAACCTTGAGGAGAAAGAGGGTTTTCAAAGCAGGGCAACAGGGGGAAATTCTGTCAAGAAATTAAATATTGCACAATTTGATGGTGTTGAAGAGCATCATTAACCCCGAGCACTTAAAAATTGAAAGATGGACCTGAAGGGGAAAAAAAAAGCAAAGGGAAGTGATTTAGGATCAAAATCATCATAATTCTTCTTCCTCTTGAGACATCTAATTTTCTCTGCAGTTCCCAAAGGGAGGCTTAAAATTTTGAAGTGATGAAAAGCAATGGAAGTCAGCATGGGGTCTTGGGCATGCTGCTGGCAATGGGTGGTGCACTGTTGTGGTCCTTGGCCCCTCAGCACATACAGATGAGCAGGGACAAGCTGTGTCTCTACAGAGATGTGGTGGATTTGGGCCCTTCTCTCATCAAAACAATCACCCCTGCTGAGCTGGGGCAGCCCACAAGCAGCACCCCCACAGGCACAGCTAAGGCCAGGCTGGGGGGTCACTCGCAGACAAAGCTCTGGACAGGACTGCCAGGAGATGCCAGCTCATTTGGGAATGGACACATAGCACAGCAAGAGGTGATTTAAGCAGTAATGGATTTTTTTTTAGCTTCCCATTGCTGATTTTATAACTGTCTCCTTTTGTCTCATGCATTACCCTGACCTGGGGCTTTGTAGGCAGCAAGTCTCGACCAGCCTCTTCCCTGCAGCGTGGGCTCTTCTTAAAGCACACTGAGCAGAAGCAAGTGGGGAGAGCAATGGCTGGTTTTGGGCCCTTTAGGACATCCACAAGATGGGGGACCCAGCTCTGCTGCCCCCCAAAAAACCTTGGCCAGCGCTGGCTGACAGGCTTAAAGCATTTCAAGTGAGAAGTAGCAGAGATTGTGGAGAGACAACCTGCAGAACTGCACACTACTGTGTGATCACTTTTCCTTTATTTACTTCTTAATTTACAAAGGTCATGCAATTACTTCAGAAAAAAATTAATCTTATCACAACAAGATTAGAAGCATCATCAAACCAAGCACTGGCAACAATCCCTGTGCCATTGGCACAGCTGCCTGGCAGAGCCAGTGCCAATCCCTGCACTCCTGTGCCCTGATCCCAGGCACCTGTCACCCTCTGAGCAGGGCTGAGCATTGTCCCCAGAGCAGTTTCTGTGAACAGCAGCTGCTCCAGCCAGCACCTCTCCAGGCAGGGGACTGAGCTCTGCCTCGGCACGTGCCAATGGCTGGAGCGGGCAAGTTGGCTGAATCCAAACTCCTGGGCAGTGGCAGCAGGACTGCACCCTCTTTTCCCCAAACCACCAAGCTCAGAAGCTGGGGTGCAGATTCAACAGGCTGGCAGGGCCAGTGCTGCCCAGCTGGGGCTCTGTCTGGCTCTCCTCACCCACACAGCACTGAAGAACCATGGGACTTGATTTCCCTGGTGCTGGGAACCACAGGATTCTATTTGCCTGCTTCTCCCCATGTCACTTCCCCCCTCTCCAAATTTCACTCCAATTTACACTGTCTTTTCCAGCCTGGTGGCAGCAGCCACCCACCCAGCATGCTCCATCATTCCTCACTGCCATCAATCCCTGAGCCCAGGGCTGTCCCCACCTCCAGCTATCATATCCCCAAACACACTTCTCCACTCATTAGAGCTGCTGCCAGGCTCAGCCATGTGCCTTTCCTCTGCCTGGTGTGTGCTTCCCAAACTGCGGTGGCAGTGACTGACCTGCAGGCCAGTGCCGGGCTCGGGATGCTCCAAGATGACCAGCTCTACAGCAGAGCACACCAGTTCAGCACTATTGACACTGGTCACCAGCTGGTATTTGCACTTGCACCTGCAGCCTGCGGGATGGCCACGCTGGAGATGGCAAAATAGATAATGCTTGAGGCAGTGAGCGCATCGGCCATCCCACGAGCTGTGTGTGCAGGCAAACAGATCAGTGGGTCAGTGGGGCACTGCCCTAAGCAAACAAGAAACTGTGAGAAGCGCCAAAAACCCTGCAATCACCCCAGCCACAGCAACTACTGAAAAGCCAAGGAGGAAAAAAAAAAGCCAAATATCTCTTCTACAGCATTGTGAACTACGCAAAGGTAGGGTGAAGAAGGTAGGGTAGTCCAAGGACAAACAGCAAAACAAATATAAGAATTCAAATAATGGACCAATTAATCTAGTTGAGGTGTTGTCTAATATTTAATAATTTAATCTTAAGTAAAATGATCTAAAGTACAAACAAACCAAATAGAGGAGCATCTAAGTTCCATGCTCTTACAATAAGATTTTGCAATTAATAGACAAAAGCTCCATCAAGAAGCTGAAGACAAATGTGAATTCAGCTTTCCCACAAGAAAAGTCAGATCTTAAAAGCCTAACTAAATGTTTGCTGTAGTAGAGCCCCAAGTCATGCCCCAGGGAAGATGCACGGATCTCCATGGAAGTCTGCCTGCCTTGAGAGTTCAAAGCTGCATCTCTGGGGGCTCACCTTCACTTCCTTTAAACTCACTTGAATAGAAAAGGGCTGACAGTGTGTCAGGAGGAGGGGGGGCTGGCACAGACATACACATGTACACCACAGAAAATGATGGTGTCACACACCAAGGGGAGAGGAAGTTGCAGCCATTTCACAGCTGGCCCTGCAGCCCATCCAGCCTCATGCTGAGGTTTGCTGTGAGGCAGCCACCACGCCACACATCAACTTTATGAGGGCAACACCACGCTCAGTCTTTCAGTGACACTGACTCAGATGGAGGTGACACAGGGCATCCCCCAGCACTTGTGCGCCACCCAAGGCACGCCATGACTCGCCAGGAGACATGCTGCAGCATATTCCTACATCTGGGACACAGAACTACAGCACAGACTGCACAGGAACTAGAAATAAATAAGGAAATAAATACAAGTTCTACCTGCCTTTTCCTACCCCAGAAATCTGCCACCCACACTGCTCCCCACCCGGCCCTGGGCATGTTGATGCAAACCCAGAGTTGGGAAGGTGCCGGCATAGAATCTGCCCCAGGATAGTACCCGCTGCAGGGGCTGGGAAGCCAGCTGCAGCAAAAGCTTGTTGAGACATTTTCTGACAGTAAAAAAGAAGAGGTGAACACCCTTCAAGACACAAAGGCATTAGGGTTATCCTGGAGATATTAGCATGAATTTTGTTTTCAGCTTGGGAAAGTCAGTACCTGCAGCTTCACCAGTGGTTTCTGCGCCTCCCAGAAAGTGCCCATTACAACCACCTCCTCCTGGAAGGACATCCACTACTCCCTGTAGTGATTGTGGGCTGGAAGTTACAAGAAGCACCTCAGACTGGCAGCCAGGGACAGCTGCCAGCACCACTGTGAGCCCACACCTCACCTTCCACATCTATAGAGATAGCAGAGCCCATCCACTGCTGCACAGGGCCCAGAAGGTGGCAATGCCCCTCCAGCAGAGGCCACCAGGCATCACTGACCCAACTGCACACATGAGCTTACCAATGGACATTTTGCTCTCCTGCCAAAGGGTCCTATGGAAACAAAATGCTGCACAGCTTCCCCACAAAGGCAAAATGAATTGAAATGAATGAGTAGAAATAAAGCAGTGAGCGAGAATAGGACTGACCATTTCTTACGTGGGAACAGCAGCAAGGCTGGCACTGGCTTTTTTTTTTTGCAAAAAACCAAGGAAATGATCACTGGGGTTTTACAAATTCCCTGTCAAAGGAAAAACAAAGGGATAAGAGCAGATGCATTTGTTATATAAAAGACTCATCATTAGAAATGAACATAAAAAATTTAATAGCTTGGTTTAAAATACAATTTCAATTAAAAAACAGCAGGCAAAACAAAAAAAATCAGTTTCATAAAACATACATGACATTGCTGCTACTGTTATAAGACCCGTGTCCCAGAGTATCTTATAGTGGAAAACAATCGTAAGATTTAGTTCACATACTTCATTAAGCAGTAAAAAGAAATAACATTCTTGTCAATCTTACCTCTATGGAGACTCTAAATCTATTTCCCTGACCCTAGACCGAGTTTCTGTAATAAAACTTCAATTTTCAATAAAAATGTGTAAATATATATATGTATTCTATATATCAGGTTTTTAAAAAAATTCCCTTGCCATAGTAACATTATTCCCGTGACTGATGAAGGGAAGCCCAAGTGGTGGGTTGGCGAGTCCCGTGGCTGCTCTGCAGGCGGTGGATTCCTGTATGGGATGGCATGTGTTGGCCAAGTCTCTGCATGTTGTGCTGCACATCAGCTTCTCTCCTTCGGCTTTGAGCCCATGAGTTCTGTCCACATGCCCATGGTCATAGATGCATCCATGTGGAGTTTGCTCAACTCCAGCCACAGAGCAAAGAGGGGAGCACGTGGTGCCCAGAGTATTGTCAGCCCTCTGGTGGACCCATCAACAGAGGAGAAGGAAGGAGGGGGGAATGGAGTGGTCCATGAACCACCTCAGGATTGACCCAAATACAAATCCCAAAATACTGTATTTCATATAAATCATTAAAAGATAAGGTGGGGAGGGACTTGAAGTGGTCACCTAGTCTCAGCACCAAGGGACAATCAATTACACCTGTGACAGTCCAGAGATACCTTTGCCCAGCCTGGCTCTGACGACCTCCAGTGCCAAACCACCACCTTCCTGAGCAACCCGCTCTTCTCACTAGAGGAAATTGCCTCGATACCTGACCTGAATTTCTGCAAATTACACCCACTACTTGTGCTTGCAATGGATGGGGAGAACACTTCCACAGCTTGGGAGGCTGCTCCCATCAGCTTTCCCTTCTGAACGTGACCCTTAACCAGCCAAATCATCCAGCCTTCCGCTTCAGAAGCCACGAGCTCTGGCTGAAGGACCGGATTGTCTGGCCTCTCTGAGACAGCCAGTAGGACCAGGCTCTGCTGGCAGGGCTCTGCTCTCCAGCAGAGGCCTCAGCGATGCCAAGTAGGGCAAAAGGTGGATCTCCGATTTCCTGCAGGCCATGCTCCTGTTGATCAACTCAATGTGGCATTTGCCTCCCTCTTCCAAACAGCCCCACAACAGAGCTGAACAACTTAAGTTATGATTTGTTAACCATCAAGTGGAATCATTAATTATTAAACAGAATCATATCCTACTTTTCTGGACTATTTCTCCAGGCTTTACAGGTTGGCCTTCATGTCCTAAGTGAGGCACATGCAGCTTTGTGTCATCTAAAAACATTATAAACCTTTTTCATTATCCAGATCCCTAATAAAATCTCTCGACACTGGACATGGCACTCACATTCATCTGCTTACCATGTAATGCACATTTTTGCCTTAGAGCCAAGTACTGCTGTTTAAATGCTCCTCCCTCACTTGCTACTAACCAGAGGGTGCCTTTCCTTCATTAGCATATGCACACAAAGAGTAAATAGTGCAGAGCAGTATCTTTTAGAGGTGTTTGGCACTCCCAGCTGGTTCTAGGCTCAAGATGTCTGCTGTCCATGTGGTCTCTCCAGCTCAGCAGTGGGTCCATGTGATGCATGGATACCAAGACTATGTAACCTGCTTGCAGGCCCTACTCCCTGCTAATGCTTGGCCTGCTGATCCATGATGCCACCTTCGTCTCTCAAAAACCTTTCCTGTGCATTTCCAGTTGTTGACATCCTAGGACTCTGCAAGCTGGCACCAGCCCACGGGTTCATCCAGCCTGAGCTGCTGGTGTGGGCAGAAACCAGCTGAGCCTTAAGTACACTGCTACAAAAAAAAAAAAAAAATCCATCTTCCTGACCTCTAGAAGTGAGACTTCAAGGGAACTGCATCTGCTCAGCTCCTCCTGGGACCCAACTCTCAAACTTGGCCCAAATTACCTCCCGAGCAGCAGTACCCAGCTGTTCCAAAGTGGCAGTTCCTACAAGAAGCCAGGACTGCCATCACCTGGCTGTGCAGGAAGGTTTAGGAGAGAGGCAGTACTGGAAGATCCATGTTGAACAAGCAGGTCCCTTGTGCCTCCTATGAACGTACAAACGTGTGCTCACCTTTGGTGCATGTTAAGGGTTTGTCCATTTTTAAATATCTATGTTAAATATGTTTTCTCTGTATATGGCATCCTTTTAGATGGGCTTCATTGCATATATTCACGGTATATACAGAACACCATATTTTATATATATTATATATCACTTGTATGTACACATTTACAAACCTTCAAAAATATATTGCACTTATATACAATATAGCTTCATCTGATGAGAGTTCACACAGTTACTAAGGCGAGTTCTTCATAAGCAAGGCAGTTTTATGTTCCCCCCCCAATGACACAAATGATTTCAACAGTCTGCCCTGGTCACGAGTAAACATTATAAAGACTTTTGTCCAACCTGCATGCAACTCCTACTAGTATCAATTAGTAGTTGTGCAGCTCTACCTAGCAGAAAACAGTCCAGTAAAATGGTATTAGCTGATAATGGGCTCAAACATGGTTACTGAATAGATAAATAAGATATCACCAGTCTAAAAGGCCACCTTCCAGGAGTTTTACCCTCCTGTATTTACTAGCGTTTTATACACTAGTATAAATATATACATGTTCTCCATTTAATTGCAGATCTTTGCTCGCTCATTTCAAGTGCAAATAAGGTCATGAGCAAGAACAGAAACACAAATGTATTAAGCAAAACCACTGCTCTGCTCCCCAGAACAAGTCAACATATGGCTTTCTTCTGGAGAAGGTCATTAGTGTTTTGCCCAACATACTGAATTATGGGAAAATGTTCACTTGAGACCTTTGTTTAAAATCCACAGAGGATCTGTGATTTTAGATCTCAGTCAGAGTGAGCTTATAAGATCCTCCAACTTCTTCAATCTGTAACTGGAAGGTATCTTCATTAGAATAGTGTTTCACAATGTTATCATCCATGTTGACCAGAATTCTGGAAAAATAAAACAGAATAGATATATTACGGTTCTAAATGCCAAAGACAGCAAAGGCACCCTCAAACCTCAGAAAGCCTGGACTACCCAGGGGTAACACCAGATCCCTGCTCACCTCTCTCTGACTCATTGCTTCCTATAGCAGATCTGGCTGTCCTTACCCAAACCTGCCATCAAAGCTTGCAGCCACACTTTTAGGATCTGAATGGAAGGGTTAAATCAGGCTCTTGGACCAGGAAGGGAGAGAGATCTTTGCAGAAATCCTTCTGAAGCTGCAGACACTTGGGGCTCTTAATGAGTTTGCTTAACAGTTTATAAACTATCAGCACAAAACCCTACAGAGTTTGCAGGAAAGCAGCCACCAATACTTGGCCACTTCTTCCATTTGCCAGAAAGGCTGATACCTGTGTGTTTGTGGGCACACATGCATACAAAGCTGTGCTTAGAAGTGATTTAGGTACCATAAATTCTAAAGTTTTGCAGGTGTTCTGGTGGGGTAATTCTGCTATAAAAGTACAATCCTTGAAAGATGTAATTTTCTGGCCAGAAGGGTGTTGGTGAAGGGGCTGAAACATCAAAGTGACTTTAGAGAAAACCTCCAAAATTACTGAGAAATTAAAAGGAAAAGCAAAAGTGAATTCAATTATTTACGCCACAAAATAAAAACAAGGTGGAGTGTGGCCTCTGTGAGAAACAGACACTTCACAATAAAGTTCTCTTCACTTTAGCCCACAAAAAGAAAACCAGGTGTAGTAATGGTAGCCAAATGCAGATATAGTGACCACAATCAACCACTGGAACAATTTAACATGGGTTGAAGGAGGTTCTTCATCACTGTGAGTCTTTAAACAAACTGAACTCTTCCTCCTCTGACACGATCAACTTCAGTTCAACTAACAATTAGCTCACAGAGGTTCTATGACTTGTATTTACCCAGGAAGTTACGTATTTCTATAGCACCCTTTCTATAGTCTTCCAGTCTTCAGCTCTAGGAATGATGTTGGAATGTGTGTATATTGTGCACACATGCACATAACTGCACGTGGCTTTCATTTATGTGCAGTGTATGAGGAATTATAAAGCAGACCTGCCTACAGTTCTGAAAAAAGGTGTTCATATTCTTAGGCAGTTTTTGCATAGGTACATACTCACCCTTTTTTACACTTTTTGAAGATTTTCCCTATTTTATCAAAAGGAACGTCATACTTGTCAGATATCTAGAAGGAAAGACAGCAATCATTGGTAAGGCAAGGAGACTGCTGGCACCATCCTCCCCTTCCTATTTTACAGAAAGGAACAAAAAAAAAAGCCTGCAAATGAAGACAATTGCTCTGCCCTATAAAGGCAACGCTAAATCCTGACCTATAGCATAAGCCTACAGATGAGAAACCTTCCTCTGCTGTTTGCCAGCTTCAGTAAGAAAAATTTAATTATGTTTGAAACCTGGCCACTGACTTCTCATACAGCAACCTCCTGCCCCTACACCCAAAAGCCAACAGATTAAAAAACCACTCCACGCCCTGACTCTCATTCTCTCTTGACGTCTGTTCTCTTAGCATACTGAAACACATTTTTAAGTTCAGTGCCAGAGGGATCAAGTGAAAACTAGTCGTGACAGCGGGTAGTGCAGGAAGAAAATAGCAGCAGAGTGAAGCTCTCTGCTGCTAAGGGCACAAGGTGATCAGAAACATTCCCCTTACCCAGCAAGGTGATGTCAATGTGAAACCACAGCCATTGACCACGGCACCTAACTGCACTCCACAAAGTCAGGAGGTCAGTAACCTAAGCCTGGTTTACTTTGGCAAATTGCTCTATCACACCAACAGCAAGTTCCAAACCAATACACTGCTTCAGCATGCAGAAAAAGCAAAGGGAGTTTCCCCCAAGCTATAGCTGTGAGCTCTTGATTCCTTGCTTTAAGAAATCCAAGTGTAACAACAAAGGTGCAGCTTCATTTCAGGACCATGGAGCAACGGAGGATTCCACAGCCTTCAATCCCTCTCTCCATTAGCCCCACACCTCCAGCTGTCTGTGCTGGCAAAGCCTCAAAGCCAGGAAGAGATAAAGATTCTGGTTACAGAACCATCTCTTGGTCCCAAAGTTAATGGCAAGACCTGTCTGTACAGCCCCAAGCTCCTGTGCTCTGAGCATCAACAAGGCATTAGTCACAGAAAGAGACAGACAGAAACGTCAGTTTTGAGCTCCTGCCAAACATCACACCATTCCTTGGACTTAAGCTCTGTATTTCCCTTGCACTGCAGCAGCAGGGGTAGTGGAAGGCTGTTTTGGAAGTCAAGTACCAGAGAGCAATTTCACACGTGCACAGATATAGAACAGTCTTCAAGTACACACAGAAGCTGGGACTTGGAGCTCTGCATTACTGCTTATGAAACAAGAGGGGAAGCCCACAAACAAGGCTTTGAAAGACTGAAACAAACCCAAACCACTGAACACATTCTGAGAATCACTCCATCTTCTGACTAAAATACCCTCTCTGAAAAGAGGAACATCCAATCATCAAGTTTTATACACCTGGATTATCAGGAAAGCTTCTTACACCCAGGCCCCACAAATGTGGGAGAAGGTGCTTAAAAGAGAAGACTCCTGAACTCCCTTAATAATGAATTAAAACATTATTTAAATTAATTTCCATGTTATTGAAAGGAAATCAGCCTTATGCTTCTTATCCAGAAGGGCAGAAATATGTGGACACAAGCTGTGATTGAGAGTCTGACTCCTGTGACTGTCCAGTGTCAGGACTGGGTAGCCAGGGCTACACTCGCTCTTTCTCAAGTGGGAGGCAGGGACTATAAAACAACCTCGTCACTTACCGCTTCCATGAGGCCTTTCAGAGATGGTGTCTTTAACATTAGTGCATCAAAGACTTCCTCTGACTCTTTTCGGACATACAGCAAAACTGAAAAGCAATTTGGGGATAGGAATTAACTGTGTAGTTGGTCCTCAAAAAGATATGTATCCCATCATGGCTAAGCACACAGTGACACTCCCTGAGGATCTTATGAAGAGATGGACATGTGTTCAATATACATTGCAGACTGCATCACAGACATGCACAGCTAGGTTAGCTCAAAACACACTTTTTTTGCACATAAAGCTATTGCCTGCTCAAGCATCTTTATTGTCAAAACACTTGCATATTTTCTCTATTTGATATTTTCTCTATTATTTGAAAAAAAGGTCATACTTGAAACACAGAAAGGAGGAAGACAAAACACAAACCTTTGAGACTCTTGGGTTCCTCTGTATCTCACAGGTTATCTGCCATAAGCCTTTGCACAATCAAACGACCTGACAGACGCTACCACACCAGGTGAAGCCCATCCTGGATACCTTCTAATTTTTAAATAATTTATTTGTACAGTCCTCTGCTCGTCCTAGCTGTCTCATCTCTCTTCCTATCCCTTGCTGTGTTTCAATAATGCTCATACTACCACAGCTGACAGACAATACAGGCTTGGTCTCCTGCTAGGAGGGGAATGAAGGAGTAAGAAGCTCAATTAGTTGAGCATCCCTAGCGTTCTCAAGCTAGCAGAGAGTCACTGTATGTAACATCAGCCTCATTAAAAACTGAATTAAGGTTGAGGAATAAGCCAGAAGAGCAAGAAAGCTTGGACTTTAACAGCTTTGCTGTCTTTAATCCATCTTCTAATGACTAGGTATTGCAGCCTGGATTCTTTGCCGGGGTTTATCAGCCACAGCTTTGACACACCTGCAACACGAAACAACTACTGGCATTTTTAATTGAACAAGGTCAACTCAGGACAGCACAGCACCTGAATGCATTTCCTCTGCTAAAGGCAGGGTTAAAAAAGAAGGACTGCAGATCTAAAAAAAGGAAGACAGCACACATGCTCTCAGTTACAGCACAGGTCAGATGATACCCAGTCAAAGGAGAAAGAATCCCATGGGTCTTGTTTTATGGCATACAGAAACATGAAAATACAACAAGTCTAACTGCCTTTTATAATATCCTTACTAGTTTATCCAGACTACAGAAGTGCAGCCCTATTATGGTCAGACTTGCTAGACTAAACCTTTGCTGCAACACAAGTTTAATCTTTCAAGCTTTGTTGCGGTCCTTCCACACGACTGTCATCAGGCAAGTACACCACCTCCACCACCCCAAAGGGACCTCTTATTTCCTTCCACAACACCACAGCAACAACCAGTCCCATGTAAAATTGCAAAGACTGAAACACAGTTAAAATTAGCAGAATATTCTCTTAGCCCATGAAAGATGCAACAATCTTATATGTAGAACCAGTTCTTGAGTATTGCTTGAAGTCCTGGAGCAGATTTCCAGATTTCGTAGTAGATTATATAATAAATTCTCTTCCCCAATCCACTAGAGAGACTGGTAAGCTGCTCACCACCTCTTGACTTTCTTTCCTTACAGGTTCAGAGCCAATTAGTGTCTGAGTTGGCAGAAAACCCTAAACATCCTGACACTAAAAGATTTGCAGAGCTGAACTACTTCCTGACACACTAACTCATTCACTCCTCAAAGCTGGAGAAATCAGGCTGACGTATACACCAAAATAAATTAAACACCCTTTAATCTCAGATGCATCTCTCTATCATGATGGACAAATACTCCAACCATTCAGTCACTGAAATAAAAAAATACCTCTTTTTGGCTCTTCTATTCTGGCCATCTTATTCGGAGTAGCAATGAAGTCCTCTTCACCAATATAAGCTCCTCTCTTCAGGTTGGAGCTGTCATTGACAGGGCAAAAAGTTAGCAGTTGTACAATTACAGGGACTTACCCCTCTGTCTGAGAGCAAGACATCAGTGGGTTGAAGAAGGGCAGCTCTTACCTTTCACCCTCCAGTTCTTCTGAAGCAACAGGAAGGACCTTTCAAAACAAAGGAGAGATTTTGTGAAAATTTTATCTAGAACTAGAATTAAATTTTTCTTATAACCTATCAACCCTGTATCAAATGACACTTTCAATCAATTTTCCAAAAGCCAGTAAGCATCTTCTTTACCTTTTTTCATAAAAAGGATTAAAGGATCTCAAATGAGAGAGACAGGAACAAAGAATAGCTAACCCTCTTTCTACCTGGACTGGTTAGAGTCCTCTGATAGACCTCAGCACTAGGGCCTTCGTAGGCAAACATGCAGAAGTTCCTTCTCCATCCCTGCTAAGAGTCTAGACAATGCTCTTAAAAAAGTAAAGTTTAGATTATGTTAGAGCACACCAGAACTCCCGGCTCAGGAAAGTCCAAGATTTTGAAACCTGGCTGCACACTGATTTTTTCCCTTCCGATTTCCTGTGAGCTGGAACTTTCCAGGAACACTGAGGCAGGGTGCTCTGGCAGGGGATCACAGACCTGACACCCGTGCCAGTTCCACGGGACGGATTCTCACCCTGCAGCAGGCGGGTGGAGGAGCTCGCGCTGTACAACAGTGCACCAGCATTCCCAACGGGCATTACAAGGGAAAACCAGCCTGCAGTTCACTCAGTGGAGATGCTATGTAAAAATCCTTTCAGATTCATGGAAACTGGACTTCACAGGAAATTAATTTGATGGGAAAACATCCCCAGTTCACTCCTGCCAATGCAGCTTGGAGCAACAACCCTTGCTCACGAGACTCAGCCTGTATTTGATTACAGCACTGATGCAGACAGTCTGACATTTCATGTGCACACACAGCACCCCAGAGCCTCTTCAACCCCACACCCAGGAGCTTTACTTACATGAGCTCCACGCTGGAGGTTTGCAAAGTGAACGTCAGGAATGAAAAGGACAGGCTGAGTGTCCAGATCCATGAAGGGCTTGAAGATGGTGATGTCTGTACGTTTGTGTGAGGGAAGCATGGGCACTTTGACATCAGAAACTGCAGAGACAAAGATCAGAAGAAAGGATAGTGAAGGCCCTGATGGGGCTGTGGCTTTCCTCCATCATTTAAAAGGCACATATGCTATTGAACAAGGGTACTCTCTAGTCAGGGTCACAGCAAAAAGCTGTAGTGAGGGAGTCTGAACTTGGATTGTCTACCTCTCAACTGAGGGCCTGGGCCCTAAAGAAACAGCTTGTTTCACAGAGTAGTAAGTTTTCTCTATCTCTCCAATTGAGCTGCTTGACTTTGTTCAGATATTAAGCAGGATGGAAAATAACCTGGCCACTCACCCCAGCAGAGGAACCCAGGTCTTCCATGTACCAAGCAAACCATGCAAACAGAAGGCAAAAACTAGTCCATGCCCCACCTTTCCCTGTCCATTCCCTCAAAAGCTTGCTAGTGTTCCCATACCAGGAAGGCAGAAAGAAGACAAGGGGACAACTTGCAACTCATGTGGTCCCAGTTGGGAAACTCCTAAAGAGACAGTACCACAGGAGCACTACCTACTACAGATGTAGTACAAGTTGTGGGGTTTGCAAGTTGCTACATTTAGAGTTACGTTTTGATTCCACACTTCCAAGTTTCACATTTTGGTTCATCTCATTGTTCATCCTTGTCACCTCAAGCTGCCAGATCCTAGTCCACCTCCTCCAAGGACCAGCACTGTCTCCCATGGAGCACTTTGGCTCTCACAATGTACCAGCTGATGTGACACAAGCCACCAAGAGGGCAGACTTTCAACCACAAAGACCCACTTAAAAGAAAGTGAGATAGGAGGTGCCTTGAACTGCACTTCAGACACGTTTATGTCAAACTACCATCGCTGATGACTTCATTTTACCAAGTGGAAACATATCAATTTGGGGTCAAACCAACTGCAAACAAAAAGTGTTCTGCAAAAAAACCCCCGCTTCATTTCTCATGTCCTCAGTAGAAAATACACCTTTTTTTCCTTCCAAAACTGAGTTTCTTAAAGATTGAGCAATCCCTTTAAAAATAACTTTGACCAAAAGCCACCAACTATTTCTGCTATTGATGAGTTCATGCACACGTGGCATTTGTGATCCTGCAGGTGGGTATAACAGCTTAGGGCTTAAAGGAATCAAAAACTTCCCACACAAGAACAAAAGAGCAAAGGATTGTACTTTCCAGGAAATAAGGGTCATGTCAGGCTAAGCCCAAGCCTAGAAAATTAATAATGGAAAGCAGCTTTTGTAAAATCATAAGATCCTGGAAATGTGCATTGAAACTGTCCTCCCTTTCCAGCCATTACGCAAAGGGCTGTGTGCAGTAATCTTTTGAAAGCCTCTGGGGCTACTTCATTTGTGAAATGCTAACAGTGTGCTAAACCTACCTCTCACCATGTACTTCGGGGAAAAAACAAAAACCCAGCCCTTTCCACAACTGCCCTTGAGCAAATGGGTTCCCTTACAGCATTATCTTCCTCTGAAGCTGCTCCAGCAGCCTGTACCTGCTGCGTCAGGAAAATCCTGCCCGACAAGCTGTGAGGCGCCGGCTTGTTGAACCAGTCAGGCTGTTAATAGCACACGGTGCAGAGCAAGTGAGAGCACGCACCTGCCCCGTGCAAACAAAGAACAGGGACATACATTTTCCTCTAAGCAGCTCTGCTAGTGAATAACCAGTCATCCAAGCACAGGATCTATCATCTGCAGCAGCTAAAGGAAGATGCTCAGCAGAAAGAAACTCCTCAGCCTTTACATTCTACAGTGCTGAGGTCTCCACATCCTTCACACTGCAGAAACTTTGAAATTATTTACTAAGGACCACTTTGCTCCAGAAGAGTGAGCATAGGGCTGGGAGGCTGGAGGCTCAGCCCCAAGGCTGCCGCTGCCTTGGTGAGGAGTTGTAAAACGTTTTTAATGTAAGTTAAAGCCTAAGGTTAGGATCAAGCTGGAAACACTTGGAACAGATACAGTTCTCACTGTCACCTGGATCTGCAGGGGCTCCAGCAGTGCCCAAGAATCTTACCCTCACCCTGTCACTTCAACTGCTACAACCCATGCCTGATTGAATACACAGCAGGACCCTGTCTAGGACAGACAGAACTATGCAGAACAAAGCCCAGTGTATTGCAGAACACGACAACTCCATCCGCAACTGCTTAAAACAAGCACTATTCCACATGGAAAAAACCTGACTTTAGAGTTCTACTGCACAAGATATTTGTAGCCAAAAATCAAAACTAGTATTTAAAACACGGACGGAATAATTTCTACTTACAGGCATTCAACTGAGAGCTGGGGTCAGTGCACTTGCCTTTTCTTTTGCTTTGCTTTCGCTCTTCATCCCTGATCTTCCTCTCTGCTCCCTGTCAGACAAAAGATTAAGGGAGAAGGGGTAGAGAGAAAGAAAGAGACTTTTTATTTTTTTGATTTTTTTTTTCAGCTGCAGAGGCAGGAATACCAGTTATGTCAGAGCTGTGTTTGTGGAGGTGAGCTCCACATTACCCGAGCTCTAGGTTTGTCAATGAGTGCCAACTCCGATATCTGCTTACTTTTGAGTCCTATCATCTAATGAAATCCAACATCCATACCCAAGATGCAAACACTTGCTTTTCTTTTAAGTCAGATGGGGATATGATAACAAAAGATACCCACATCTATAACAATTTTATGAAGTGTGAGATAAAAATATAGCTTAAATGTTTAAGACAATAAAAAATTGCACATTCCCTCAGTTCACTAGGTAGATCCCCATCTATAGAAGTCACACCACGCTTGGATCACCAAGTGCAAGATGCCTTTCTGCACATTTCACACTGAGCCTGCAGCAGTTATATCAGCCTCCACTCATCTCAAGCTGCAGACAGGCATCCTTTTAAAGCAGGTATTATTTCTTCTCTTTTCATCAGGGCTGGGCCATAGTGGAATCCACAGATGCCTAACTTCATGCCTGCACTGTTCCTGGCCTTCCAAACCAAGTAGCTGTGGGGACAGTGCCATATTTTCTGCAAGGTGCAGGCAACTATGATAGAGAGGGAGAAGGAAGGAAGAAGGTTTGTACTGGAATAGTGTTAATTCGTCCACCTCTGCCCAGACCTCACATGTGACTGTGGGTTAAGTCAGGAATGTCATGTTGCCAGTTCCATGAGGTGATAAGCCCACAGTAGATCCCCAACACTCAATCCTGGTGTTACCACCAGATTACTGCCCAAACTGGTATACACAAGTTCTACCTGTCTCCCAACACCCTTCTGCAAAGCAGGGTAAAAGGTAACAGTTATATGGCCATAGGAAGCCATTATTTCTCATTCCCATCCCTGCAAAGCTGACAAAACACACCCACATCCTTGCACGGCGCCGGTGGAAGAAGAGATTAGCTATGACAAACACGGTGTCAAAAACCATGTGGCCATGGGATCAGAATTGGTGCCTAATGGTGCACAATGTGGAAGAAGGGGAACAGCCCTCCTTACCTCCCACTAAATCAATGCTCTATAAGTGTCAGGCTGCCTGTGCCTGCTAGGTAGCAGTGGGAACATCTGCACTAGCAATAAGAAGGAAAGTTAGCCAAGATTTCTGATGCACATTAACATGTATCATCTTTTGTCCTACCTAATGACAGAGACACAAGCAGCTTCAGGCAGTTACTGTGAAAAACAGAAAACAATTACACATGAAGACACAGGCATTGTCAGCTCTGCTTGACCCCATAAAGATGATACAGCTACTACAGTGAAGACATCCCACCTAAACCTCAGTAGAGCTGGACCCACACCCCTCTGTGACTTCCCTTACCGAACAGTCACAACATCTCAGCTTGAGAGCAGAAAGATCAGATTGGTTCCAGATCTGAATTTTACTTTTCATGTGGAAATAATAAAGTTCTGCTACTCAAACACTATGCTACAGAACAGCACTTGCTTCTTTGTGGAGAACGTGCTGATCCAACAAGAGCACATGTTTTGAGAAAACCTCTGCCCTCTCATTCCCTGCTTGAAAGTCAACTTGATCCAAGCTACTGGGGCCCAGGTAAAATATCTCAAATTGCACATAAAAAAAAGCAAGTTACGTCTTGATAACAGGCTTTTCTGCCTTGCCAGCAGAGCTCAGGGAGAGATGGTTTAAAACTGAAAGAGGGTAGATTTATACTGAACAGGAGGAGGAAATTTTTTTATGATGAAGGTGATAAGACACTGGACCAGGTTACCCATGAGAAGCTATGGATGCCCCATTGCTAGAAGTGTTCAAGGCCAGGTGAGGGAGGGCTTTGAGCAACCTGGTTTAGTGGAAGGTATCCCTGACAATGGCAGAGGTCTGGGCTAGATGACCTTAAGGGACTTGTCCAATCCAAACCATTCTGTGATCATGCAACTAAAGGAACAGGTCTCTGTGTTGCTGCCCACCCTGACTCCAGCTGCCTTGCACCCACTCCTTCCAGCAGCGTCTCACTCACTTCTTCCTATCATCCCACAAAAGCCTTCCCACAGCACTGCCCATTGGTACCAGAGTAACAGCAGATCCCAGAGGGCAACACTAGCTATAATCTGTGAAACCCTGCATTTAATCTTCCTCATGTGGATGCGTAGCTGAGGTACCATTTACAGCAGGGAAGGTCATCTTCCTCTAGGACAGGTCAGCCCCACCCCTGCACAGCCCAAATATTGCTGGGCCAAGCCTGAATGAAGCTTGTACCATAACATGCAGTAGGATGACATTATACCCATACTGCTTTACTTAGGCCTTGAAACCACACAGGATTAGATAAAAACCAAATATCCTGAGCATCTGTGGACACCCTTTCCACAGAGAGAACACAAAGGAGAAAGACAGAAACACATGAAGAAATCTGTCTCAGAGGCAGCAGATAATAAGTAGAAACATGTATCAGGAGCTTTCCCTTCCACCCAAGCATGGGAACCCTCCTCTTCACTGCTCACCTGTGTGAAGGCCCCCCCATTACATCAACTAAACTGTCTGACCTTCTGTAGGAAAGCTATTGATTTGTACAAAGAAAAAAGAGACAGTAGAGGATTGCCATGTCACTATCTGGGTTCAGAGTCAGTTCAGGCATGCAGTGCAAGCACAACCCTAACAGACAAGGGAACTGAGGACACGTACACAGAGCTGTCCCTGTTAGGAGGCAGGTAAGGTAAAGGTAAAGGTAAATGGCCAGTCTTCGCGAACGAAGATCTGGGAAAGGTCTTTTGACCTTTCAAGCCTGCGCAATGGATTTT
>JAWWLV010000121.1:100101006-100128138 GCA_035041135.1 Platyrinchus mystaceus | reverse complement strand
GGCATGCAGTGCAAGCACAACCCTAACAGACAAGGGAACTGAGGACACGTACACAGAGCTGTCCCTGTTAGGAGGCAACAGCATCACAATTTGCTGCTTTTTTCCAGCACACCTCCACATTACGGGCTTGGACCTACACAGAATAAACATGGATAACAGAACTTCTAAGGGTAAGAGTGGCCACACGAGGACAAACACATTCAGGACTGCAAGAGGTGTGGGTACTATAGTAACAATGGTCCTGTAAACATTCAAAACCAGCTGACTGATTACCCAAGATTCAATGCAGGTCAGAAAATAGGTGCCCTTTCTGAAACGCCAATGCTCTTACAGGAGCCTGGAGCAAGCAGCCAGAATCAGGGGCAATGAGTACATTGGGTTTGTGTGGCAAGGTTTTGATGTGGCAGTTTGGGGGCGTTACAGGGGTGGCTGCTCTGCGAAGATGTTTATTATAAGAAGAACTTGCCCCATGCCCAACAGAGCCAATGCCAGTTGACTCCAAGACAGACCTGCCACCAGCCAAGGCCCGTCAGCAACGGTGGCAGTGCCCCTGGGCTAATGAATTTAAGAAAGGGAAAAAACCCTCTGTGCAGCAGCTGTCAGAGGAGACAAGGGAGAATATGTGAGAGAAACAGTTCTGCAGACAAAGGTCAGTGAAGGAAGGGGAGAAGGTGCTCCAGGCTCTGGAGCTCCAGGTGCTCTGGGAGCTGAGGTTCCCCTGCAGCGTGTGGCACAATCCATGGTAAGCAGGCTGTCCCCCTGCAGCCCATGGAGGACCCCCACACCAGAGCAAGTGGATGCCCGAAGGAAGCTGTGATTCCATGGGAAGCTCCTGCTGGAGCAGGCAGAGTCCTGGCAGGACTTGTGGCCCCTTGGAGAGAGCAGCCCACACTGGAGCAGGTTTGTTGGCAGGACTTGTGACCCCATGGGGGACCTACACTGGAGCAGTTTGTGAAGGACTGCAGTCTTTGGGATGAACTTGTGTTGGAGAAGTTTGTGGAGGACTGTCTCCAGTAGGAGGGACCCACAACAAAGCAGCAGGGGAACAGTGTGAGGAGTTCTCCCATTGGGGAGGAAGGAGCAGCAGATGTGATGAACTGACTGCAACCTCCATTCCCTGTTCCCATGTGCTGCTGTGGGGAGGAGGGAGATAGTTAAGCAGTAAAGAAGTAGGGGGAGAAGGAAGGTGCTTTAAGATTAGATTCAGTCTTATTTTTTATTATCGTGTTCTGATTTTGATTGGCATTTCTCCTTTCTTCCCTCCTCTTTTAATTCAGGTACAATTTGCAGTGTCTAGAGGAATAAAGCAGGAGAATAAGCCAAAATCCTAAAAGAAAATAAAAATTGCACTGGCCTTCCTGTACTACTAGATTTGCTGAAATTTCTGGCAGACTCCCAGACTCGAATGGTCTCCGTCAAGTTATGTACTGAGTACACATCTGCCTTTTTATTAACTGATCTGTCTTATTAGCAGTAGCACAAGCCTGGCAGTAATTTTAGCATGGTGTCAGTGATTGACTGAACAACTTATGAGTAAAAGATCCCCCCCTACCCTGCAGCAAGTTCATATTCACTGTATTGTAGAGAATACAGGTTGATAACACACAAGACTACAAGACTACTTTAATGAAAGAACTTTAGATGACACACTTGCCTCAGTCTTCTTAAAGAAGAAGAAAATTAAAAAAAGGAGGAGAAAAAAAAAGAAACACCTGAAGAAAGCCCATGAGACCAAAGCTTCTTAGGCTTACTGGCAAGTCTTTAAGATGGCTCTGGAAAACCTTTGCTATCTCTCTGTAAATTCTTTGCTGAAAGCATTACAATGGGAGCAGCTACAGGCAGCTCTCCCAGCCATGCAGGAAAGCAGAAGGGCCTATTTAAAGGCATACAGATGGACAACAGAACATGGCAGGGTGAGTCAGTGGGATGCTACAGCAGGGGGACAGTGCAGAGGGCTCTGCATATTTTGGGTGGTAAGTGAAGGCAGAACAGTGGTGTGTGAGATAAATCTTTGGGTCAGTGTCCTGGGAGCAAAGCCAGCACAGGACTAGAGAGTGAGGGTTACAAGCTCACCTCAGACCTTTGAGATATCACTTGTAAAAGTCTGTCCTATGAAGACAGAGTCTGGATGCAAAGAATGAGAGGCCCTAATCAAGTAGGATACCAGCAAAATAGGGAGTCCACATGGTTCACAGCAATCAAAGGAAGGACTGAGGAAGTCCAGGAAGCATTTATTTCTGCCTAGGACAATCTTGATCACTCTGGAAATAGCAACATCACACATTACTTGCCCTGGAACTTCAAAAGACTCAGCAGCAACAGGTTACAAAGCCTGGGAAACAGCCTCTTTGCAGTTAAGCTTTTACAACTGCTTCCAGCTCAGCTCCTACTGTTTCTTTCACAGCTTCTGGTGAGCAGTGGCTTTGGGACAGGCATCAATTCCCTGTGTGCTAAATTTGTAAGGCAGAGCAGTCAAACCACAGCACCCATCCAGCTAGTAAAGGGGCTTTGCTACACTAATGTATCGAACGGTGATATATTTTCTGCTCATGAGATCTGCAAGTTATTGGGGTTTTTTGTTTGTTTGTTTTTAATAACAAATGCAGTAAGAACACGCAAAGAAATTTAAAAGGACCAAGACAACACAGCCTGGGCAAAAAGACAAGCCTTCTCTTCCTTGCCCCAATCATTGGCAATAATTTCTCCTGCTGAAGGCACCCTGCAGGACTTCCCAGTGTCAGTCTGCCACTGACTGACCTTTTTCCAAAGTCAATGCTCAGGAACACTTCTCAGCACTCCAGCATTTTGAGAGCAGCAGATTTATCTGAGGTCATCACAACATCTATGAGCCAAGTAGAAGGGGTTGAAATTTTTTCCTTGCAAAGGCTAGACACAGACAGGACTTTTCAGTGAGTCAAAATAGCAAGTGACAGAATTAGAGGGAGAAAAAAAAGCTGCTAAGCTGTGAAACAGCCTTTCCCAAACGGTCACTGGTACAGTGACCCAACCTTACCTTGTCACAGAAGACTTTAATTTGGCAGTAGGCTCTGTGGACAGGTTTGTTACTCCTGTTATTGTAGCTGTAGGTGTCAATCTGAAGATTCAGGGGCAGGCCTTTAACTCCCTTCTGAGAGGAGAAATCTGTGCTGAGGCAGTTCACAGAAATGAAAACCTGCAGAAGAAGAAAGCAGAACCCATCAGTAGTGACACACGGACTCCTGGCTGACCACTGAGCAAGGGACTACTCGGTGACTGCTGAGATCTAAATGCTGGTCCTTCCCACTACAAGCAGGACCTTCTTTCTTCTGAGACATCAGGTAAAATCCCCAAGCACCATAACATTCTTAAGTCTTTATATAAGCCACTAGAGGGGACAAAGCCACTTTGTTCAGAATAGATTTCAACAAACTCTCCAAACTTTCCCAGATTTTAACACCCAAGAAATCTCAAATATCATCAAATTTTTAGCAGGAGGAATCCTCCTATACGCAATCCTCACTGCTCCGTGTTTATCACCCTGGTAAGGACACAACCATGCTTAGAAAAATTAATGCTACTTTGGGCAAGTTAAAACAAATCTTTTCCTGAGTTTTACATAAGCTGCTGCTACCACAGCTTATGCTTGAAACTACTTGGTTGAAGGGGCTTTATGTTGTTTTTTGTAAATGTTATTAAAAGCTTTTAAAAAAATATTAGGCAGCACGTTATCTTTCAACACAAAATAATGCCATTATTTCAGTAAAAGTTTCTGGGCTTCATACTAAGAAGCTGAACACTAGTTTGAATATTCCTCAGTAAGACCTGCAATATCCTGTTAACATTCAGATTAAAAGGGAAAGAGAAATATTTGTATTATTCTTATAAAAAACTTAATTACAAGGGAAATTACTGTGATTTTAAACATATCTAATTTAATTTTCATAAAGGTTGAAAAAAACCAAGAAAAAACAAAGAAGCCAAAACACACATGCAGGCAGAGAACAAGTCCAATGCTGCTTAATAGAAGGAAGAAATACCCTTATGTGTGTATGAACAGTCAGATCAGAGTATTCTGTATCCAGAACACGGACTTGCAGCGTGCCAGGCTTTTCTACAGGCACAGTGCCTACTACCAGCACATCTCAGAAGAAGCTGCAAGGATTAATTACCAGGAATTTATGAGCCACCGAGACCTGCAATGACTCCTCTCCTCTCTGCCTCAAGAATAAAGGCTGGGAGCTCACTGCTTCACAAAATAATCAAAAGCCTTGGGAGCCAGAAGCACCATCCCACGACCTGATGGCTCAGTGACTGTGGTGCCTCCGGGAAGCGCCATTGGAGCCTCCACGGTGAGCTGCCGCCACCTCCCGGAGCTGCGAAGGCTCAGGCCAGGCTTGGAAAAGCTTATGGGCTTTGGCTTTGCCGAGTGCCGCCTATCGCGGTCCTCCTCGCACAGGTTCTGCAACACCCTTTACCAGTTTTAACAGAAGAGGGGAAATGGAAATGTAACTATCACCAGATTAGGGTTATAAAGTCATTGTTTTTTCCCCGCCATGGATGTTTTTTGCATCTTTTTTACTGTATAAAAAGATAGAGTAGGGAGGAAGAATAGTGCAATTAAGTGACTTCTCTCTCTTCTCCCAAACTTGTGCTGTTCCACAACAAATTTTTGTGAAAGCGTTAAATACATCTCAAATCACAGCCAGGAAAATTATTTTAAAATAAGCTCTTCTCAGTCTTCCCCAGACCAACTCAAAGGATGGCTTTGCCAGCTTTTATCTACCCAGGTTCCCTTTTTGCTACCTTTGGCTTTGCAAGGGCGCTTCGCCTGCAGCACTGGCACACCCCGGGGGGAAGCTTCAAGGAGTTTGAAGAGTTGCTCTCACCAGCTTAGGAGCTGGGTAATCAGATGTATGCACAGCCTGAATAATTGCGTTCCTTGAGTAGGGGTTTTGTTTTGTAAAAGACCCTCAGCAGTGTGTTTGCATATTTTTACATTTTAAATTTTAATTTTAAATTTACCTACACTGAATATTCATGCATAACTCATTTCTGTATGAAAAAATCACTTCGTTCTTTAAGGAAAATATGCCCAAGCAATCATGTTAGCAGGTCCACCACCACCTCAAAATTTCTGTGAAATCCCTCAATTGAGTTTCACATCACTGGACACGAGCAGACTCGGTGTTGAACACCAGTCACCAGTTCTCCAGCATGTGTTGTCACTTCTCTTTTGAGACTTCAGGTCTGTTTTCAGTTTTTATGGCTGATCAGCCACACAAAGCCCATGCACCACCCTGGGCTGAAGGTTGAAGAGTCTCAGCATGACAGATGCATGTTACTACAGTGGAGCTGCATGGGTATCCCATGGGAATTTAAGATTGCCTGTCAGATGACAAAGATTATCCTCCTGCTTTAGAGTCTCCTCATTTGATTAGCTTTGGCCTCAAGCAGCTGACTTCATTTTCATACCATTTAAGTCTTCAGGACTCTAGACAGGAGATGACAACTAAAACCTAATCACCCCTCTGAAGCCACAGGGAGCCACCAGCCTGTCTTCTGTTTGTACTGAGCCAGTACAAAAGGACCATATATTTCCCCCTACTCATCCTGTAACTCCTATTTTTGAATAGCTTCAGGTTGACTCAAGTTTCACAAAACAAGAGTTTTAGCAAACAGCTTTTCCAGTTTGGGCTAAAACAGTTTCAGCCAGGTGCTTTTTCTTCAGGAAGATTTGACTTGCATTCTAAAAGGAACATAAGGCGATGTGACTGTGCCAGCTATATCCCCACCCCAAAATTGCCAGAAGAAAGAAAAACATAACCGCAGAAGTTGTTCTGCGTCTTCAGCCTGCTGAGCAAGATTCCTTTTCATGTGTTCAACCTATTTTTCTAAGGGCAGTTCCGCATTCTCAGCTATATTAAGATTTGTTGTTACTTAAAAAAAAAAAAAAACCAACAAAAAAACCCCATTTTCATCTTGCCTCCCAAGATTCAACATAAAGACAGCACTTAAAAATAGAGCACTGTCAAGCCTGGGCACTTACAAACATGAGTAAAGCCCTCAAAAGTTACCAAGATTTTCTTTAAAATTGAGATTTCTAAAGGGACTAGAAACCTGTTCTCAAGTTATTTTGCTTGCTTGACAGTTAAGCCTTTAGTCTATATTTGAATCATATATCTAGGCTTTTCTCTCCAACCAACTCAGGCTTTATTTTTCTTTTCCTTTTTGTTAATTTTTTCCATGCCTTTTCTAACTCTTGCTCATGAAAGCCGAGATACTCATTGAGACAAATAGCTCCACAACAGTGGGGTCTCAGACGAAACACCAAACAGCACAAAAACTGTGAGCTGGTACAAACTGCTTACCCCCCTCACCTGGCATTCACCCCAACACACCAGTCTCCTTTCCCCAACACCAGGCTGGGATTCCTGCAGCCTTTAGGGCAGATGAACAGTGGCCCAGCTGCAAACAACAAAAGACCGAAGGCAGAAGGATTAAAGCACCTCCTCTGGGATCATGCTGGAAGTTAACGTGGGAAGAAGACAGACCTCATGACTTCGCAGCCTACTTTAACCACCTGACCCCTCACATCCCTCCACACATAAGCTGGGAGGAACACACCGTGCCTACGTTCAAATCTATGAGAAACAATCTTCCATTTTAATAATGCAGAAAAAAAAAATTAATCCGACAGCTCTGCTGTGTGCCCTCAAGGAAGGGCAGCAGAGACAGCCAAGTTCTTTCCACATAGCACCTTTTTCTAACAAGATCTGCCTTTCAAACAAACCAGGAAAAACAGGCATAATTAAAGGGCAATCATAGCGCTGCAGTAACCTCACTGTCAGCGAGATGAAAGATGCCTTTTTTAAATGAAGGCTTGCATACCCAGATCTCTTCTCCTTGGTTTATCTTGGACGCTGTACTCGTCACACAAAAAGCACCAGCAATTTTGATTAGTCCAAAGGCTACATATGCAGCAGCAGCTTTAGACGAAATGTCACCTTGTACAGCCTCATCTGACTCACTGCAGAGCACAGTTGAAAAGCAGCGGTACGTAGGTACACACCAGTGACACCTGGGGCTGCCATAGGTAATGGTGAGCAATTCACTGGGTACGAGCACACCATGAGCTCTGACCAGTCCAAACACAGGCTTGGGTCAGACTATTGTGCAAAGTCTTGTACATCCTTCTGGATAAGGCCCTACACAGGCAGACTTGGGATTTTTTCCAGTCTGATCACCTTGCTCCACATGGCTTTCATTTCAAGAGAAGACAGGTAAATTGCATTCACCTTCTCCTATTTATGCTCTGTTATATTTTTGTACCCAAAGGATTAAGACATTACTCACCAACCCAAGTCTTTCTCTACTGAGAATTCAGATAAAAACTTTAACTTTTCTAACACTAGTAGGCAAAAGCCACTCATTTTAACCACAGAACAGCTTGGGTCGAAGTGACCCTAAAAATCATCTCATCCAACCCCCCTGCCATGGGCAGGGACACTTTCTACTAGATCAGCTTGCTCAAAACTCCATCAAACCTGGCCTTGAACACACCCAGGGATGGGACATCCACAACTTCTCTGGGCAACCTGTTCCAGTCCCTCACAGTAAAGAATTTCTTCCTAATATCTAATCTAAATCTGTCAGTTTAAAGCCACTCCTTACTCTATATCACTACAAGCCCCTATAAAAAGTCCCTCTCCAGCTTTCCTTCTGGTCTCCTTTAGGTACTGGCAGGTGCTCTAAGGTCTCCCCAGAGCTGTCTCTTCTCCAGGTTGTACAACCCCAACTCTTCAGCCTGTCCTCAAAGAAGTGATGCTCCAGCCTATGTTATATTCAACTTATATTATACTCGGCCTATGTTATATTCAACTGAAAATTGTCAGGATGCTTTTCATTTTGGATTACTGTGTTTGTAAAGAATAAAGAGTTTGGAGCCTACAATACAACAACCAGAGACAGGTTAAACTGAGAGGAGCTTCTTTCCAGAGAATGCAAATTGATATGGTTTTCTTGACCTTGGCTAAATAGTTTCAATATTCTGCCCAAAACACAGCAGACAAAAGGATTACAGTGGGTCCTGAGACCATTTCCCTGACGTAAAGGCAGTGTCTCCCCCTCCTGCAAAGAAAAATTACCCAGAAGCTCAAAGTTGGTTATTTCAATGCTGACAGCTGAAAGCATATGGTTTCTCTAAATGCTCGGACAAATATAAACATAAAAGGAAAAAATAAAGGGCCTTTTCTAAACATTTGTCCACGTGTGTTTCATCTATGCTGCAAAATGGCTGGATACAAGACATCTCCAGTCCAAAACCCTTTTAAATTACACCAGCACAGTTCCAAGCCCTTCCAAGAGGCAGAGCTGTCAGCCTGGGCACTGCTTTGTGCCAATCCAGCTACGTGGCTTTCAGGATTGGCTCTGGGTCAGAGCCAGGAAGCTTGGAGTGCAGGCAGGGCAAGCACAGGTCTGCCTGCACACATCCACGAAGGCATGTCCTAGAAAAGCAATGCTGGGAAGACTCTTCTGTCTTTAAAAGAAAAAAAAACACCAAACCCACACTTTGGTACAGATCACCTGAGAGGTGCCTCATCTTACTGCTCTCACATTCGTTTCTTCACCTCCCACATGCACCACAGGTTTTGCATCAGCAGGAGGTGAGCCAGGACAGAGAGATAAAAAAATTGGGCAATTCATGCACCTGTGGGCTCCTCAGCCGCCTCCTGCCTTTGGGATCGGATGCTCCAAATAAGGCTTGTCTGGCAGATGTGCAATAGGGCTGCATCCGTTCCAGCTCCACTCAGTCAGACCCAGAACTATCCTCACAGCCCAGGGAAGTTAGTTTGCATTCAAACCTACCAAGCCAATTTGGGTGACTGACACAGAACCCACCACACCAAGGAATGACAAATGGGAAATATGATCCAGCTCCAGATAAGAGAACATCCTCCTAGCAAGCTCACCCCATCAACAAAACAAAAATGCATGGTAATGAAAGGAAAATACATATTCCTGGTTGCAAGGAACAACGCTGATTGTTATTCCAACCTGTTGCAAGGCAAGGAAATATAGCAATGTCTCTGCTCACAGCATGTGGGAAACCTGGGGATAGAGGTTCCCAGTCATACTGATGCTTCCTCCCACCCCATGCTTTGATAAGATAAAGGTGTGGGGCCAGGTTTTGTTAGGTTAGTTGGAAAGAAAGTAAAACCAGCAGTTTGGCAAAAAAATGGCAATATGGAGGGGAAAAAAAAGCGCAACCAACAAAGCAAAAAACCCCACAGAAAACCAACCAACCCTCCCAAACCACCACCACCAAAAAATGCCCCCTAAAAACCAAACAAACAAAAAACCCTGACAAAACCAAGAATTAAGTCTACAAATGCACAAAAATGGCTGAAAAGGAAGAGTTGCCATCAGGTATTAAAGGAAAGAGAAGAAAATAAAAAAAAATTCACTCTAATTTTCCTCCTAATTTTCTCTATAGAGAAGCTAATGTCAGGAGATTTTTCATTCAGCTTTAGGAAATACACCATGAGGCCCACAGTTGGAAGGACCAAACAATGGCAGAACTTGGGACACCAAGTTCTGAAGAAATACAGTGAGCTGAAAACTTGGTTTGAGCTGACAATGCTTCAAATCATATGCCTGTTTTTCAGAAAACCCATGACAGAGCAGGGAGAGGTCTGTGTTAAGAGGCAGGTAAGCAATACTTGCTATGACTTTCCTATGTCACTGCTCCAAAGGCTGTGTGTATTTGTGCCTCAAAGTATTTGTGGTCTGCAGCCTTGGCTTCACACCAATCTCTTCCCTTTAAGTATGTTTGACTCATCACATTTCATAGCTTCATTTCCAACTAGCCAAACCTGTACCTCCTCAATGCTGCTGAAGGTGGCAACACCTTCTTTAATGAGGCATATGACTGCTGCTTCATTACAATGGCATCCATATAAATGTATGCAATATTCATCAATCAAAAAAGTTGAAATTCTTCCTACAGTGAACACCAAGAGGTTTACGCTAGAATAAACTCTAAAAATAAATTAATGTACAGCCCAGCCTCACTTCAAGTTGTAGCAAGAGATCCACCCTCTCCAAAAACTGAGCTCATCCGAACAAAAAAATCCTGCCAAGACACGGGAGGATCTGCCAAGAAGACCACCCTCATTGCCCAATTTGCTATTTCAAAAAGCCATCCCAAATTAGATGCAAATTACTGTAATATAGGACCATTCAACTCTTCCTGGACAAGAGAAAAAAGAAGCATTGATTAATTGCTCTGTCATTCAGGGCATCACTTAAGAGATAATACAGCACCTTCCCCTGGTAAAAAGGCACCAAAAAGCTCTACCATGATATTCTCCAGCTCGAAATGCTTATTACACTCACACCCTTCTTAGTAGAAAGTGTCTTTTCACACAGAGCATCTGGCTTACAATGTCTTTTTTTTTGGAGGGAAGGAGTAGGAGGACAATAGAACCCTTAAAGTGCAATGACATCATTTCTGGCTGCAGTCCCACCATCCAGCCTTAAGCAAGCCAGACAGAAGACCTCCACGGGGGCCCTTCTCTGGGAGCTGCTAGAAGCAATGCTGTGTTTCAGAAGAAACCCATTGGGAAGCACTGAAGAGGTGCCCCAGCACAACAGCAGGATCCTCGCACTGCTACAGCTACGAAAACAGGGCAGGGAGGATCTCGCAATCACTGCATGCACAACTCGCTCTGTTCAGACAGGAGGCCCCAACCCTCCTGCTCCACAGGGCAGGAGCTCAGACAACATTTGTGCAAAGCAAGATCCAGCAAAGCCAGTTAACCCTGGGGAAACCCATCTGTCCAGATTTTTCAACTGCCACTGACCTGAGAGCAGGCCATGTCCCCAGGCCAGACTTAAGGGACAGAGAATTTGCTTCGCAGACTAACGGGTAACACAACAGAGGTAACAGGACAACAGCGAACAGTATGAAGAGCAGCATGAAGTGTGCATTTAACTGTGCACATAATGGCAATTTTCATTAAAAGACCTGTAATGGGGAACCAGGTGTGCTGTACCTGGGACTAGATGGCTCCCAACCTCAAAAACTCATGATCTGAACCTATAAACACTTCTCCTGATTGACATACAGAGGTCAGAGACACAAAAAGGGCTGCAAGGACACGACTTCTCTTCCCTACCTTTAAAATCCTGATTTTGAAGATGGCCAAGCCTGCTCAGTCAACAACAAGGGGCAAGCACCTCCAGAGAAAGCTCCATCCCAGCTCCAGACACCCTGTCCCTAATGAAGTCATAGATGTGAAAGATGACGAGCATGTGCTCAGACATCTAAAAGCTTCTTTGCAGGAGAAGAACCCCACCTTGACTGTCTGCCCAACACGGCAGACATCCAGGATGGGGTGGGAAACTGTTTGAAGTCTTCACAAGCCTCAGGGTAACTCCAGCGTTACCTGTTGCGTGCAAGTGAGTATCAGCTACACATCTTTGTCAGACTCATCGAATCACGCTTCCACCCAAGCAGGACGGCTCCTGACTGAGCAGCTACACCGGCTTCCTTAAATATCCCATTCAACAACTCACCAGTTCATCTAAAACTAAATTTTCCAGTTCACCATCTTCCCTTTCCTTCTCTCAAAGCATGATTGTCTCCTCATCCAATTATTCCCCTTCCCTGGTCTGTGAAGTGATGGGGTCAGACCTCATCCCTAACACAGAGACCTGAAAGCCCACCTGAATTACCACTGCATCACTCCACAGTGTCTCCTGACAATCTTTCTAACCCTGACCTCAACTCTCCTTTTAATCTCAACAGCACCACTTCAGGATAGTTTGCCTTTTCCTCTCAAAGCATGGCCTTCCTTCCCCCACCCTCAGCTCCCTTCACCATCTCAGAGCAAGGAGGCTTTGGATCCTGGGCCCTTTTCCAGCTTGAACACACTCTTGCAAAGGTCAGCGAATACTTAACCCAGCCTCTTCTATGAAGCAGCTTCTTCCAGCAGATCCTGTGGTGTCCCAAAACAACAGAAGAGGGCAGAGGGGAGCTGCCAGAGAAACCAATTTGCTCTGAAATCCATGGACACGGTTTGGGTCCCAGAGTGGGAAGCGTCTGTCATGCATGAAATCCTCCTGGTTTCTACACCCATGGGCTCACAAACAGCACACCAACGCAGCCAGCTGTGGGACAATCCCATCCACGCAGAGCCAGGCGCGTCCGACGCATCCAGTGACCAAAGCCCTGGCCTTGCTCTCAGCTCTCCCAGCACAATGCAACTGGGAAATGGGAAATACTTGTTGCTGAGAGCATCTCAAACTTTTCTTTTTTCCATCCCACAACTCCACAGCTGCAAAATCCACACATTTTCCTTGCTACAGAGGAAGCACATGACTCACTGTGTGAAAGGAGCGTTTCTTCACCAGAAAGGTGTAGTTTACTAAATCCCCACAGTGCCCTAAGGGGACTGGCAAAACACTTTGTCTGGCAGGTGACACCCTGCTGAACAGACACAGTGGCAGAGGTGCAATATCCCTGCACATGCCCACAAGAAGGCAAGAACTTGGTCCCAGAGCTGCTAGGGGCAACTCCTTGTGATAATATGCTACTTCTACACTAAATATGACACACACCCAGAGTCCTGGGTGCTTAAATGAATAACTACATCAGAAATCCCAGACACAGAGCCTCATCACCTCCCACCTGACACTGCTGCAATGCTGCTTGACACCGGGATCAAATCATTCCCACAGCAAACTGGAAGCAAAAGCAAGAGGCAAACAGGAGAAGCAGCAAGCCCAGAAGAATCACCTGGCTCTGGTCCAGGTAACTCCAGGGCTCCGGAAGCAAATTTCTAATAATCAAGGCTTGCTGGCTGGTTAAACACCATCTATGCAGCACTTCTGCTGTTATTAAACATAAAACACTGTATTTATTACTGTGAAGGACTTTCTGCAGCATTAGAAACTCAGCTCTGTCTAATCCTTGCTCTCTTCATATACTTTAAGACTTCTGTTGGGGGCGGCAGCAGGGGAGGGAAAGGAGAGAGCGAGAGCATGCAAGGTAAATGAACCATGCAATAAAAATTGTTGAAATTGGCTCAGACATCTCCTGATAAGATCACAGAAGTTGAGAAAGAACTGCAGCTCTACTGGTGAGAAATTCAACCATTGACAAAACACATCCACTCAGGGAAGATACTGAAGTTAAACAGACACTTAAACACACAGAGCACTTGCTAAAAATGCCAATTCTTTAAACACTGAAGTTGAGACTGTTTTTATCTTAATATGATTCTGATACCAGGAGCCAAGGCTTGCACATTTGGTATCAACAGTCCCCTCTGCAGGTTCATACAAACCAGTACTCACTCATATGGATCTCACACACTAAGACTGTGAGTCTGGAAGAAAATTTGCCTCTCTAGGTACAAAACCAGTCTGTCTCACGTCCCCCACACCACTTCATTCCATGAAGTTCAGTCCTGAGATGAAGTATCACCATGAGGGTCCTCAGAACTTTCCAAGATGCTATACCATAGACTGAAACCACTCATTCAGGTGCCTGTAGAGTGACTGTGCATTAATGACCTGGTAGGAAGGGATGGCTTTCCTTGGGGCAGCCACATCGTTCTCAGCACCATCTCTAAGCCCTGCTCCTGCATTAGTGACCCATCCTTACTGCTGCAGAATGGCTCAGCCAGTAGAGAGGCAGCTGCAGAAAGTGCTTCCAGCTCCCCGAGGAATTGGATTGCTCTGTCTCCATGATCTACCCCTGTGTGCAAATCCTAAGCCTTTGTGTACCTTGTAGACACTGACTACCCAGGTTTGTTAAATGTCTGACTGGCTATGGCAGCAGGATAACACTTCTTACTGACTCTTTTTGAGAGCCCTTCTGAAGCATCATCTGCTTGTTCACATAGTGAAGTGCTTCATGTTTCAGAAATCATGTCAGCCTTTTAGTATTCTCCAGCAGGTAAGGCCCTCCCTGCCAGCCCTCTCAACCTGACTGAAGCCAAACCTGGTGAACAGGGAAGCCTGGCACCCAACACTAGCATCACAAGCAATGTCACACATGGTGCAAGGCACCACTTTCAGCAGCAGCACACACAGCTCCTCACTGCTGTCTGCCAAGCATCCTAAATGTCTCCCACAGAGCTGAAACCCGACAGCAGTCCCCATTCAACCTTTTCTCCACAGTCGTTGTGCAGCATAGAGCAAAGCTCATGGTGAGAGCGAGCTCTGTGCAGTGACACCAGCCCTTGTTCCTCCTGCTGAGCACACTGGCACACGCTGCTCCAGACAAGGACCTGTGTTCTCTGCTGAGAGTTCCCATGTCCCCCAAGCCAGGCTCTCCCCTGACATGGCACTCTGCAGCCATAAGTAGTTTTCCCCATGATGCTGGTGACTTGCACATAACACACTAGCAAGGGAACAGCCAGTCTCCAAAAACTGAAGGAAACCATTCCCAATTTTTCATGAAAATCCAAGCGGCAATGAAACTCTCCAAAGAAAAACTTCTGCTCTTTGACTCCAGCAACAAACTGGTGGGAAATGCCCTTAGAATTGAGTTAACTCAGCTCTCTGACCTGCTATCCTTGCACCTGGAAGATATACAACAGGCCTTTTCCAAAAGCTGGAGTGGCTCAAACAGCTGCAGTTAGCTACTAGCTAGGGATGCTGCCTGTACCTACACACCTGCCATAGTGCCCACAGTTCTGAGAAAAGATCAAACCAGGGTTCACCAGGAGGCTGCTCTACTTTGAAATAGGTCACTGGGTGTTGGGACGTGTGGTTTAAGCAATGCATGCTTTGGGAGCTCAGAGGCAGCTGCTACTCCCTCTTCTGCTGAAGGCAAGCCCATTGCTACAGCCTTAACTCCCTCAGAAGCTGCCCCCTGCCTCCCACAGGGATCCTTCAGGAGGCTGTGCTCACTGCCAAGACCAGCTATGCTCCATCACACCTCCTGCACCACTTCATCAACTCTGGAAACGCTCAGTGCTTCCTTTTGTCAGTACTTGTCTGTCAGGCAGGTGGTTCTGCCAAGAACCTTAAAGCAGTTGCAAAGCTCTCCCAGTTGCACATACAAACCCTCTTAAGAAATAGCCAGAAGGTTTTGCCTAATGGAAGAGCGTAAACAAACTTGTTACATGCTAATCACCAGGTAGGCCACACACCCTTCCCCTCCCCCAGCCCCTCCATCTGCTAAAAAGGACAGGAAATATACTCGTGGTCACATACCTTCGCTTCCTCGTTGATGTCCCAAGTGAAGGATATGGCGTTGTACGCGATCTCCTCGATGTTACTGATGGTGTTAAAGCTCTCCTTGTAGTCAGCTGTAAGAAAGAAGGATTCATGAGGGAGAGGAAGAAGACATACCATGTAAACTCCTTAATCACACAAAGCAGCCAGAAACTACAATGGATCATTAAAAAGACCGGAAATGGCTTTTTAACCCAAATAAATGTGAGGAAGAAGGAAAATGGGACTTGCAGAAATTCTAAACTAGAAACTCCAGTGAGAAAGGAAGACATCCCAAATATCACGTGTTCTGTGCCATAACCTGCTATGTTCGGGAAACTCTACCCTGTGCAGCAAGGACATAAGCTCTCAATAAAACTCCTTCAATAACAAAGATTTGCATGCGCGTCTGCTTTAAGTGCCAAATGATTAATCCCTGCTTTGATTCACAGAAGGAAGGGACGAGGAGTACAACCCAGCCTTCAGCCAGAGAAGGCTGGAAGTCAGCCAGCCCCAGCCTTGTCTGGAGGCAACTGGAAATCTGCAGTGTTTTCTTTTTTTACATGTACCAAAGACCAGTTGTGAGCAAAGTTGTGGGAAGGAGGATCATTAGCGTTGAGGTATTTCTATGAGGATCTTGTCCTTTGAAGAAACACAATATTTAGGACAGCCACTGAGACTACAAGCTGTGATTTATCTGCAAGCACCAGGATATGCCAAAGCAACTGTTGTTTGGAAGGGGGTGTTAGATCTCCTAATGCAAAACCCACCAACCAAAATCCTCCAAAGATCAGCTTCTTTAAGGAGTCCTAAAAACTGCATTAGCTCCAAGCAATCAAAAGCTTTCTTTGGGCTTTCAGCAAACCCATGGACAGCAGAGAGTGTTCCTTAAAATAACAGAGCTTTAGCATTAAACCAAACTTTGCCAAGGAATTAGGCATGAAGTTTGACATCAAGCAATGAGAGTTCCTTACCTATGTCAATGCATCTTTGTTTGGCCGTGTGCTGTCTTGAGTGCCAGTATTTCCAGTGCCTGAGCTGATCTTCCCTTGTTTTGTCTTCAGCAAACACAACCATAATGACACTCTGAAAGGAGAGGGGGGGAAAGATTGAAAAAAAAAAAAAAAGAAAAGAAAAACAAAAATGTGAAAGATAAAAGGCCAGAGAGTACATTTGTTTTGGAAGTTCTCATTGGTATCAGGTTTTCTGCTTTAGGCTTTCCCACCTGAGGCATCACAGTGTACGGCCACACTGCTGACAAACTGGAAGGCAGACAGCATCACTTTCTGGGTCATAAACAGAGATGAGCAGAGCTGCTCTCCTAACCAGAATTCAAAGATCTCATTCCAGGTGTTGCATCACCTTTACACAAGTGCTGACACCACTTCTTAACAGACTGAGCCAGGATGGGTTGGTCTGGAAGTAGGTGGACAGCAAAGGAACGAACGCTGACGTAAGAGCGCAGGTAATCTGGCCTTAGTGCTGATGCTCTAGCTTAGATTACTGCACTTCAGGAGAGTTTAAGGCCACCACTGTACACACCCTCTGTCCCAAGAAACCACAAGAGCTGCCACTCACTCGGACTTTACTGATGGGGTGATGGATTCCTTCACTGCTGCTGACTTCTTTCAGCGTGATGGGGTAAAATTGACCTTTGTTCAAGTAAGTCATTGTGCTGTCCCCAGGCTTCTGTCGGAGGGACTTGGAGGCTTCCAGAGTGTATTCAAAGTTATTCCTATAGAGCAAAGAGGGCAGTGATTGCTAAGGCATTTTCCTGGAAAGCCGACTAAACATTCCACATTTAATTTGGAGAAATTCCAAAGTCGTTAGTTGACTCATTAAGCCATCAACAGGCAAGGAAGTTGGAAAACAGGATGAGCCCCTTTTTCAACCATTTCCTTCATGAATGAACATTTAAGAGAAGTTCTTGGCAAGCTAAATCCCAAGACACATCAGCAGGCAAGACTGGAAGGTCCCCATTCAGGCTGAGAGCAGCAAGCTGCTCTCATGGAACAGCAAAGTATCTATTAGCAATTTAATTAAATTCACAAGCTAATAAGCTATTCAGTGACCATGGCCCTCTTGGTCAACTGCAACTAATCAAACAACTGAACTGCTCCCTTCCCTTGGAATTCAGATGAGCTCCTATTTCTGCTGTAGATTTCCAGCAGAGAGACAGCAAGACAAGCTGACTAGGGAGAGGGACACAGCTGGAAGCAAACTCCCAGACCACCAAAAGGCTGACAGACAGCACTGCACCTTCCCATGGGACAGGGTGCTGGTGCAAGGACAGTGACCCAAGCTGGGTGTATTTCCAACCCTGCAAGTAGTTTTCCTGAAGGAGTTTTCTTTAAAGACAAAGGTAGGATTTTCAGCTGTGAAATTCAAATGAGTAGACGCTGTCACGGTTTTGAGATCCACAGCCCCTCCAGTATCTGACTGAGACTTGGTGCAGAATGGCTTGAGCTGTACTGTTTGCTTGTGGATGACTGTAAGAGAATAGGAGGATACGGGCAAATGGGGGCCTTAAAGCATTACCCAGAAATGCTGTCAAAAACATAATCTTCTGAATTCATGTTGGCCATTCGCAGATTCAGTTCGGTAGGAAAGAAAACCTGGGGTAGACACAAAACGAAACACAACAATTAACACAACAGCAACAAGAAAAGTCAAGATTAAACCGATACTCATTACCACAGAACTTCTGGCAAGCAAACTGATCATCAGATAACAACTGATTTTTGGTCTGTACTAACAGGACACTTGAGCAGTGTTTTAATCCAAAACTTCTGGGTGTCAACTAAGAACAACATCTGACAAGCCTTCTGAGTCAGCTTAGGGCAACATTTTAAAGCTTTCCCAAATCTCAAAGAAAGGGCATAGCTACATATCTCTTTAAGGTTTGGCTTTAAAATCAAACACAGTAACACTGTTGTTTTCTGTTGGTACCATAAAACAAACCCCAAGGATTTTCTTCCAGATTTAACTCTCACTCAAGGCCCCTACATAATCCAACTGTTTTCCACTGATACACACCACACCTAGAAACTGGCAGTAAGAAAGCTTACAGACATAGTCACTTCAGTTTGGTACCTGCAAAGGCACCACAGAGTGCTAAACTCTTGCAAAACCTGGCTCAGTGCTGTGGATTGAGATAACCATTTCCACAGTATGCAAGCCAAAGCCTCTGTCACTGGTAAGATTAGTCATTTGCTTTTGATAACGATTCCATGTTGTGAAGGTTTTATTTTAAGTTATACTTATGCACCTTTCTGAGAAAGTCTTCTATTCCTAATCCACTGGACAGATTTCTGACTCATGTAACAAAAAGAGTTAAAGATGGAACTGGATCTCTCCATCCAGATCAAGATGTGAGCACACACATAAACACACACACACACACACACAGGGCAACTGCCTCTCCTGGTACCTCTTGCACGCCCTCCTTGAAAGTCTCCGAGAAGGTGGAGTCTGGTGTTCGCCTCTGGGAGTTTTGGGGCTGGGTGTTGGAACTGAACTGGTCAGGGTTGAGGTTCCTGTCAAAGACCACCACTCGCTCAGGGGGCTCGGGGTGGTAGACACTCGGTGGGATGCCCACGGCAAAGCCGTGGGGCTGCGTCTCCGTTTTGATGGAATGGGTAGGCATCGTGGCAATCGAAACGGTGACTGTTGTGTCAGGCGTTGTGAGGTGGCCTCGCTTGTCCATGCCCATCTGGGGGGTGTGTGGAAGAACAATATTGAAAGGCACATTTTTCAGAACCTGGACTCTGTTTTCTCCAGCAGAAATGAGTGACTGTTCCGTCACATTTGGGATGCTGTTCCTGAAAAGGGCAAAAAGAAATCATGCTTAAGTTATACAGCTTATTTTCTCATTAAACAAGAACTAGAAATACTTCTCAGTCTTTTAGACAAGGATAGCTGACTCCAACTCTCCTACTTGTGCAGAACAGCTCAATCCTAACCTGAAAAACTGATAAACTCATTAAAAACCAAGAACTCCTCACCCACTGCTAACCAGCCCACCTTGGAGATGAATTACCCTGGAGCAAAGGGTGAGGGTTCACAGCCCAGATCCTCACTGCTTGGAGCAATCCAAAACCAAGTGCTTCGAGGCCCTTCCCACCACACATCAGCACACACAGGCTCCATGGAACGGCTCTTTGGCAGAAGGAGGACTGAGAGCAAGGGTGCTGCTCTTCTGCCCCAGGACTGCACACCACCCGAGAGGCACTAATAGGGAAATTACACCCCTCTCTCATGCACAAACCCCCAAGAAAATCCACACTGAGACTCCTGGGAGTGGTTTGCATAACTTGCCGCTCTCCACTCCACCACACTCATTTCTGCCAGGACAACACAGATCTGTGGCTGAGCTGACCTCACAGCTAGTAGCCACTAAGTCAGCCTGCCCTCCCTTTCTCCCTCCCCACAAAGTGGTCCTGCCCGCTCCCTTGCACCACTTATGATGCTCCCCTGCCTCCTTGATGAGCCAGTTTAGCTTGTTCTGCTGGAACAAGCCACCTTTTTTTCCCTGCTTGGTGATGGGTCAGTCTAAGACCAGAGCTTGTACAAGAGGAGCAGTCTGAACCAGACTGCTCTTCTAAAAAACAGGCTATTCAATCAGCTCAGCCAGACCAAAAAAACCCTCACCTTGGGTCCTTAAAGCATTCTAATCTGTCCAAAGAAAGAAGATGGTAGAGTGGAAGCCTGGCTTGAGTGAACCTCACATTGGTAATATTCGCTTAATCAGTATCATTTTCTGCTCAAGAGAAGGAGGGCAGGAAGGGGAAGAAAGAAAGGAGTTCCAGAGGATACAAAGGAAGTCCAAGCAATACCAACCCAAAACTAAACTACACAACTACACAAGTCCTTCCCTACTAGCCCAATGCATGAAACAGCAATGCCGCTGGTACCTGAGAGCAACATGTAGAGAGAGTAACTGAAGTAACCTCATGCAAAAATAAAAGAGTCACCAGTGACCTCCACAGCCTGGGAAAGGGGTGCCTGTGCTTCCAGACTGTGCCTAATGTTAGAGAGAGCAGCTTTTGCTGTGCTGACTGTATGACACTAGTACACAAAAAGCAGATGGATGGCAACCAGAAGCAGTTTGAGCCTCTGCTCTCCACACTGTTCTCCAATCCCCATCCTGTTCCTGGGACAACACAGGAATCTGGGGCACAGAGTAAAAGCAAACAATCTCTCTCTTCCAACACAACACAATAGTGCAGCAAGTTACTTTCCTTCAGCAGCTTTGGTGGTCTAGGAGGGAAGGGAGATAAGCAGAGAAGCAGTAATAAAAAATAATACCTTTTGCTATGGTCTTGTTCAGGATGTTCTACCTCTGGTTTAGCTGTTGAAGATCTCCTCTCCCTTGGAACCTGGGAAATTTAAGACATACTATAATTCAATTCTTACTCCCATGCAAAAAAAAATTATCTCCTTAAAACACAGCCTTTTGGTCAAATTAAGAAAGTATTACTCTCTGACAGCCAGACGTTATTAGCATTACAGCTTGACCAGTATTCGCAGGGTTTGGGGATGCCAGGCCCACCCCAGGAGATGCCCCATGGATCCCCTTGCCCTGGGCTGCTGTCAGTACCAGGTGGTGGGAAAACCAGTGCAGAAAGCCATCCATCTTTGGCTGGAGCATCAGCACCAGGGCGAGCAGGACCAGGAGGAGATTTCCTGAGGCTTGTGCTGGCAGTGCAGGTTTACTCCTCTGCAGGCTGGCAGAGTTCAGTTTGCTGGATGAACTCAAAGCTTGTGAAAGGACACTGCTCCATAGCCACTTCCCCAAGAACACTGCTCCATAGCCACTTCCCCAAGAACACATCCTCTCTAGGCCATCCCTCTAAGACCACTGGAGGCTCTCCTTTCTTCTCAGGCATCACAAGACTTGTGGAGGACCAGGTCCAATAAACATACTGGGTTGTTACAACTCATATTTGTGCATGGCCAGACACAACACACTGGCCCAAGCTATATTAAATATTTTATAAACAAAAGATAAAAACCAGTGCTCTGGATTTAAGACAGCTCAATACTGCTCCTTGTATTTTATGCCACGGACACGATTTGCCCTGAAAACACAACACTGATCACACAGGTCATCTCATCCACACACATGCACACCCATTTTCCTGGCTGCCCTGCAAGGTCAAGGCACACAGACCGTGAACTCTTGGAGCTGTGGTGGCTCAGTTCCTTGGATGGAGCACACAGCCAGTGCCTCAGCAACCCAAACAGCTCTTGCAACCGCTGGCACAAGCCCGTGGTGCTCAGGTCCCCTCAGCCACACAGCAAGTCCACACAAGCTCCACACTGCCAACCCACACATAGGGCCCAGGACTTTTGCCACCATCAACACGCCTCCTGAACAAGCAAAGTAAACACCTTCTGGTGTATGGACAAGTGAACTCCCATCACTTTCCTCTGCTGAAGCCTGTTCAGATCCTGCCTCTCTGTTTGCCAGCTTGGGTCCAGCATGGGGAATTACCACTTCAGTGCTAACTCGAAGGCTGACGGAATACCTGCATGAACAGCATATTATTTTAAACAGCCCCCATGTGAAAACTAAGTCTTCATTCTTACACATAACCATGAATCTCCAATACCACCAGAATTATTAGATTTTCTGGGGTAACCAGCAAAATCTGGAGAACCTCTAGCTGAGTCTGCTGGGAGACCAGCACTACCTAGTCTGAAAAACAAGAGTCTTCCAAGCTGCATTTGGCTAATGCTCCCAAACGATAGATTTTTCTCAAAATTTGTTGCCTATAAGGCCTTATTAACCACAGCTGAGCAATCAAGGTAGCCCAGCAGTCAAATGGAAGAAAACGAAAGTTGTTTCGTTTCGCTGGTTTGGAGTTTTTTTAAAATACAAAAGTGATCTCATCAGCTGCCTTTAATATTGCAGAGGGGGCGTATTAGAACTGCCTAGACATCTCTCCAACATTACTCCATAACAGCCCACAATAAATCTTTCAACCTCTAACTATTTTGCTTCATCCAGGTGTGCAGCATACCTGTTCTTCCACTGATTTTTTTCTGTACACCCACTGATACCCAAACATAAGAGGAAACCCTGAATTAGGCATTTATGTACAGCAAATCTCTTCTGCTTTGCTGAGCGTGAAGGATCAACATCAACGTTCTTTTTGTAATCTACAGGTTTAGAGACCAAATTTGATTTTGTGGATTAAAACTGTTCCAGTGAAAGCATGTTGTTGTTTCTTCTTTTTTTTTCCCCCCAAAAGCACAGCAAGCACGGGTACAAAGCAGAAAGCAAGTTTTCTCACAAAACTAGCTGAATAACGTCCACATCAGTGAGTCTGTGGCATTCTGTCCTGTGTGTGTGGAGTGTAAATCTCCATATTAAGTATTACAAGAGTATTTTGATACGTAATACGTGTTCAATTTCTAAAAAGGACAGGCAAGGATTTTGTCTGCACCAGGCAACCTCTCCTTTGTGCTTGAAGAACATACTCAGGCTGGCAACTCCACTCACTACTGCTGAAAGGCACTAGCCAAAATGCCAGGCACGAGAGCCAAGTCAGACTCCTGCACGCTCAGCAAAGAAAAAACAGGCATCTCCACCCAGTAAGCCAGGCCACCATAGCACAGGCGTCTTAACACAAGCAGGACCCCTCCCTGCCTGGAAATGCCTGCTGGTCTCTACCGACCTGGACTGGAGACAACTACCCTGCCTTATACTTTTGGTATTTAGGAAAGAAAGCTCAGCAAAATGCACCCCACGCAGACCAGAATGTGTTTGACTGCTCAACTCAGCTGTGAGCAACTAGGAAGGCACGTGTCTCTGAGAAGACCATGAACACTGGGGAAGAGAACCACAATTGCCAAAGGATTAACAGATTACAGCAGCTGAAGCTCACTGAGGGTTAGAGAGATGCAGATAGCAACTCCTTCAGGTGGACACTTCTGCCTCACACACCACCAAAAATCTGTAGTTATAGCTTAGTAGCAGCTGAGACTAAGACAACACAACAAAGCCCCAGCAAAAGCCAATGGTCCACCACGTGAGCAAAAGAAGTTTCTCCATGTACATTTACATTCAGACAGGGATATGGTACCAAAGTGTCATTCTTCATGATTATTTCTATAACTCATTGCCTTCTGCAAAGCCCAGGGTCAAGAGGCGAAGAAAGTGCTGCGGAAGCTGAAAAGCAGCAAAGTGCTACCGAACCTTTACAGTAAGATCCAGGGGATCTTATTTTACTGAGTTAAAAATAAAACAGATTTCAGAAAGAGAGACGTGGAATTTTTTCCCTTTGAAAACCACATCGTTTAAAGTCCTCGTGATCTATTCATAGCTTCTGTAAAATCCTCTAGCAAATGACACCTTTCCCACAGGTGGAACAAGAGCTCCTCTGGCTGCCAGAGCGTACCCACGCCAATCTACCTTGTAGTAATCATACAGCAGTCCCAGGGCAGCCGCGCTGTCTTCATCCCCATTGATGCTCATCATAGCTTTGGTAGCTGCTGTAAGGGGATTTTCAAGAAAGGTTTTCCAGGCCTCATCTTCATTGGTATAAGGACGTCTCTGAGAGTAGAGAGAATCATTCTGAAGAACCAACACGGGTCTTTTACTTGAATCATAAAAAGAAAAGAAGAAATAAAGAAAGCCACCTGTTAGAACACATGAAAAACATTCCTAAAGTTCTTCAAAATAAGCTGCCCCAGTTTCACAGGGTTCACCCTCTGATTCAGTGTACTACAAGGATTAGTCAACACAAAAAGCCCAGAAACCTAATTCTGATCTCACTCATGCTCGGTATAAATCAGGATTAATTTGACCAAACTCAGATGGATTACACCAGCCTATATAAAAAGGCAAAGCTGTTTAAGACCGCACCTGACCTGCTCATGCTCTGAATACAACCCAGAAAGAGTTACACACACACTAGCCTACCACTTAACAAGCCTCCTATGTAATACTGCCAAGCTGCAACCTGTTCTAGTTACCACGTGGAAGTAGAAAATGTGAATTAACGAAACATCTCTTTCCTCCAGTACCTTCCAGTGTCTTCGCTCCCAGAATATATGTAAAAACACCATCTAGAAGCTACCCATTAGTTACAGACTACATAGGGAAATTGGTCAAGGGGACTTGAAATCAACGCAGCAGTGTTTTTCTCTGTCAAAGGAAACTAAAAGACTTACTGCCTTGACACTAGTTTGAAACACCCTCAACAGATAAGCGAAGAAAAAAAAGAAAAAAATGTGAGTTATTCCCTTTATGTTGCAATATATAAAAAAGAAATTACATTTACTCTGAACATTTTGAGATTGCTGGGAATAAGAAAGCTCCAACATAACTTGGACCTTCTGCCCATAGGCAAAAGCAGGACATGTGCAGAAAATGCTGTCCTGCCAGCCCAGACAACTTAGTATTTTTTTTGGTTCTATTGCTAAAACATATGCTTCTTCTTGCAAGTCAGCTCAAGATAATGTTTAAATCTGACTTTTAAACCAGTTCAAACAGTTTTCTTTCCAGCGCAAGTGTAATATTCACTTACTGCAGACTGGTTGAGGGAAAAGGGAAGGCCTCTTTATTTTCCTAAATAATCCCAAACTTGTAATTTTTAATGAATTGGTAATAGTTTAAAAATATTTAAATAATTATTTAAAAACAACTAATCCCACAAAAAGAAGTTCCCCACCACCATCACACACTTTCCTCAGTAGATAAGCATTCTTTGCATCTATTTACCCAGATGCATTCAGGGACTGAAATATACTACAAGTACAAAAAGTTGTGAAATAGAAAGTTGTGAAATACCCTAATCACTATAATCAGCTTAGCAGTATCCTACATTTATCACCACCTTCTACCAAAAAGATTGCAAAGCAAATTACGCGTTCGATGCTTTATCAGTTACACAAGTCATCTTGCTGAGCTTCCATCGGACAGCTTGGCTGAGCTGAAGACACTGAAAGCAAGTGGGAGTTTCCAGGACTTGTAAGAGCACTTTGTGGCTATAAATCAGTATTATACAGTTGGCAAAAAGCAAACAATGACAAAGGAGACAAGCTCTTGCACCAAGCCCTTTCTTTAGGTCTTCATACATATTTGTGTACACAACAAAATGCAGATACCTCTGGTATTGAGGACATCTTCTTTCTATCAAAGTCAGGGGAGCAGCAGAAGACAAAGCAGAATTTTCTTCAGGGACATGATAAAAGCTCCTATTCTTATATATTGTGATAAAGAAGCCTCAAATATCCATCACAAAAGGGTAAGTCCTCCAGTTACACTCTCGTAGAGAAAAAGTAACTGGAAGTAACCTGGTTGCAGTTCACTTGATCCATCCCTGCCAAACTGAAGGGATAAGTCAGCCTTGCTGGAACTCACAGCACTAAGCTGATTCCCTCTGGCAAAGCAACTCACATGCAAAGAGAGAACCAAGGAAGAACTAAAAATACCGAAAACTAAAGCAGCAACTAACCAGAAACATAGCAAATGCAAAACCGACATATTTTGGTGTGACTTCTTTGTCATTGAAACACACAAATATAACGCACACTGCCCTACAGGTAACGCACTCAAATACAAACAGCACGGAAAAAATTATTTGCAGAATTATCAAGAGAAGTGCAGGGATTGGCAGGAACTTAATCCTTTAGGACAAACACAGCTTTTTTCAGGAAAGCAAGAATATATTAATAAGAGAAGGCAAACATATTTTTCCTAAGTTTTAGAAGATAACTGGCATGAGAATTTGCTCACAAAATAGTAGATGTGTCCAGCAAAGGCTGGAATTAAGTTTCCTACTGCAGTTTTAATAATTTCTGAATTTTATTTTCTCCATGAATGTAGCGGGAGCAGAAAAGTATTACAAAAAGCAGATACTCTCTCTTTGCCTGCGTTGATCCCCCAGCCCTCAACACTCTGTGTTCAGATCACAGAAACTACTCCTACTTACTTCGCTGATCAAGGATCCTGCTTTCTTCTCCCTCACCCTGCAATTTACCTGGCGACGCTCAGGGCTGCCCAGCCGCGCTGTAGCTGCTCTTACACAGCGCACACCTTTAATGCTGAGGCAGCAACGAGGATTTCCTTCACCGTCTCCTGCGTGCCAGAACAGCGAAGTGCACGTAACCAAATTGCTACAGCCTTATTTACTGAGTGTCACTGGAAATAAGAACACCTATGAAAAATCCTAATCACAGAGACGAGTTAGCGAGCTGCTGCACTGGAGTCCTCTTTATAGGGTAGCATACTGAAATAAAAACTTTGGTAAAAACCTACGCTTTCCCTAGGAAAGGAGTGTGTTGAGTCACCAACCATTCAAAGTATAGAAATTTTATAATCGGTTCTTCAAATCAGTTCAGTTACCCCATACTCTGGCATTCGAGCGCCCATGGCCACCGTCTACAGACGGACACGGTGACAAGTGCAGGAACAGACCCGAATCTTTAAACACCGCCCGGGATCCGCTTGAAGGCGACGTCTCGCATTCACCACGACGGAGTTACAGCACACACTCCTCGAGCTCAGTTTAACTCTTTCCGCACCCAGTTTCGGCTACTCCGGGGTCGCCGCAGCCGAGCTCGCCGGGAGCTCCCCTTACCTGCCGAAGTCCACCTTTCCGGAGGGATGCGCCTCGTAGAAGTCCATGGGGCCGCTGCGGCCGCCGGGCAGCGGCGCGGGGGCTCAGCCCGGTCCCTCGGCCCCGGCACCGGGGGCTCCCGGCGCTGCTCCGCGCCCGCTGCTCCCGACGGCGCGGCCGCCGCTGCCGCCGCCGCCCGCATTTAAGGCGCGGCCCCGCGGGGCGGGGGGCGGCCCCACGCCTCGCTGCGGGGATCGGGTTTCAAAGCCGGCCCGGCCTCGCCGCTCGCCCCGCGGGGCGGGGTGGCCGCCGGGGTCGCCCCGCGGCGCCCCAGGGCCGCGCGCCGGGGGGGGGG
>JAWWLV010000121.1:100060986-100100996 GCA_035041135.1 Platyrinchus mystaceus | reverse complement strand
CCCCCCCCCGGGACTCAGCCCCCCCCTGTCGCCCCCCGCCATTTCGCACCGCCCCGCCGCAGCCTCCGGTCACTCCCCCGCAGAGAGGACGGAGCGGGGCGGACCCCGGCAGAGCGGCTCCCCCGGCCCGGCCCCGGGCGGCGAGCCCCTCTAGCCGCAGCCCCTCGGCGGGGCGGCGGCACCGGTCGGACCGGCCGCGGTGGTTCTTCCTCCGCTCGGCTCACTCACTTGTCGTAGTCCTGTGTCATGTCTGGCGGAGGCAGCGGGCGGCAGAACTGGCCGGGCGGGTCGGGAGGAGCAGCGCTGCGCCCGCCGCTCCCACGGCTTTTGTCGGCTCTCTCGCCCGCTCAGGTGCTCCCGCAGCCGCAGGTGGCCGCGCGCCGCGCCGCGGCCCCCATTGGCTGCCGCGGGCCGAGGGGCGGGGCCGCCGCGCCCCCATTGGGCGGCCGGGCGCGGGGGGCGGGGCCGAGGCGCGTGCGGAGCCGGGACAGCGCGGCGGGAGCGGGACGGGCGGCGGGAGAGACCCCAGGAACGGGGAGAGCGGGGGCGCCCCGGCACCCCTCGGGACCCGCCACCCCTCGGGACCCGCCCCTGCACTGGGGCTCACGCTGGGGGACACGGGAAGTACCCTGGGATCTTTCTCGCGCTAAAAATGTGTTTCCCTTCTCCCTCTCTCCCGTCCCATATAACTTTATTTTTTTTTCATGTACTACACCCACTTCTAAGAAAATCTAAACCAAACACAATTGTATGAATTGTCTTTAATATAATTTTAGTCGGCGTGAGGGGAGATCCAGATTGAACGTTTGGGGCCATTTCTTCATAGAAAGACTGATTAGACATTAGAAGGGGCTGTCCAGGGAGGTGGTGTAGTCACCGTCCTTAGAGGTGTTCAGGGAAAGACTGGACGAGGCACTTGGTGCCATGGTCTAGTTGACATAGTGTTGATTGGTCATAGTTGGACTCAATGACCTCAGAGGTCTTTTCCAACCTGACTGATTCCGTGATTCCGTGCATTTGCACAAGCACTACAGCAGCTGCCGAAGGGTGGGTCCATGTGTCATTTGGTGCCTCACAGATGAACCCGAGTTTGTGGAGAAAGGGAGGTTTACAATGCAGTTACTGCTGCAAATGCATCGAAATCCTCCAGTTTAAAACCAGAAGCAACATCACAAACACACCAGATATATCCAAAGTGGCATGCATGAAGTTAAATCAGAATGATCTTCAGTTTCTCCTTGAGAAATAAGGGTGGGAGGTTGCTTGTTTAAGTAACAAGTTGAATCAAACCCATACAGCAACGATGCTATCTATCATATGTCAAGATGCTTCAGATAGCTACTGTAATTTAAAAGTATGCTCACTAATAAGAGGTCTCTCCTTCTAGGTCAAAATCTCTTCCCTATTTGTACAGGATATACTCCAATGCAAAATTATAGAAGGACAATTCAAGCAGCCGACCAAAGGAAATAGGAAACTGAAGAGAACAAACTTTAACTAAGGGTCTAATCCTGGAAGTTGCTCAATATCCTCTGACTGGATTACAACTAGCATTCTAGAAACAAAATGCTTTGTTTAGATCTGCAAACATTGCCACTAGGATGGCAAAAGATAAATATCATTTATTACTGAAGTAGGATCTCTACAAAGTGAAATGAACTGATGTAAATTGTTCTTTATGACATGCAGTAAAAGGTATTCTACATTTTTAAAGTTTTAAAAAATCTAATTCAAGATTACATAGAAAAAAATTTCTAAACCTGTTCTCACATATGAAAAAAATACTATAATCTGATGAAGATGTCAGAAAGTTATATTTTTCCAAACCAGTATAACTCACTTTGCTTTCAATAGAAATTACAAAACTTGCTCCAAATCACAAGCTCTGGGAAGGACTGCTGGCTTTGTCAGGTGTCATTCAGTCCTCACATTCCCCGCGTCTGTTCATAGAATTCTGGGATACGCAGACACAATCACTGCTTTTTGGCACAGGTGCAAACTTTTCATTAACAATAAAATATAATACTGCCCTGTAGCCGTGGGTGACCCAGATGCAGTGCGTGCTGGAGCTCAGTCACATGTTTACATTGCACCCAAATTGCTAAAATCTTAGTAATGTACCACGCTTGGTATTCCTACTTAACTTGAGTTTACCATGATTTTATTCCAAATAACTCAAAGGTGTTTGCCTTTGCAAAAGGGATGACTTTTCTTAACAGCCTGATACACTGATGAAAACTTGGTTATCACCATAGCAATCTCTTCCACATTCAGGAGACGATATAAACACCGGATTGTGACACCACTGACTAATCTGCCGGTCACAATCTAGACTCTGCAACACCACTAGTAGGTGTATTTATGTGATGTCACTAGCTGGGTTGCATCACCACAAAGTAAAATCAGGCAAGAAGCACATAGGGATTTGGCAGAGCTTTGGCTGGGGCATAAAGCCATGCCAGCCTAGTGTGGCAGTGCTCTGGCAGGACTCCCCTTTCTCTGCACTGGTTGGTGTTCCCTGTAACTTCTGCCCTCGCTCAGCCTTTTCACCTCAATCTCACTGCTCTCCTCCCCCTTTCATTCCCTTCCCTTTACCTTTCCTTCTGCCTCTGTCCTGCCTTCAGTATTCTCCTTCCCTTCTTCATGCATTCATTTCCTTTTAAACGAATCCCACTAAAAACACGTAAGGAATCCCACTGTGATAGTACATCATTGGAAGCCATTTGACCAAGCACTGTCTCATTCATGCATGCCCCTCTCCCTAGTCTGTCTTTTGACACTGCCATCTAGAAAAAATGGGATTTATTCTGGACAAGAATTAGCTGCTGTTATGACTTACCTAACAAATACGGTTTTAAAATCTCATACCTGATAATTACCATCTACGTGCACTGGTCATTCACACCTGTGTAATAAACAAACAAGTTGCATCAGGTTTGTAGCAGTACTTTTGATTTCACAAAATGTGCCAGGGAGTCAAAACAAGATACTTTCTGCTTAATCTAAGCCCGCAAGATACAAGGGCCAGGCTGAAGAGTTGGCTGTAAAGAGCAGCAAAGCATCTGTACTCTCCATTACACACCACGCCAGGAAGGCTTTCCTTCTCTGCAACAGGCCTGTGGTCGCTAAGGGTAGAGCTGGAAAAGTGAGCCCAAAGCTGGTTGCTGATCCCTGCAGAATAAACATGAAGGCATCAAAGGGCTCAAAAAGAAAAAAAAAACAAAACAAAACAGAGTTTTCTTGAACTCACTGGAAATCGAGGTGAAAGCAGGCAAAATGGAAAGGAATAGACAAGTGACAGCAAAAACAAAGCAGGAAATGCCTTGTAAGAAAAAGATGGAAAAGCTGGGGTTGGGGGAAAGGATAAAGAAATAAATGAAAGCACAATGTGTGAAATATGGAACAAACAGTTTGCTTTTCACTTCAGTCATATCCCTGTATGCAATCTTGCAGACATTCCTTAAAGATTCCCCTTTTGATTCCGTACTTATCTCTAAAGATAATGTAGACACTGTTGCAAGCATACAGACTATTCAGGGACAGCAGATGCAGTTCCATCAGCCTGAGGACACTCTGAAATTACTGCAACATAAATTAATGAATTTTACAGCAGCCTATATATTAAAAATAGTCAGCCTGAAAACTGAAGTTTTATTGATGATAAAATCTTTAGCATGTCATCCAGTCTCACTGAGCATTTATTGTCTTTACTCAGCACTGTGCTTCCTCCAGGACTGACTGCTGTGTCCATACATCTTGCCACACGGGCTGACACTGGTGTAGCGAGAGAGCAGCATGTGCAGGTCCCTCACTGCACACTGTGCCCTGCCCTGATCCGCTTTGCTCTGCAGCAAGGAAAGCACCCAGCTGCCCGGTCAGGAGTTACAAATGCCCCGGGTCCCAGTTCAGCAAACAAAAATGGTTTGCTACAATTTTATACTGACACAGCATGACAGAAGCATCCCAGCATCCAGACCAAGCTCTAAGATCACAACACAGACACTGAACACACTCAGTGGCATTGTCATGAGGCAATGGCAGGGGCCGCAGCCACTGCTGGGACAACAGAGTGGTCTGTGAGCAGGCACAGAATGCTTCTACAATAGAGAGCAGCCATGCGAGACTTAAAAGAAAATATAACCACATTCCTCTGGTAAAATACCTGATGTACTGCTGGAAGCAGAATGTAGATGCTGAAGACTGGGAAGATGTATTCTGGCTCTGGAAATGCTGCCATTAGCAGCTGTACAAGGGCAGCAATAACCTCATGTGAGGACACAAGCATCCATCTCCTGTTCTGCTAATCCTTACTCTTCTTCACTGTTTCAGCAGCACCCTAGCAGAAACAGCAGTGAGAGGTCTTTCACATATGCCTGTTTCCACTCTTGGCATCTCCTTTATGCTCTCCCTCATCTAATCTGGCCAGGAACAAAGGAGCTTCACACATGAGGAGCTATAAAACCAGTAACTGTGCAGGAGATGCTGCAATGAAAGTATCCTGCATTTAGTGCATGCAATGAGAGACACTGCTTTGACCAATCCACACACTAACATGCTCAGCCAGGAAATACGTACTGGGAAGTCCATCTCATTTTGGATCAAAATAGGAGATTCATTACACAGAATTATCCTGACTTTTCTCTGCCTGTGAAGCAGAATAAAACTTACTCAGCCTGAAATGGGGAAAGGACAGATGATCTTAAGGGGGCAGACACCTTATTCAAGGATTTAACATTTTCAGACTTTACCTGTTCCAAAGGCCCTGTGGGTGTTAGTTCTTTTGCTCCTGACCCTGCAAAAGCATTCTCTTGACAATTTACCACAAATATCCTGAAATAATTTTTTATTCAGATCAAACTAAAGTCTTTTTTGTTCATAAAGGGAGAAAAGTCATTTGAGGAAGGGACTTGTGAGCTTTCCAAGAAGTTGATGATATTAATTGCCTTGCCTGCAATACTCCACAAAGCTCTCTCAAATCTTCTAAATACTATTTGTGTTCCAGGATTTGTGCTAAAAATGGGTTAGGAAAGATGTAATTGCAGTGAAGTCCATGCAACTCACTACAGCCAATAAATTAGGCTAGCATTGGTTGCAGGCATTGGACTTTGCTGATTCTCATTCACTGGTAAAATCAGGTTCAGGGCCTTCACTGTGTAAGAAGTTAAGGAGAAAGTCAAACACCTCTTCTTCATGACTGGAAAACAGTAAAAACTTTAAAAAGAAAAATGTATTTGACTAAGTTGATATTGAGAACGCAGACACGTTGAGGTAGTGAAAGACTAGAAAGGGTAAAATACAAATTCTGCTGAAGGCTATAACTTTAAAAAGAAATGAGACATCTGTCATATTTCTCCACTGAAACAACAGAAAGGTTGCATTATTTAGGATAATTCATAAAGCAAATTTACTTTTGCACTCTTAAAGACAGAAAAAACCTGTGTTAAAGTTTAACATTCAAACTAGCAAAACAACTAAATTCACTTTAGAAGACACATAAAGGTCTTAGAATAACTGATTTGCTATTGTCTAAGTTAATAATTAAGTCTTCTCAATATATACAGTTTCAAAAGTTTAGTCTAAAAAACTTCACTTGCCTTTATCTACATACTTAAGAACTGTCATTCAAGTTTTAGAAAGAAACAAAACAAGGTGACCCTCTTTGCTCAGCATTTCCAGAGGAGTAAGTACAAAAAAGTAGCCAGCAGAAAACAGAGCATTACCTGGACACTTTCAGCAAATAGTTACAGAAAAGAGCTGTAATTTCAAAGTGGATAGAAGAGGTGGTTGGAAGTGTTGGGCTGTGCAGGCACCCCACCCTTCAGCTATCCACAGGCAGCTGTCTGTTCCACCAGCGTGGCTCCACCTTTTGGCTGTATTAACTGGACCCAGGGTAGCTGTCCCAAGAGAGCTCAACTGCACTTCACTGAAGATAAGGCACTTCTGTGGCTCAATAGCTTCTTAAACACCATTACTCCAATGTAAGTGTTGATTGATTAAACTGGATAGAACTAACATTAAGCATTTTTGGGGCACACCCTTCATTTTAAACCTGACTCTTAACCTATGTGTCCAGAAGGCACATGGCTCTTGATGATTAACTACAAGCTTTATTCCAGTTTATTAAAGTACAGCCTTAATTTAGCTTAACATCTAAGGGAGCTTCCTTACGTTTGTAACAATGTAACAATGAACTCAGTATTTTTAATTTATGAAGCTCAGATTTTACTACTACAGTAGTTTTAAAAGAAAGGTATACCTATAATTAAGTGCGTCTTTCAAATAACGACTTCTGAATTAAATTAATCCTTTATGTATAACAAGGTGTCTTTTATATAGTTCATTCAAAACTTTAACAGTACAGTAAAAAAAATGAGACTCGCCTGAGCAAGCACTGCTGAAAATAGTGACAATGTGTATTACACTTCTGCAGATTTCTAACCTATACAAATACTCATCTAGAAAAAGAACAATGAATAATTTTACCAAATACTTACAAACTTCAGTGATTCACTCAGGTGAGGTCAAACTTAATAGATAATGGCTAATTTTACAACACAAACACCAGACACAAGATGAGATTTAAACTGGTATGTTCCAAGTCCATAAAGGTAAACATGAGTTCAAGACACACCTCACCAGAAGTCTGAGGTACCTGGCACAGATTTAGACATACTAAACTATACCCACTTATGAAATCTCTAACGTACACCAAGTAACAATTCAGTCTGCTCTTTCCTCTTCCTCTATCAAGCACACTTTAGCTCTGTATGGTTAAAACTATGCCTTCTCATCTGCATGTTACAGTCACTTTATGGGACCACTGCTCTAAATTCCTGTGCTAAAATAACTAATTAAAATACCTGAAAAAGTAAAAACTTGCACCCAAACTGTGTCTTGTCTGTCACCTCAAGTCATGACACCATGCTTAATTAGCTCTTGCCTCTACTGTGTCAGCAGAGCCTCCTTGTTTGCCAATATTTCCATGTAACTCTTTAAAACTTGCCTTTAAGAGTCTTGTCTGCTCTACCTGTGCTTGAAATACTACTTTATCACTCAGCTCCAGACAGGTAGGGCAGCACATCACCTCTTTTATCATTCACCTGTTCCCACTTTTTAAACAACAGCTTCATGGATTGAACTGCAACAGATTTGAAAACCTTTGCAGTCGACTTGCTAAACTGATTACCTTCCCAGATTACATCTCGCTGAAGCGCTTGCTCAGGGAGGAAGCGATTACTCTTTGTGAAGTCTGCAGGCAGCATTAGTTATAATAATACTTAGAAACAGCTGTTGATTCTGGTTTGGATCAAACAGATTTGGCAAGTTCTGTACTCCATACTGGTGGCTGGAGTTGCTGAATTTAATTTCATTCAACTGAAAGCAGGAGTATTCATCTGGGTATCTATATAACATCTCAGTTCAACATATGTATATGTTATGCTGTCTTTCATGTAGTGGCAGCACTCGACTTCATTTACACATCATCTGGGACAGCATAAAAACCCAGTGCATAAATAAGATGGAGCATGAGAAACTGGTAGAATGGCCAACCTGCTGAAGATGCTGGGCTATAAAGCAGTCAGAAGAAATTCAAGGCTATGACAGTAGCCTTGCAAAAGAAGAACAATAGGAGGACCTGGCAATTACCACTGCACAAGAAATAGGATGGGATTTTATACTAGTTATAAAAGTATCTACAAAATCTGTGATGCCTGAAGTGGAACATGGACCTGAAAGGTGTTAACTTAAATGCAAGGCTCAGCCATAACAAGACAGTGGGAGATATACAGGATGCAAGGAAATGTAGAAAACAGTGCCAGAGTTGTTCCAGAACAGCCTGTTTAGAAATAATTACTAAAAAGTGATGTGAAAGCATCAACCAACTGCTCCTTTTATTTATTAACATAGTATTTAAAAACAAACCAAACATTATTTTCTAGAAATATATTTAATGTCATACAATGGTAGGTAAAAAAACTAGATATTTTAATTGCAAAATCTCACAATAATTAGATGCTAACATGCTGTCCAGTGTACTCCAAGTATATACAACTTATGCCCCAAAAATATTATTTTCACAGCTTCCTGTTCACTCTGATGCAAAGTAATGAAATAAATGGTAATTAACAGTTTCCTTGGCAGTTTCCTTTCCCAGCTGGATAACCATGACTTAAATTATAGATAAAATGACATTAAAACTAAAGTACAGTAGTAGATCTCAGCACTACTATCTTAACAAAAAATTTCCATGCCAATAAAATAATCAGTATAAGTTTAGATGTAATACCACAGTTTGGGATCCAACCAACTAATTTATATGGGTTTAATACTGGCAGTTTTAGGCCAGCTTTACTTCCTTAAGACTGTGTTGTATTTTAGCTTTTTATAGAGTTTTTTATTAAAAAGTTTGTGTTCTATCATACACACCTCATCATGAATATAAGAGGGCTGAATCCTCAGAAGAAAGGAAAATAACCTTAATACAAAATGGTAACTCTGGGGAAAGTCCACTTCTCTGTAATGAGCCAGATGACCACACAGTCTGAAAAGAAATGGAAGGGAAAAGGAAAAAGAGCCCCAAATTACAAGTGCATTTAGTTAATATTTAGCTAGCATTTATATATTTAATTGTACTTAGAGGCAAACTCTACATTTTACCAACAGCATAAATCACGACTGTAGTTTACAACGTCAATTCTGTGAAGTGATCCACTCCTGCAAAACCCTGAAGGATAGGACTGGACCAAGACACGTTCAGAGCTGGTGCAAAGTAAGAAGGAAAAGCCTGCATAGCTTGTCACATTATGAATCACAATCTTACTCAACCAGGCAAAGAATATGTTCTTTGCCTTTCAGGACTAAATGGAACCACTGTTTGTTCTGTCAGCTTTTAGCAAATGTAGCAAAGTATGAACATGGCTACCTCACCCTATTTTTAAAATTTCTAAGACTGTCCAATACAGACACCCCAGGCTCTTGGCTGTTCTTTGCCTACTCTCTCCATAGGGTTCCCCTCTCATCTTCCTAACACTATGTCATGGGATAATAACCCATTCATTTATTGTCCTTTGTGTGCTAAACAGAAATTACCTGTCTAGAAACAAGAGAGAAAAGTTAAGTCAATGGAGTAACACAGGAAATATTGGAGCAAACATTGACCAGCTCAACAGAAAGTAATTAGTGCTGTAATAGCCTTCTGCTTAATTACTTTGCAGCTTTCGTGGTAAAAATGTTAATGAAAATGATGAGGTGATTTTATTGATGAAGTATAAAACGAAAATAGCAGACTGGACCTGCTGGTAACAACTGTCAGACTGAACAAAAGATGGCACAGAGGATAAACTGCAAAGATAGCTCTGTAAACATTAAGTTCAGCAGCTTAGGTTGGAAAAATACCCTCTTCTAAGTAAGTCTCAAAATTGTTTTTATTTAAAGTGGTCAGTTTAAAATACTATAAAATTTAGCTGCTTCAATTTTGGGAAAAAAATACTATACACTGATATGGGGATTCAGGTGCTACTCACCATATAAACCCTATGCATCTTCTAGCTTACTGGGTATTGCCTTGGGATGCGGAGAAGCGAAGTTTAAAATTTTCCCTGTCTCTGATTCAGAGCAGCTGTCTTAAATATTCACCAGAACAAGGACTGGGATCTGTCTGTCCCAATTTACAGGTAAGTGTGCTAATTACTAGACTATAGAGTCATTTGCTCACTCCCTCTGGCCCAGCAAACATTTACATTTTACCTCAAACTGGAGGAACAGACAGACCCGTCCCGAGTGCCACACAAGCCGCACTTCAAGGAGCAGAGTCTTTGTTTAAAGCCTCCCGAAATCTGGCAGATTGGAAACCTGAAACTAGGTATCCCATCCTTGGCCCTACCTCACACACCCAAAAAGCATTACAACATTATTTACACATTGTAATACCTCATCACATATAGAAACACAGAATAATTTAGGTTGGAAAAGACTGTTACGATTATTGAGTGCAACTCCTGTCACTTAAAGACTTCCACAGAAAACCAGTTTAGAATCCAGTTTAAAATGGAAAGTTTTAAAATAAAAGAAAACTTAAAAGCGTTTCAGCAACCATTTGACTGATCTCAGCTTTGCTGACACTGTAATCACACTTTAGTCCTAGGATTAAACCATTTCAGTAGTCCCAGTTAGGCCATGCTGATTTTTGGGGAAAGAGAATTTCTAAGTTTGTTTTTAGTTCTATTATACATACACACACTTGCATAGGATAAACCCGCATATCTGAGGGAGTAGATGTTGTTTTCCAATGTTAAGTAAGTGGCAGATGTATAATTAACTACTTGCATTGCAAATGATATAATGGGAAATTTAACTGGTAAGAATTTAAATTCAAATCTTGTTTTATGAAGGCTATGACAGTTTGGCATTTACATTTTCATATATTACATATGAAAATGTAGGCTTAAAAACAGACTTTGCATGCAAGATTATTCAGACAAACATACACCAAAATATCCACTCATTCAATGTGTACATAAGATTTATGCAAATCTGTGGTAAAAGGATTATTACCTCTACTCCCTTAAAAAAAAAAGGTTCTTATTCATACAAAAGAATGAAGCCATATAACCAAAGCTCTTGTAATGTAACACTGTGCTTACATTATTCCAACCCATTTCTGTCACGGTGGATATGTGAAAAGTAATGTGAAAAGGAAAATAAAAGATAAGCAAATAAATCCACAGAAAGACAGAAAAACTGCATACATGTAAAAACTAGTTACTTTAAAGGAGAATATCTAATACTTGAAAAACCCAGAACATATCACTAAGACTGTGTTGGGGCTATTGATCTCTGAAGAATACCATTTAGAAGTATATACAGATAAAGATTGAAGATGTTATTCAACAGACTAATGAAATCTCATTTTACATGAATGTAACACAACCTCTTTTCCAAAAAAAATGCCCTTCAATTGCACATATGAAAAATTCAGGAGACTCTAAGCCATCTACAGAGTTGATCTGTTTCACTGATAATCACCAGTACATTCCTCTTCTGGATTAGGGTTTCATGATACAACCAATGGCAGAACCAAAGTCTATGATCCAGAAGTCATATGTGCTTTACCCAGGGAATTTATGAAAAACACTATTTTAGGTATTTCCTATTCCTTGGAGTAAATACTGCCAAAGTTCTACATTCATTCAGCAGAGCTTTTGCTGTCTGTCCCCGGCCATTGTCAGTACCCTCCAAGGAGAAAACTCACCAATTTTTGAAGAATGTGAACTGAGAAGGTATTAAAGGAAGAGAGAGATGTTTGACACAAATCAGGCAGATACTTAAATATCCATATGACTTAGTACAAGACTGGATTAGCTGGACTATTATTCTCCTTCCTATTTAGGTCCTCTGAAGAAAATAATTTTACTAACAAATAGTATGACTGTTTTGATATACACTTAATTGAAAGAAAAATTGTCCTTTCACTTGTAAAGGCAGGATTTGGGAACAGTTCTCTCGTAAAGACAGATGCTAAACTTCCTTAACAGCACAAAATATTTTCTTTTCTCACATTTCGTCTTTTTCACTTTTCCAGTAAAAGAAGTGTCTTCTGCAGTGTTTTCTGCATGCAAATAATACAACTGATGATCGCTGGTACACTTAGATGAAATAGTGGTAAAGACCTTTTCACTTATAATTATTTTTTAAAAATATGTTCTGGAGGCATTAATTGTCTGCTTATTTGAACTCCTGTTAATTTTAACTTCAATTTTGATTAAGGACAACACAAAAGTTGTATAGTGAAAATTAGAAAATTAATTTCCTATGCTTTCTTTGGAAGCTGGGGACAGAGGAATGGAACCTTTTTCCCAGTCTCTGGAGAGCTGTGGTGCAATTTTTTTTCTAAAATACTATGAAGAAGTGAAGTGAGTTAATCTAGCTGCTAGTCTTGCCATGTGACTCTAGTTGTTGATTTTGTCTCATCTCCTCTCTTCTCAAAAGCTCACTTTGATCACTCTTCATGTTACAATTTGTCTACTCAGAGTCCAAGACTATCCATTCCACACATGCCCCTTCCTACAAATGATTGAAACTATATGAATACATAGCTGTGTATACACCCTGTATTTGTAATTTGTAAAAAAAATATATACAGGACTTTACTTTCACGAGAACTCAAAATATATTTTACAAAAATGTGAATACTTACTTCTCATTACATAGTTTAACTGTACACAGCCAATAGTCAGGGTTCATGGCTGTAAGTAAACCACGTTTTTCTTGCAAAATTCCCTTCAGGCTATGCCCATGAAAACAACTCCCATCTGTGTTTTCTTCAGACCAACTTAACTGAAAACTTGAAGGATTTGGCTTTTCAGCATGTCGCACTGCACCAGACAGCTTGCCAAACTGATTTTGTAAATTCACAACCATTTCTGTACAAACAGAAAAAAAAGAAACCCAGGCAAAAGTATTAAGTATCAGAATACTGTTTAGAGGTGATTAATACAGGAAGAAAATGGGGTATTTGTGTTTTTTTTTATTTCTATTTTTTCTTTAAACCTCCTTGAGAAATATTGAGAAATCTTGTCTGTCTGTTCTCTCTGCCACTCTTTTAAAATTCAAGTCTTTACATGTTTTAGTGAAAAGATTTTGAAACATAATTCAAAATGCCATGTCTTTCATACCTAATGATATTAGTAGTGGCGCACTCCTGCTGGGATTTTTATGCTGATAGAAAGCACATTCACACACACACAGACTCAAGGTTAAGCTTTTCATAGTGCAAATTTCAACTGGGAAAAAAAAAACCAAGAAAAAAGCCCACTCTCCTTTGCCCACTGAATGAATGACAAACTTCCATAAGTTGGTGAGAAGGGCAAGAAGGTATCATGATAGATCAGCACACACAGTATGACTGCCTAAGCCTGGTCTCACAGGATAAAAAGAAGGTTAAAAACCATTGTTGTTGGAGCTTTGACTTCTTTTCATGACCTGGATTTGAAAGAACTCATTCATACATTGAAAAAAAAAAACAGAAAAAAAATCCTAAATTAATCCAAGGACTGGGAAGTTTATATCTTTCAAGTGGATGCTAAAATGTATGATCAAAACCAAAGGTTTAGGAAGGTTTCTGAAAACCTGTATCTAGAATGTAAGTGTTCTAGGTACTCTGTCTCTACTACTGTACATTTGTTTTTAAGATGAATCTTGTCCAATTACAATGGCATTATGTGATATTCCTGATCACAGCAGCAATGGTAATCTAAGTGGTCTTCTAGCTCCACGACGAATCTCTTTCATTATAAATGCAGGACTTAAAGGGCATCTGAGCAATGATCAGCTTGAAATAAATTAATCTAAACATGCTTTTCCATGGAACATGAATTGACTGCAGGATCACCCTTACTGAATTTTGAAGAGGAAGAACATAAAAAACCCCCTCACTGTATTCTTGAAAGAGAAATCCAATATGAGTAATTCAAATCAAATGGGATTATACAACTTGTTTAGAAGTCCCTGAAACTGCAAGAGCATATAAAGGGAAAAATACCACTTACCACACTTAACATCTCTCTCCAAATACCTGCTGCTTTCTAGATAATACTAAATGTAGAATGAAGAACTTCAGATCTAATTTGGTTGAATAAAATTCTGGTTTTACATATTTCCACAGATAAGTGGGGTTTTGCTGTTTCATTTCTTTGCTTTTATGTCAATGTAAACCCCAGTAATTTCTTATAAGTACTGCTAGAGTTACTAAAATACAGTAGCTGTAGCTGCATTCCACCACATGCAGCTGGCTACTCAAGTAAAGCCTTCCTCACTTTCTACAGAATATTCCAAGAAGGAGTGCAAGAGAAGAGGGACATGCAAGGTCTACCAAAGGACATACTGGGATATTCATATGAAAGGATATGGAAGCTATGAAAGTCCAACAACAATTCACAAGGAACACAGTGATATAAAGGCAGCTGACAAACCATTGAAGATGAGGACAGAGTACTCATTCCCAGATGTCGTTCTGTGGGAAGACTGTGTCGTTGTTGGGAAGACTGGCAAAGGCAGTTTCAGTTATGTTGTGTCTGAAAAATTCCAGCCACAGGTTGTAAAACAGTACTACATTAATTGTATCCAGGGAGGAAAGAGAGGAGAGAAAGTATTTTACGATGTAAATGTTATCAGTCAGGCCTGCAGATTTCCTACGATGGGAAAAATCTGAGCAGATTTTTGCATTGCTGGGAAGAAGCAAAGTTTACTCACGTCTCCTCTTTAGAACTTTAGATTTATTCTTGACTGAATAAAACAGTGGTTTTTCACATCTCCACAGGCACCTACCCATAAGAGACATAAGAATTGTTAAGAAAAAGAAAGCTGGAGCAAACAAATGAAAGAATAATAATTTCTTACAAATACTGCTAGAGTTTTAAATTAAAACCAAAATAATCTAATGGTTAGTGCTTTTAAAATCCACTTTCCCCCAACACACCCAGAAAGTCTTTTTCATAGCAGGCAAACCAAAGCATGTAAGCCTAGATATACTATAATCAGTTAATTGTTCAGCTGTATAAGCTATTTGTCACAGAAAGAGAGCATTTAATTAATAAGCTTGATAAACATTATGAGTATAAATAAAAAATTAATATAGGTATTTAATTCTATCACTCAAGCTTGGTGGAGCAAATTTCTAACCTTTTTAATTTCTGTGGGGATAAGGATTTCACATAAAACTATCTACTTAAAAAAAGAAAAAATACTTTAAAACCTCTTACTTGGCTCTTTCTTCATCCAATTTCTTTTGCTCCACATCCAAGGAACGTTTTACCACTTCGTACCACTTCTTGAACTCAAAATACAGACCACCTGAATAAAATCGACACATTTTATGGTGGGAAGAAATGAAAGAAATGTGCAGTACACAGAAGGTGGTCTCCACACGGTTAAACCCTGCATCTTCCACCTGTATACCAACTTATCCTGAATGCTATGTGCTTAAAGAAAACATACTTGACCTAATAATTCTATAAGAAAGAGAAATGCAGAAATGGAGTGAAAGAACAGCATGTCATAAGAAGTGCAAAGAAGCTCCTTAGCTTAGACTTCATAGATTTAGAACAAATCAAACCTTTTCCCTCTTGTCTGGAAAGTTAAGCCCAGCAACTACCTTCTCTCTACCAAATGAACTAGTGCTCCACTGTGTGAAGTACCTTCACCTGTTTGGAAGTCAAATTCAAGGGATTAATGAAACTATACCTCAAGTCTAGGTTTAAACAAAACAGATCTAAAGAAGCTCAGATGTAAAATTTCACACAATTTCATCAGCTCCCCACTGCCTACACTACTACCCAGGAAACTGTACAGGGTTGGAAGGATAAACCAGACAACAGTCTTCACTTTGTATCAGCCTCCCATGCTTTTGAGCACAGGAACTTAACTATTGATATGTGAACAAATATTAACCAGCACATGCAAGAGCATGAAAGTATAGGACATGTAGCAGCACCTTTACCACTGATCCTCCAAAGAGGCACAAAACTGAAGCAGACCAACTGGGTACAGTAAGGATAAGAATTCCAAACAGAAATAAGGTGTAGATTTATGTATTTAAAATACAATCAACTCTTCTTCGCTGTGGGTGGATTATCTGCATTATGAATTTACCAGGCTTTGCATTTCCCCATCACCCCAGCTGCACTGCATGCAATGTTTGCATCATGCTTAGCTGTGCCAGCCAGCTCTCTGAACTACTCTGAAAGTGAATATACTGTTCTTACAATCAAACTCATGTATTATCTCCAGTTTTGCTATTTGTGTTATCCTGCCACAGGATGTCTAGATGAAACAAATATAGATGGGCTCAAAAAGCAGCAGACACATAAAGGGAATAAAGACCCTACAGTAGTTCTTGAAATTCAAAGGTGTGAATACAAGTTCTTTTATCAACTCCTTAAACCCAGAGGTTTAAGTAAACACTCCTAAACTGCTGGGAGGGCAGTTTGGGGGGTGGAAGAAATTTGTATTAAACTTCATATGAAATATCAAGCATTTGTCACAAGCAAAACCATTGTCAGAGACACGATGCTACACTGTAATAACCATTTACCTGGCCAGTACTGCTAGTCTGATGGTCATGTAGCTGAGATGAATGGAAAATACTCTGTGACACACACATACATATACATGTATCATTCACATTTTATTTGAACATAAATTGTACTGTGTATGTGTGCAGTTCATAGAACACAGTAGGTAACTACAGGTATCTATTGTACAGCTTCCAGTGTGTCTTGAAGAATTGTAGGGGATGAAACACTATTTTTTAAGGACTAGAGAAAGGATAGTTAACAACTGGGAATAGAGTCAACATAAACTGAATCTTTAAAACTCAGTGTTAACCATTATTTCATTTCAGCACTCTAACTTTGGGAAAATGCCAGAGGCAGTTTTGAGCTCTGGCACTAATCACTGCTCTAACAGAAATTCTCACATCAGCTCCTCTGTGCAGCTGCTCACCATCACCCCAACATTTAAAGGATAGGGACAACATAACAGAGCATATGGGTCAATCTGCACCAGCAGATTTTAAAGTAAAAAAAGCGGGCAAAGAATGAGCTGTTAATTCCCAAGGGCAATGAGACTTGTTAATGGAAAAACCCCATTAAGACATTAATGGCTTTGAGCCTCAGCTTGTAAAGCAGTTGCACAACTCTCACTCGTCACTATCGTGTACTTCAAGTTTTCCAGGGAAATAAAAAGGAAAAAAAGAATCCACAATAAGTTGGTGTATCCCCTTGAAAATTACCACTTTTAGTTAACAGCGGTGACTGTCTCTAGTTACAGCAGTAATTGTGCTCACACGTGGCTAACACCAATTTTATTATCGACTTAAGTTTTAAAAAATAGCAGAAGGGTCAAAATGGACTCAAAACTGGATGGAAGACTTAACAGATAAACCATAGTAACACATCTTGGATCTTATCTTCAACTGTGAGCTGGATGAGGCCATGGAACATCTTCCTGAAGATTTCTAATCTTTGATTTGGTCTTTCTGCCCTCAAAGAACCATGTTCACACCATTATCTTCTCTATCTTAATTGCTGCTAGCTTTTCCACACTCTTTCAAGATTATTTGGACTAAGAATCTAGATTACATCTGAAATATGTTACACACTAAGACATTTCATTTAACAAGACTAAACAAGTTTGGATTTTATCATAAATGTGGTTTGATGCCCCTAGTAAGTATCTACTATTTACGATCAAAGTGCATTCTCTCTTTATTCATTTGTATCCATTCATCTTCACCCAGCAAGCACAAAATTCTAAAACAAGAGGCGAACATGCACAAGCAGAAGCAGAGAGGTATCTAGCAAAAGGTGTACCAAACTCCCCGATCCAGCACAATAAGAATTATGCAGGTACACTGAGGCCATTTTACGTGAGCAGAATCTACTCTTTTATCTGAATAAAGCATTTGCCCTAAAAGAATAAATGATAAAAACACATTTTAATGATCAATAAGACAAGTCTTTTTAAGCTTGATTACAAAGTTGTTTCATTTACTCATCGTAACATTGCTTCTACTAGAATATTTATATACCTTCTTTGTTATTTTTATTTCTTTCTTCAGCAAAGTCTGAAAGTAACCTGAAAAAGAAAAATCAGGCTGTTTTGTAGATCTAAATACTGCAATTTTACATGAAGTTCAAATACAACTGACAAAAATGACACCCTAATTTTATTCCAAGTTTCAGATTCAAACCAATGATTTTTAAAAATAAGTAATATTTCATGTCTAAAATGCTTTCAAGTGTACATTTTAACCTACCAAACTTAACTGAAATTCCAATACTATAAATTTAATTCTAAAGAAGGAACGATCCAAAAAACAATCATTTGCATTATTTGAAATTTGGGCTTTGCTACAGATTTGCCTTTACACTTACCATTCATAGCGATCATCTAATAAAAACAGTAATTTGAGCACAACTACAATAACTGCAGCAGCAAGAATATCATATTTCACTTTTCTTGTTGACTTATTTCCAGGCACAAGAGTCAGGAAATCCACTTCCCCAATACCGACTTTTTTCACCACTCGACAAGTCCAATTATGCAATTCATCTGATTAATATAAATAAATACATGAGTAGGTTAAGACAAGCTAAAAATATTTTTACAGTGCAAATACATTGGTCATTTGAGGAAAACAATATTTAGGTATTTTAAGACCATTTGACAGCTATTTTTTTCAGGCTGAGTATTTCTGAGTATTTTTAAAAATACTCGGCAACCTTCACTATGCTTCCATGGAAAACACTTATGACATTATATATTCACATGGAGAAAAAAAGAATCACATATTTAACAGTGTTTTGATGTTACTCGAATGATGTCGTGAGATCATCCTGAATATTCTTCTGGGAAAACCTATTGCAAATCCACTTAAATACAGTTTCAAAACAAACACCAAAAGCCAAAAAACTTGTCACAAGCTTTTTTCCTGCATGTTGACTGAACACCCATGGCAGGACGGATTCAGCACTGCAGAGAAGAGGAACAGCAGTTGGATGGTGGCAGGGCAGCATTTGCTGCTCCCCTGACAGATCCCGGCAGGTTCGACCCGGCTTTACCCCCAATCGCACCCGCTAGCGCGGGCTGGGCCAGTAAGGTACAACTGCAGCTCCACAGGCAGCAGTGTATCTGTACAGTCTCTTATTACTCTGCTTATTTTTCACAGATACAAATCCCCCAAATTTCTCACCTTTCCTGTTCAGCAAGAAATACAGGAGCTGATTACATCACCATCAGATTCCACAAAGGTTAGCAGTGTATGACTAAGTACAACCTTAATCCAGCTATACTTACAGTCTCTTGCTGCTTACAAACAGCTCAGTAGGAACTTGTTTTTAAACCTCTTGTACATAACAGTAAAAGTTAACCAAAGTCTGGAAATTATATTTTCTTATAAATACTAGCAGTATATTTTATTTCAGATACTTTAAATGGCCTCTTCATTAGTACTTAAGTGTCCTAAGAAACACTGCCAATTCGTTGCTTCTTTTTGGGGGGAGTTGTTAGACAACAGCAGCAGTCCTTTTTCAATTCTTAAAAAAATGTTTCTATGTGATAAAAAGCATAGTTGCAAGGAAAAAAGTAAAGGACATTATATTCTTCTTCTTCTTCTACAGTAATTTTCAAAGAGTACTTAGCTTTGTATTTCTCTGTAATAAATCTGAAAATTGCAATTTTCTAGTCTTTGCTTTGATTCAATTGATTCTTCACAATCTGCAAAATAAGGTGATCCTCTACAGGATCATAACACTGGTGTAAAATTATGAAATCAGAATTTCTACTCTGGAATTTTAGTTGGTTATCTTATCTTCGTTCAACTGTGAGTAAACAGAAAACCCAAGCACCTTTATTCAATGTAACTAATTGCAAAATAAGACACTAACCCCTACCCTATTCCCAAATTGTTGGAATGCTTTGAGGAAAAAAAAATTAATTTACAGGCCATTTGTCTGTGTAACTCAACTTCAGTGACAGTGGTATTTGACAGGAAGTATGGTAACCCAACAGATAGTTCACACATTAGGACACATCGGCCTTTCTTTGACAATCCAGTGTTCAAGACTTAAAGAGTCAATACTTTAACAATATATGGTTTTAGAACTAAATCATAAATACAGTGAGACAGCAGCTGATCTGTCACACAGTGTCAATATTAAAATTAATGCTAATATGCAATATTATGTAATATACAAAGCATATTCTATATTAGAGAATATACTGTCATTACTATATATGAAAATTCAGGAGCTCAGCAATCAAGTCCCAACTCATGAATCAGTTAGCTAAAGTTAATAAATCACATGAATTCAACTAGTGCCTCTTAGTTCACATGGATACTGAAAGATTTGAAATGAAGTATCCACTCCACAACTTAGAGAGCCTACACCAGAGTGCCCTTGCATATCTGGGCCTATAATACATACTCCAATTGTTTGATGAAGGTGCTTTCTATAGAAAAAATACCTTCCAGTTCAAGTTTAAATTGGAATAAATTAGGAGGAAAAGAGCAGCACTTTAAAAGTAGTAATTTGAGCCTTTTTGCCAGAGTTTAATAAACCACAGAAAAGTTTTATCAGTGCGGGCTAGGGAAAATATTTACCAGGCAAATTAGCTTCCATCAAGTACTTGATGCACAACATGTCTGGATGAAGAAAGCAGCTGTCTGTTATATCTGGAAAACGAGGCAGGTCTAAAAATGCCGCAAGCTCAAGCATTTTGTTGTATACTTCTTCATATACAGGCCATGACTGAAAGACAGCATTAGAAGGTGTTACTCATTCGCTCTATTACCATATTTGTTAATGATATGAAATTAGTTATTATTTAAATTCTGTATTGTTTAATACAGGATTATTTATGCAGAGTCTTTTAGCACTCTATGACTAAACACACAGGCAAGAATGGAGCCAGATTGCAGTACTGCAAAGAGAGATATGTGCTAGTTTTAAATCCCATGAAATATATAAGGAATGAATAGAAAGTTGTTTCAGACCCGCAACCAACACTCTACCTTTTTTGTGAAGTGATCAGTATGTCTCCAGATGCTCCAAAACTGAAAGAGCTTTGGAAAAAAAACCACTACAAGTGCAATTGATGATGAACTGTCTAAAGAGCTAAGAGATCAGAAAACCACAAAGGTGGAGGTTGGCAGGGACTGCATAAAACCTCCAGGTTCAGGTCACTGCTTAGGTCAGCTAGAGCAGGCTGCCCAACCCCATGTCCAGTTGGATTTAAATACTTCCATAGACAGCACCTTCACAACATCTGTGGGAAATCTGCTCCAGTGTTTCTGTTTCACCAACCCCAGTGTACAAAAGAAAAAAGGTTTTGTTTTCCCTTACACTTAAAAGGAATTTCTTGTATTTCAATTTGTGTCCATTTCCTCTTATCCTGTCACTGGATGCCATTAAGGAGGATCTGGTTTTCCTCCTTTGCACTCTCCTGTAGATAACACATCACATTCGTCCTGAGTATTCTCCAGCTCCAGGATGAACAGTTGCAGCTCTCTCAGCCTACCCTCATTTGTCAGATGCTCCACTCCATCAGCTTCACAGCCCTTTACTGGACTCACTCCACTGCGTTCACATCTCCTTTGCAGTGGACAGCCCGGAGCTGGACCCAGCACTCCTGGTGTATCTCACCAGTGCTGAGCAGAGAGGAAGGATCATCTTCCCTGAGAACTTGCACAGTCACCACAACTTTTCAAAAATTATTGGCAGTGATGTTGAGATGACACCAGACAGCTGCCTCAGCACTTGTGGCAGCATCCCATCACAGCCCATGAACCTTCATACATCAGTTTGTTCCTATATTCCCTAACCTGCTTCTAAAAAACTGAGGTAAAAAAAGACATTCATCATTTTAGCATTCTCCTTGGGCTTTGTGACCATATTCCCATTCAGCAGCAGGTCCACATTCTCTAGAACCCTTCCACAGAATCTTTAATGTAATGTCATTTAAAAAAAGCTAATTCCATATTTGCATATTAATTAGTGAAAATAAATCTGCAATTCTCTTTTCAAAACTATTTACTGCATGAGGAAAATTCTCCCAATTTCTACTGAAGCTTTCCTGTTAGAGAAGAATTAACTAACAGACAGATTTTGACATGTTTACTCATAATGAACTCAAGAGGACCTGAAGTTTGCGTAAGTATAGACTGCAAGATTTGACCCTCATTTCTTAATACTTGAACTGTTTCATTAAACATTCTTAATTCTCTGTATTTTAAGTGATTACTTGAATTTACCTCTCAAAGCAATAATTTAGGTTGTCCAGGCTACTTTACCAGTTTAAATGTATAAAAAAGAAATGCTTTTTCTACTTTAGTTGGTGATTCTAATTCAGCAGAGCACTTTATCACGTATTCATATTTTATAAAGTCAATTTGTGCATATGGAACCTTACTTTAATAGAAAATCAGCAGGGGTTTACACTTTGTGCACAACTTCAAAACTTCCCCAACAAGGGTGAATTCAATGTGGTTTTATTCAATAATTTGTTTTCATCTATTTTAATATAAGCTGTGTAGCCAGTGCTCAAATTGTGAGTGATCACCTAAGTTTCATTTTCTTTTTTTAAATGATCTCCCCTCAGACTGCACTTCAGACTTGCTTAACTGTGTGAACACGTTTAAGCAAATGAATAATTCTGCTGTCACATACTATTACACATGTAACTTTCTGTAACAGTTAGGAAGTTGTATCACGTTCATTAAAGTTTCTAAACAGTGTTAAAAATTGGCTTAGACTGCTCCAGGACTATCTTGAGAAACAAGAAAAACACGCATTACCAGAGTTCTGCAGTAGACCAGGCTTACAGTACTTTCTATTCCTTTTAAAAAGCAGTGCTAAATTGAATACCAAAATGATCTTGGAACAAAACCTGAATCATATGTAACTTCTCTTGAGTGTAGTGGGAGAAAAATTAAAGTCTCAGATAATTAAAATAAGAACATTACATAAATATTATTCCTAATTAGATATGAAGGAAATATGCCTTTCCCTTTAATGAAAAGCAGCTGAATTAGTAGTTTCTTAATATATCTTAATATATCACAGATGAAAATAAATTAAGACACTGGGAATTCAGTCACTTGAAGCATTCCCATTCTCAAACATTAAACTATCACCAATGGAGTTATCTGCACAGTCTAATTTAATACCAAGGTACCTTAAGGAATACAGCTCTTAACTGGAGAACTCAAGGTAGACACCTCTATCACCTTCTACCTGAGCGTCTCTCACTGTACCAGGGCAAGGAGACAGCCCTCCTATCCTAGGCAATATTGAATCATACCTTCCTTGTCAGGCCCAACCAACACTTACTTTTGTTTCAAAGCTTTTGTTTGCAATTTACAGGAGTCAAATTGGTTCCTTTTCAAAACAGCTAGAAAACACTCTGCTTTGCAATGACAACCGCAGCTTTCCTTTTTTTGAAGAAAAACAAGTGGTATAAAAACTACAAATAAAAATTAAGACTGAGAGCTACCACTTGGCTTATTTTATAAAGAGTGTTAATAGACAAAAACTGTTCCTCGTTAATGTGTGTACATAAGATATCACATTTGGGACATGCAGATTTAGGAAGGGCATCCTAATGGACCATAAAGATCAACCAAGTCAATTGCTATTTTCCAGGGCTTAACTCCCTAAGCTCAAAAACATTCACTGCAGTACTCCTTTTGCTACAATGCAGCACTGAGTCATGACCACACTTCCAGGACTACAGTCATCTCTGGAACTGTGAGCTGCAAGGATAAGCTGGATCCAGCACAAGATGACACCTCCGCAGCACACATCACAGCAAGGGCCAAAGGCTGAAAGGTCGAGGACTGAGGAGACTGCTGGGTTATTTTAGGAATCAAGCACTGGCTGTTTTCACCAGTCACTGCATATCCTGCTTAATTCTGAAAGAGCTGTGAGTTCATACAGCAAATTTTTTATTCTGCAAATATTTTATTCTTTTATTCAAACGTACTGCAAAGCTTAAAAGAGAAAGAACTCCCAAATTCCACACAACCAACACCAAAAGCGTTGGGACAATATTAAGAAAAAGCAAGATACAGCAAACAAGCAGGCTCAAAATTAATAAAAGTTATCAGCTTCTACCTAGCTATGTATCTCTGCCAAAAAAAAAAAAAAAAAAAAAAAAAAAAGAACCTCATAAAACAAGTTGCACTAGAAGTCAACCAGCAAATCCACTACGAAAGCAAGATCCAGAGCTGGGGCCTCCCTCTTTCAGGTAAAAAAACTCTGCCTCCAGCACCCCATGATTAAACCCCAAGGGAGGAGTACTTGGACAATAGAGGACAGTGTTAGATCATATGCCACATTCTCTCCAAGTGTAACTTTCACTTATTCAATCATAAATTAAAAAATTCAAGTTGTATTTCTGTGCTAAATATTAGGACAACTCTCCTATCCATCAACATGTAGAGTTACTGAGGACTCACCTTGCTTTGAGAACCTGGGAAACAGTATAAAAGTCACACATAAAACTCAAGTTATAAACCCTTGAGGACACCTCATAATTCCAGGAAGACTGACAGAAAACCCCTTTAAAGTTATGCCACTTGCTAGCCTTTTCTGGAGTTCCGCAAGTCACGATTTCTTCAAGACTGATCAGCAATGCTGACAGAGTCTGTAACTTGTCTAGATGGGGTACAGAGGTTACCAAGGACTTTTCTTAAGCTTTGTCTTTAAAATCCTTCATGTTATTCCCACATACAGGTCTTCTCCAAAAAGCAGAACAGAAGACTAGTACTACTTGAGAGTACTCCCCCTGCCCTCCTCCCCAACAACTTCAGCTGAGCACAGAACAAAATACACACTTTTGAGTTGGTGAAGAAGTGTCTAGAACAAGATTTTTATGATGATAGTTATTAGATTATTTAAATTGGTTGTCTTTATCTTTCAAAGTTACATGGCATTTTTCACCCATATTAGAAAACAACAAGCTGGTTTTCAGGAGCAGAGCAGCCAAACTATTAGCATGATAATCAGATCACAGTAACAGGTAATTGTTTTGGGTAAGCCAAGATTGCAGCCTCTCCTACTTGTTAGGACAATATCAGAATGTTGCTGATCAACAAGTAGAAAATAATATGCACTGGCTGGCTTTCTAGAATAATTTGCAGGCTCCATAGTTTCTTGTTTTAAATGTGGTCTGACTGACACTCCTCTTAGATGACTGTATAGGCCATTTCCTTCTTGTGTATCAGGACAATATCCCTGCAGGCATTAAGGCATTACTTACATATTCTCAATACTCACAACTAGGTTTATTTTACAATGATAATGTTCTATCCTTTCTGAAAAGAATGAATGATACAGTTGTTTTCATTTTTTCCCTTCCATTTTTCCTTCTTTCCTGTTCAGTACCTTTTTTTGCAGCACAATTCCCTTCCTCATCATCCTTCTACCTGTGAATATTCATCTTGGAAACCCTTTTTTCCCATGTCTGTACATTCTCTAAAGTTCTACCTTCACCTAGGCTGCTTATGTTCCACAGTGGACATTTTTCCCAAGTGATTTGTTTAATGGCCATTTAATACTGGAATCTAGTAAGGTCTAACTCATTTTTGCATTATCAGCTTTTTTGTGGGTCTCTGAGAGTCATCTGACATTTAGAGTTGGATATGATTGCAATTATCCAAAACTCAGCAAGGCTTCATAATTTTTAAGATGACAAATTCAGCCTAAACCAAGTTGAAACAAGAGTGTACCAAACTTGTCAGGAAAAGGACTAAGAAAGCCATTTAACTTGAAGGTTTGGGGAATGTCAGGTTATGAGGGTTGGAGAAGGGGTTTTATGCAACACAATCCAGAATTTTGGTTCAAATCTTGTGTAAAGCAAGGCATGCCCATACAATAAAAGATATTTAGTGTAAAAATAATAAATCAAATGGCTGCCCTAATATATGTAAACATCTTTGAATGCAGACTGCATTGAAACACACATTCCCAGGAATGCAGCTTTACATTTACATAAGGTAAAATTAGGTACCAACAACGAGCACAGCAGTCAAGCTCTCTACAACATTTGGTTCACCTTACTTTGCTCCTGCTGCTCAAGTGGTTCAGATATATCTGGTTATCTGCACAAAAACCTGATGTGGGACATCACCAGCCACAATGCATGCAGGTTACATAAAAGAATTGACAGTAGAAACAATAACTGTATCAACTGTGAAATTTACATCCAAATTAATACTTAAAACTGAACGAAATGACCTTGTGAACCAATCAGTACACACTTGTAGTCAGCAAGCCTAAACTTCTAGATTACTAATGATTATTTTTGCCATGCTTTTTGTGTATTCTTACAGTACTACTGATCTGGCTACCTCCCATATAAACACATACCAATGAATCTTGTTGTTGTGTTTTTAAGTGACACCGGTTTTCCCCCTTGCCTTGACCATTGTCTACCTCTCAGGGACCACCACCATCACACCTTGAAACAGCTGCAAACTAATACAACAGCCATCACACGCACATTAAACGTGCTTTAACATTGTGTATTATGAATGCAAACTTTTAAAAAATAAGAAATACTCAATTTTTTTTTGCCATCTAACCTAGCTGGAAAAAAACTAATATAATCAACTTTGTTGCACAGTTAGATTCTACATAGCCTCTTCAGGAAAGCCTTCTTTGCCAGAGCATAAGGTATACAGAAAAGACATATGCAATGTTAAAGGGAATCTTTAAAGCTCCCTTCCAACCCAAACCATGTTGTGATTCTATGACATTGTAAGCACTGTTAATGCTGCTGCACAGAATCGTCCCAGGCTTGTGATTTGCTGGTGAGTGTGAAAGTACACTGGGGAGAACCACTGCACCCTGCTCCTCCCTCCTTTCCGAAGTCACCATCTGAAACAGAACAGATTCCATGAACCTCGAGCCTGACTCAGTGCAGTCATTCTTACGTGGACTAAATGAGTGGAGAGATGTCTTCAAACCCTGATACCCATGAATCACATACAGATGCTTGATGTAACAGTGAGAGGGTGTGCCTGGAATTATTAAAAGGGAACCAAATGACAAGAAGAACAAAGACAGGTGAAACTGCTACAACTCCATTTAGATAACTGCTAAGAAATATGCATCTTGTGAGACTCCTGCCACTAGGATAGACATAAAGAGACCAAGCCTGTTGTCAAACAGAAAGGGTAACTAAAAGGTTAAGACAGGAAAAGGAAATCAATTTGTCCATCTTGATGACAGGCAAAGAAATTGCCCAAGTTATCTATCTGGTAAAAAAATGGGAAGGAGAGAAAAAAAAAGTCAGGACACCATTTGAAAATCATAGATGTCACACTGGCAGCCTTTCTCTTGCTCTCTCCTTTAATAACTGTTTCAGCTGCAAGACTACTACATCTTAAAATCCCAAATTACTCCTGATCATTGTTGTAGAGGAAATGAAAAGGATCTTTGTACAGCAAAAAGATCAGTGTTAGAAAATGACTCAAAAAACAATAGTTTCGCATTTTTGAGAGAAAAAAATTAGGTATGCTAGGATATTAGATTGCATTACATTGACACAGGCAGTTTTTACTGAAGAATTCAAGAAGGCATGAGGATGGCCCAGCAACCCACAAACAAGAGAAAAAAGCTAACTGAACATCCAATATAGATGTACTCCTTTACTAGGAAAAAAAATTTCATTGGCTGCCTAGCAAACCTTTCAATAGGCTCCTTTCAGAGGAAAACATATTTTTCATTAGACGGTACCTGGTTAAAGTGGTTTTTGAATGAATGAGTTTCAATATTATTAAACCATGAGAGACACATGCTCGAGCATTAACCTGTTCATGCTCACAGGGTAAGTCTGACAAATATCACTTTTGCAAAAAATGCAGTGTTTCTACAAACAGACAGTAACCAATAAGAAGCTAAACTGTCATAATGTATTGAAAGTTAAGAGTTTGGGAACAAATTTTATTGAATTTCATAAATATTTTGGTAGGTTTGTTTTCTTTCTTCATTAAGTAATGCTTTAAGACAGGTATGGACAAGCTAGAGTTTCTGTTACACAACAGCAAGCTCCCATGATAAACTTGATTACAATAACCCTTTCAGCAATGAACTTCCTCCTCAGCTTTTTTTTCTTTCAAATAAAAGCCTCACCCTCGCCTCTTTTCATTCTGCACTACTTTCTACTGAACAAGTACTGCATGCACCTGTCAAATGCACAAAAAATACAGAATTAGGCAGGAAAAAAAATCCCACAGATAGGAAAACACCCACCCCCAACAAAACTAAGATTACAAAGTATCTCAAAACACCAGCAGACAAAAGCAGGAATCACTGGCTTGTTTTGGAAAGTAAAAGCAGCAAAGATGATTAGCAGAATTTGTATAGACAGAATTTTATCCCTCTTAGGAGACTTTTTTGTTAAATAAACAAGAATGACTGGCTTCTGTCTTAATTTGAATTCTTTAAATAGTTACTACTAAGAAAAAGAAATTAAAAAAATCAGATGGTAATTAAGGTCATTCAAATTTTAGTCAGGAAAAGAGACTCTTACACATGAGACCTGGAATGTTTTGAGAAGAGAACCTCAGCAAACAAAGGAACGTGTCTAAAAGGCAGTCTGGTGGATATACTTTCCAGAGAATCAGAAAGCCACTGGCATTCCAGTCTGAACACTCCAGAAGAAAACAGCAAGCATTTTGACCTGCATTCATGAGTTCATTAATAGATTTAGTCAGGAATTACTCTGTTTGAATCAGACCCAAACTAAAACACAAATAGGCAATCCACCAAAACCTAGAGTGTTAGACAATCCAAACGGCAGCAGTTTCCTGAGAACTATGCGATGACTTGAAGTCATGGGCTTTAGCCAGCAGCACATTATTAAGGGATACAAAATCCTTCCAAAAAGCCAGTGTGAAAAAAAATAACTATATACAGGGACCACTTTATAGCATTTAGAAACTCTTCAGGTTTCCTCATGACTGTGCCACAAACCCACCCCACTGCCTCAGGCAGGAGCCTTTGTCCCAGTTTTCCACCTTGTGATAGAGCAGCACAGCACGACCCCTGAGAGCCCAGCCCTGGAGGAGCAGCCGCCAGGCAGCGTCACATGATGAGGGGGAATGAGCAGCAGCAAAGGACGAGAAAGAGTCAAACATTCTGCAACTGAGTTGGCTTCACGTGGTGTGCACTAATGTGGGCTTAAACTCACATATTAAATGAAGAAAAGGAAAAGACATACAGAGCATCTCACCACTTCCTGCATGCTGAACTGAGACGCTATCTTGGTTTAGAAACATTGTGAGATGAAATTAAGGACTACACCCTAGTGCACTTACACAGTCTCAGCTAAAAGCATATCCACTTCAGCAATTCCTAAATTCCATATGCTTAACTTCAAAACCTTAATCACTATTAAAACAAATGAAAAGAAGACAGTATTAGCTTAATCTATTCACAAATCCAAGATATGTGCTTACTTTTAGGGCCAGAAGAGGACTGCACAGAACTGAAGAAACCATTTAGAAATATTAAGGGTATAAGGGTGAAGTGCAAAAATCCTTAAACTTCCATCTCTGTCAGCCGAGGATGGCTCCCCCATGACCTAGAATTTATTTACCCTTACATGGCTTTTTGCATTTCTCCTCTTGCCACATTTCTAGGCCAGGCTTCTTGCAAGGATTCTTTCTTCCTCCTGGCATTGGGATCACTGCTACTACTCAACAGTAAGGAATTTTACATTGTGAGTTACTGAACAAGCAATTCCCTCGGTTCCTCCACCAAAACAAACCAGAAGATCACTAGAAAAATATAAGCATTAAAAAAATCTTTTTTCAAAAAGCAAAGTTTTTGCCTAAAACAATGTGCAGTCTTCATTGCTTAGAATTCTTTACCATAATCTAGACATACCCCTTTTATGCAACGATTTTGCATACTTTTACCATTTAGTCATTCCTCAACATTTTTCAAGTTAAGTAAGAAACGTTCCCAGATCTCTAAATCTGAAACTTTATGGGATCATATTTAGTTCACCTAACTTAAAGGTTTGAACTATGACTTAAAATAGTTACTGTGAGATAATTAGTTAATGAAAGATGGAGTTTTACAATCTTTAAAAAAGTCTCCCCAGAACACAAAACTTACAAACTGAAACTGTAACTGAAATCCCAGAACAAACTAAAAAGTGGCTGTACCACATCAATCCAAAAAGATCTACTTAGCCTTGCATCCAGCAGCAAGGAAGCAAAATGTGCAGGAAGGGATCTATGAACCAAGCAAGGCATGGCATTACCAAACGTCTGTCCAGCTTCACACCATTTGTGGCCAAGTCAGCAGTGAGATCCCTGCTTTTGTTTTTGTTCCAGATCCCTTTCCCTTCATGGCATTGGTACAGTCAGCATCTGGCCTTTTTAACGTCCAGAACATCTTCTAACATAAGGAGTTTCACCAGTTACCCACAAAATGTATGAAGCCTCATCTCCTGCTGTTTGATTCTGAACCTGCAGGCCAGTAACCTCTTCTGACACCTCCCCGTCCTTGTATTGGAAGAGACAATGAACAATTGCCTCCTAAATATGTTCTACAAACTATCACCACATTTTCCTCTCAGTGACTTCTTCTTTAGGTTGAAAGGTAAGTAGATAACATTGTTTCATGTAGGAAAATTGTCCCTAGGTTTGATAATCCTTGTGACTCTCCGTACCTCTTAGTTCTTCTGCAACTCTAAGAAAAGGGAGGGTAAGAAAAGCAAAACACCCAATCAAATCTCCATAGAGTATTTAAGATACAGGTGCATGACAGTTTTATACATTAACATAAAATTGTTTTGATCTCCATTCTTTTATTAGATGTCAGGAGTTATTAGAAAATAATTCCAATGTAGCTGGGCTACAACAACCACACGTTCAAAAACTGCATCATGAAGGGATTACAGAATCCTGTATAAGTAAGATCACACAGATATTTAAACTAAGGCTGGTACATAAAAGTAATAGCATTGATAACACCAGCTTTCAGAGAACACTACAAATCAATTTTTCTTAATACTGTTTTCTCCACATAAAGATATTTAAGTGAACTGTTGGACTGGAAGAAAATCTGAGAAATTTCAAGAAGTATTGCTCCCTTTGTATTCTCATGTAACCTCAGAGCTTCATACATATATCTCAGCAGATGCAAAATGGGGAAGGTTTGACTTGTTCCAAACTGGTCATAACAGAGAATTCAGAATTTTATCAAGAAAAAAGAGAAAAAAAGTGAAAAAACACACAACTGAATAGAATTAAGACGACTAACCTGTACGTATACTTTTGTTTTCACTGGAACTTTTGGTTTAAAATTAACATTATTCTCTAAAAACTACTGCATCTGTAAGTAATCTTTACTTGTATAAATGACATGCATTTTACTTTTTCCTACAAGGTTTACTCATCAAAACTGGACAGCAGCCCATTTCATTTAAAAAACCATCTTCGGACTAGAAAAATCATTTAATATATCAGTAGCGTTTCATTGTTGTCATCTATCGAATAAGCAACACTAAAACAGTCACCAAGTGTTATATAATTTCCACAATAACAATTACAGCACAGTTACCACACACAGTACTCAGAATACAAAAGTATACAGAGAATTTTACTCCTCCTTAGACACTGGGATAAAAAACATAAAGCCCTAGAACAATGATTCACTTCATCTGTCCCTCCTAGAAGAGTACTATAATTAGGAGACTAAATCCACACCCACAAATAAAGAAACACCAGCACTTAAGAAATACTGTCAAGTTTATAAACTTCTATTCACAAAGTCTTTAATGAAGCAAATGCTAATCCTTCTGCTTTTAAATTGATGAAATTATAGTACCATAAATAGCATCTTTGATATAAACAATCACAAAGAATGAACTATCATTTGCTGTATATAAGCACTCAGCCACACTGCATCCAACTTAGGGTACAAATAAAAGAATGACACCAGCAAACCTAAGGGATGCATTAGCCTGAAGAGTAGGACAAATACCTGTATTTTTATCAATGCTAAAAAGTCACCATGAGATTTCCAAGGATCTTCAGTGGTCAGTATTACAGCTTCATGTAAACATGTGCCACTAGCTATGAGCTGAGTGCTCTACAGCCATTCCTAAGTGACACCGTCCCCACAAACAATGTGCTTTACCCCGAGCACTTCATGGTTCAGGTACAGAACTTGCTCTTCCCTGTGCTGCAATAAAGGTCACTGGTCATCTGTTTTATTATGGGATAAGATATTAAGTCTTTCAGTGTTCGAAAGAATGATGAAGAAGTATGTAGGCTTTGTTCTCAGTGCAGGGTGGGAAGAATTACCACTGTGAGTGAAAACAGCATGCAAACTTTACAGGCTTGTACAGACCTCCAGGAAAAGAGCTGAGTGTAGGCAAGAAGAGAGGAGCATCAATACTCTAATAATAGTCCCTCTGCTAATCTCTATCTATCCTTCCTCTTGGATCTACATTTGAGTGATCTAATGAACATACTCTCAGTAAGCGAGAGAGGTAGCTACTTTTCAAAGCTTCCCAGGGAAGATCCTATCTCAGTTTATACATTTCAAACACGGGAAAATATTTGTGATATGCTCCTGACTGCAGGAAATGAAACAAAAACAGCTTGAAGTATCTAAAACAAAATGCAAACAAGTGTTTCCAATGTAAGTCGAGCAATACACTAAGATACAGGAGTGATAGTTTCCTTGTGTTATTTACAAATTCAAAGAACTAGTTCTCAATAAACCAGTAATACTGATGCTACTTCTGGTCAGAACATAAATAAATCATTTAACCAATCCTAGAAGCATATTTTATATAAACCCCCTCACACTTTATAACAAGCTGGCAGAGATTATTAGAAATTACTAGTGATTGAATGCCGAATTACTTCTAAAATAGAGCCATTACCCTCGATAGCCCAGGTCTACAACCAGTTCCTAGTTTTGCTTGTATACTGCAGGTAACTGTCAAGGCACTGAGCAATTGTCTTTCCTTAATCCATGAGAAACCTTCCAATTTTATGTTTTCCTCCAGGCTACTTGACAGTTCTTCTGCCCCCAACATTCACAGGGAAATCAAAATCAGGAGTCTTAAACTACTTAAACTTCTTAGCTAAATTTACAAAACAAAATGGCTTTTACTATGCTTGAACAAAGCTGAATTGATTCACATACATTTTTGTGGCACATCCCCATGTAATTCAAACCAGTTTTTACCAAGCAACTGAATTGTTGGATGGTGACAAGGCACAAAGTGTTTATATGGTGCAAGTATTAACAACCATATTCCAACTGCAATATTGCCTGTAATAAAGAGAATAAGAGAGAGGGTATAAATCTGAGGCTCTGTGTCTTCAACCTGCTTTCCATGGCAAAACTCTGCAACATTTAACTATACTGTAACATAAATTAACTTTACATCATCATTTTGAACATGGATGACAAGTCCCACACTGGGTAATACTGCACAAGGATACAAGTCCCAAGTTTAAACCTTGTTCTCAAGTGGTAGAGAAAACAACACAAAAACATGTAACTCCTAAATGTGAAAGCACAGGCATTAGACCTCTCCAAACACAGTCATGGTAGGTCACTACACTCACAGACAAGTCCGCAATATTCCTTTTTATTGTGGAATAATGGGATAAAGGGAAAACCACAGGAAAAAGAAGATTCCCTTTCTGAAGCAGAGGGGGTGTTTGACTGCAGTGCTGTTCCTGTAGCACTCCAGGACAATCTCCTGGATTAAAAAAAAAAAGACAAGAAACAGCACTATAGATATTCTGCAATGAAACAAGATGTTAAGGTGATTAAGCCATAAGCAGAAAGGAAACTAAAAAACAGACAACCCTGAATTTCAATGCCACAGGTAAATGGGTAAGTCATGAAACAAATATGAAGAAAATCAAGATTGTTTTGTCACTGGAAAAAGAAAACAAATCCATATCATTAAAATCATATGTAAGGAAGAGAAAAATTTATGTCTGCAAAAAACCAAACCACTATCTGATAAAATGGAGTATTTTACAAAGGAGAGGCACAGATAATTTACACACAAGAAGCTTCAAGGAAATAACTAAAGAGTTCTCTGAAACACAAATGGTTTTTAAATAATCTTAAGAAATCCTAAACATCAAAGGACTCTCCACATTAATATGCAGTATTTAAAAAAATGTAAAAGGGGAGATTCAGGAACTCTAGAATGATTAGCTTGGCATGGATCCTGAACAAAATAATACTATGGCAATGGGAAAAATAGAAGCTAAAAATATCCTGTCAGTCAAGCAACCTTCATAAGGTCAGAAGAGGAGAGCAGAGAGCTGACTGAAGCTCCAGCTCCCACAAGAAGCTGATCTGAAAAACCTTTTTATTTCTTCATGGGAAAGCTAAAGGGGACCCAAATCAAAATTACCACCAAGTCTCACTGGGAGAACGTAACTCATAATTTACTCAAAAGTCAAGAGCTGCTCTGTGGGAAGCAAAGCATGCAGAACAAAGGAGCAAAACAGAAGCATCCTTGATACCAGAGGAGTAGCTTGGCAAATTCCTCTCAGAAATCGGATCTCTCAACTCTTCAGCAGAAGTGAGCTTTTATTGAAGCTGACACAGAATGATGGGTGACAGAAGGACTAGTGTCAGAGAAATATGGATATAAAACTGCTGCCACAAATAAAGTCAAGCAACACTAAAAAAAAAGGAAAAAAAATGGAAAAGAAGAAGAAAAAGAAAATATAAACTACAGAATACTGTAAAAGAAGAAACCAAAGACCTGGAAAGTTTCCAGGCAGCATGGAGAAGAATGATCATGCCTCAATGGTTCAAGAAGCCTTTCACTCTTAAATAAAAGAAGAAATAAATTTAACAATCCAAGCTAGGGAGGGTGTGTGTGTGTGAATGCTTAAGTGCAAGGTATATATTCCTCCAACACAAATAAAATAAATCCAAAGCATCTTACAAAATAAAGCACTCCACGCTCAAGTGGCACATTCTCAAAAGAGCTGAAATTTTCCAGTCTGCTTTATAAATACATTATAGTACCTACTTCAACACATATCACATATTACTTTTAGGAAAAGGAAAGCCTTGGATGAATTCGAACTTTTCATAGAGCAGCTAACATTTGTTTTTCAACTCTTCAATTTTCCATCAAAGCCAACATAGTTCACAATGGAGCATGAATAAAAAGTCCTTATTACACTGAACATAATGAGAGCTCCCCAGACTACCAGCCTAACCCAACACTGACAAAAGAGACATAACTTTAATGTGGAATGATAAGCTACTAAGCCTGAAAGAAAAAAGGTATCAGCCAGAAGAAAGGAACAAGAAGACTTTCAGTTAGGTGGGATAAAGAGAAGAAAATCCTGATGTGCTTTTGACTTTCATGATTGTTCTCTCTTGTCCACAGCAGTGATTTATGACAAGCAACAGCATACTGCTGCCACTTTTGAAGAGTTTTCCATGGGTAAAGGTAAGGAAGATGTGAACATCACTCTCAGATGGAAGTTTAGGAAACGTATCTGTGTCATGGTAAAATCAGAAGAGTAACACCGGGAGTTTTTTAAGAATCAAGACATCTAGGGATGGAAATAGGTGAATTATATAGAGCAGAATTCAAACTAAACAGTGATTCTGTTAATATAAGTTGAAGGTTGGATGTGTAAAAAGAAATAAAAAATAAGAAGTTATACTAAAACAACCCAAAAGTAATGTGGATGGCAATTTTATCATGTTGCAAGGTCAAAGCTGTTAAAGTAAATACATTTCTTGTTATAGAATAGCACTACTCAAGGGATCATAAAAACAAACAACACAGGAAAAAGAGGAATGGAATTAAATTACAAAACAAAAAAGGAAGTATTTTTAAGATGCAGGTTTCTGGACAGCAAAACTAAAACATTTAGTGGCCTTGTAAAAGAGAGAAGGTTTCAAGCAGACTTAGAATTGTGCGGCTACTTCCATCCAAGAGTAAGGAGGGTGTAGGGAGAAAGGCTTATATAGAGGAGCCATTCCATGACCACACTCCAGGGCAGAAGTAGCAAGGATAATTTAGTAAATACCCATTCCTTTTGTCTTTGAGGGCAGGTTGGTGGACAGTTCTGAACAGAATTCGACTAACACCCACCAACTTCAGCCTCCTCCCGCCCCCCACCCTCCTTTAAGAAAAAAGGATTCTTAACTCCTTCTTTCCTACAATCATTATTTTAAAGTTGGAGAAGAGACTGAGAGAAGGGAATTCCACTGAAGTCACACACTGGGCTCCTTGCCAAGTCCAGATACTTGTGCATCTAGAGACAACCATTCCCAAAGCTCCTTAGGACAACAGGATCTGAAAGATCCTTATGAGACTACACCTAACCTGTTGCACACAGCACATACTCCAAAGTGACGTGTTTGTTATCTTCAATACTTCAGTAAATCATGTTGCCCAATAACCATGGGAGTGACCTGCTTACCCATATATACATGTACATTTAAATTTGTGTGTGTGTGAAGAATGTGAGAATCAAAATCAAAAATTACATTTGGACTAAAAATCCATTTACAATCCATTAAAGGTAAAATACACCAAAAATAATGAGTTTTATAGAAAGTAATGAAATCTAAAGGTAAGTTTGAGACAGCAAAACACAACCAACTTTAAAGCACAAACAAAATAATTACATAAAAAGTAATTTGGTAAACAGTCCTGAGTCAAAAAAGTAAGGACAGACAAATCTGGCAAGGACAAGCTGCTGCTAGTTTAAAAGAAAAGGGATGCTTTAATCAATTTTGTATGAGAATAAAGATGAATCCCAAAAAGCAAAATAGAGGATGCGTATCTTAAGGATGGATCCCTACTTCAAGCAGAAACGGAAGAGGGAATTTGTGTGTAGCTCCAGTGTAGGACAAATAGTATCAATAAAATAAAACAAGCTGAAATCAAATTATCCACTGAACTTCACATATACTAGTACTGACTTACAAACACAGTTTAACTCCTACACTAATGGGCTTTAAAGGAAATAAATATCCTGTACATTAAAAAGGAAACCTCCACCTAAAAGAGAAAAGATGATTGTGCTTATCAAAGACATATTGGCTACTGGCACAAGCCAGTGCATCTCAAAGCAGGGATTTACTGTAGTTGAACAAATTGCAAAACAGCAAAAAAACCCCCTTGATCTCATGCACAGAACAAACCAAAACCTTAAGTATCTTATTCTTTCTTGATACATAAAAAAAAAGGTTTTAATCAAATGGAATAAGAATACTTGTTTTAGAAAAAGGAAATTCTGCTTTTTCTCTCTTGTACTGGGAAGTTAGAACTTCTGAACTAAGCAGGAGCATCTTATTACTGCTGTTGTTTGCCCTGTAAACCCTCCAAACATCATTAGGTAAAACACATTTTTCCAAAGGCTAACTTCTAACATACACATGATTTTAACAGAGGAAGGGATAAATAGGATGAATAATCAAGTAAAAGCTTAGAAAAGAGACTCGGAGGAACGGAGAGATAAATAACTCATTTTACACAAAGAACTTCTATAAAGTACTTTTATCCTTCCTAAAATACTGGCGAGGTAGTACCTACCTCCAGCTAGCACCTGACACCTGTCTAATAGTTATGCATCATGATAAAGATGATGTGGAGAGCTGGAGGCTCCTTTTCTCTTTACTTGTGAGAGAGTCAAGCCCAGAGCTCCCAGACTTCTGGACAGCAGTGTCCACAACCTTTGTGGCAGGTATTTAAATAAAGTTCACTTTGATAAGAATGAAGAATTATGCCCTTCTTGTAAGCTGTTCCATTACTAAAATATGAAGGGCCTCTCCTTGTACAGAAGATGCCGCAATCACCTCTAATTGCTAAACAGAATGCAGAACAGGGAAAAATGGTCAGTGATACAGACTCTATTCCTGAGTTACCCAGCACAGAAGTTCATTACAGCTGGGAAGCCTGAAACTAGTCACAGTCTTTGCACATTAAATACTACTAATAAATGACAAGGCACAAAAACCCCTTGTGCATGTATATATAAACACATCACTACACAGAAAGTAGATGTGACTCACCTTGTAATAATGTTGCATTTATTTTTCTAAAATCTGTAACAACTTCAACCTCGTACAAATTCAGCATATTTTGGGTATGTGGGAAATTGTTACTGAAAAAAAAAATCTTTAAGCTACTAAGAATATTTTTCTACAAGATGAGTCTTATCAAGTTAGGCTTCATCTGCACTTAACTGATAAAATGATACTCAGAATGACTTTAAATCCTTCAAGCTAGTACAACATAATTACTTCTTCATTCAAATTTGGGCTGCACAGGATGCAATTAAAGGCACTAAAAATCTGTCGAAACTAAAAAAGAAGACATATGGAATAGTCCTGTCAGTTATCAGAATTTTGGAACAGGCTTGCAGCTTATATTCACCAGACTTGAAGCACAATAAATAATGGCACTAAGGCAACCTACCTGCCTGGTTATAATGGCCTTAATATCATAAAGGTCTTTAAGATAAGTGTCTGTAAAATATTCTATATATAACACAAAGGAGAAAAGAAGGCAAGCTGTATTTTCAGGATGGAGTATTACACAATCTCACTTCCTGCCACAGAACAATAACCTCATCTCTTGTACTTCTCAAAACTCAGAAGTCAAAATTAGGTACAGTAAGCCATGGGTAATCTCAGTGCTACAGTGACAAACATAAGATGTAGGAAAGAGCTAGTAAGGTTTTTGCAATTATCAGCCCAATGATGTAGTAAAAAAAAATTAAAATTAAATAAACCTGAGGATGCATTACTAAATAGCATTGAAAGTAAAGTAGGAGCAGATATTCCTAAAAAGAGGAAGCCACAATAATACTGGAGGGGCTGGAAAACAAATGGTACAGTAACCTTACAGAACTTCACCTATGTATCTCAATGAAAACAAAGTTAAGAGATTACTTGATTAGCATTCATATCTACTTATACTTTGGAAGTGAGGGGTGCACCTCTATCCCAAAAGTAGTAAGATCATCCAAGGGCAACTGTCATCTTCTCTCTGCAAATAGGATCTCCCACTTTGGCATATGGTACAAGCTTTACAGTTGCAATTCGTAAGACAAAAACAAATCCAGAGGATGGAGGCAAAGGACAGAGAGAATGAGAATTTAAAAGGCTTTAGAAAAAGGTTTGTGCCCATATTACAAACTAATGTATCCTTTCTTTTAAGGAAATATCTAAGACAGAAAAAAAAATCAAGAGGTTTTATATTAAATTTATCCTGATTTTTAAAATAATTTATCCAGACACAAAAGCAGTGGTATAAAAATAAAAATATAAATGCTACAACTTCTGAAGCTACAGCTCCTGAACAACTCATGACCTGCTGAATATAAGCAGCATATTGGAGAACGGTAATGCTACTTGCAACATCATTACTGAGGGCTTGAGCTACAAAACCATTATAGCAGACTAAAACCAACCTTCTCCTGTCAGCTGAATTGCTGCTTTCTGCTCTTAAAAGATAAGATTTTATTTGCACATTTCAAAAATCCATAATAAATCTTCTTTATCTGCATCACGAACACCATTGGGCAACTGTTACCACAATACATCGTAAGCTTAAGTATGGGAAATTTACATTTCACTCGAGACTTACCCATCACTACTGAGCTCCTAAAAGGGCTGTAAGCGCTTATGTAGATTTTAGGCTTGATATATTTCAACTAGTACAGCAAGAAACAGAACAAGAGATAGCATCTAAACCATATTTTATGAAAAGAATATGGAATTACAAACAAATTCAAAAGATAATTTAAATAAGCACCAAAAAGGATAATATATTGCCCTTAGACGTGAAACCAAATCCTATTTCTGAGTATTTCAAGAGCAGTTCTAAATACCTTCTTCTCCACAAGCACTTATTGATTTCATTTTAACTTAGATAATCAGCTTAATAAGACTGGTTAAAGATTAAAGCACTGAAGAGTCACAAAGTGCACTGGTTTCCACACAGGCTCCAGCACTGTGAAACATGAACCCTAGTACATAACAATAGATTTAATCGATCTATTAGTACAGTGAACAAAACAACTAAAATACCACAAAATAACTAGGTTTTGATTGTGTTTTTTTTAATCTTTCCCTTTAAGAAAAAAATTACCTCTACACAAAAGATCTTAAGATCAAGTCCACATAATTTCATCTTCTCCGGAAAATGCTGAAAAACATTCAAATATGGAATATGACCTTCAACAACAAACCTGCATTAAAAAAAAAAGAAGATCAAATCAAGAAAGTATTTAGGATGACAAATACATAGGTTTATTATAAAATTAATATACAAATTAACTTCTGATTTGTAATAAAAACGTGGCCAGTCTTCACGAACGAAGATTTTGGGAAAGGTCTTTTCACCTTTCAAGCCTGCGCAATGGATTTTTTAGGTGAGACACAGCCTGCGCTGAACTGAGC
>JAWWLV010000121.1:100022513-100060886 GCA_035041135.1 Platyrinchus mystaceus | reverse complement strand
AAGACTGGCCACGTTAAGTTCCAGCTCAGATATGACTGACAAATGATAACGTTTTGGCAGCAAGCATACAATCAACATGCTTACATAGAGTTTATTCTGCACATTCTTCAGGTACTGCATTTCTGAAACTGCTTTAAGCCTCCTTTGAATGGTATGGAACTTTTTTTTTTTTTCAAATTTCTAAAGCCTTAAGTAAATTTTACTTTGAGAAAACCACACACTTTCTGCTGGCGGAGTTTGAATCAGGAGGAAAGTCACAGAATGATGAGCAAATACACAGAACTGAAACCACATTAATTACATCTGTATGATGATTTTAAAAAAAAAAAAGTATTATTCAGGTATGAATAGAAATGGTCTCCTGTACTACTAAATCACAATAGTTTAAATTTTATTTGCACCCAAGTAATGCATTTTTTTGTTAAAAACTGGCTTTGGTAAGTGGTTGAGAGTATTATTTGATTTTTCTTGACTTTTTCATGTACATACGTTTATGTACATAAAAAATGGGACTTAACAGCAGATACCAATAAAAAGCCACCACCATCAAACCCCTGCTCTTATCCAGAATCTTAGCAGACACCCTCAACAGGCAAAGCAAGCACAGAACATCATGGACCCTCATAAGGGAGCACACTCATTCCACAGTAAAGCACACTGGTAGTCTCACATAGGACTAAGCTAGAAATGCCTTTCTGTCTCCTCTTCTGCAACCTAATTTTGTTAAGAGTACATTAAACTCGTAGAAGTTACCATTACAAACAGAGAAGACTCTTCTTTAAATAACCTTAAGCGACTGAAAACTATGTTCTCTCCTGCTGACTGTGCTGTCTGCACAGGACCTCTCTGATCTTGCTACACAGATTAGTAACTTCTAGGTCTACAAACATTTCATGTCCCTCCTGAGCCTATAGCAATTCCCAAGTTCACCTGCCCTCTCCCAGTCCAGTGCCCTCATCACTAATTGTTCCACCTAGTGTGTATCTATTGAAGTTGAGTAAAATTCTATTTAAAAGCTAATTACTGCAAAGTTTACAGTTATATCCTACTTTTTTTAAGCAGTCTTAGCTGAATTTTCAGTTTAATTAAAAAAATTAATTAAAAGCAAGATTAAAATAAGAAGTGTAGACAAGGTGGTGTTAGGTCAAAGGTTGGGCTTGATTTCAGAGGTTTTTTCCAACCTAGTTGATTCTGTGATAATCAAAACTCTCAGTTAGAATTAACCAATTGTTTATATCAGTTTCTGAAAAGTAAGAGCAATATGAAAAATCACAGTGCCCAATAGTTTTTATTCCAAGACTTTGTGTATTAGTCTCTTAAATGAAGAGGTAAAAGTTGCTGCACAATCCTTCCTAACCAAATTGTGTGATGAGCATTTTGCTAACGAAATTTCAGTAGTTTTCCTCAGCCAGCATTAGTGTTTCCCACCCCAAGCAGAGTTGTGCACTGGCCCACGTGGTCAGTGAGGCCATCCTGCAAACCCATCCCCATTCACTTGCCCTCGCCATCCCACCTGACCTGCTGAGCAGCTCGCACGTCAGTTCCTCAGCTCATTTGAGTCACTCACACTAAATTGAAGAACATAAGCTTTCACAGAATTGACTGAGCTAACCAAAAAGCTCAACATAACTAGCAGGACTTCCCTCCTGGTGATCTGGCCTTGTGTGGTCCTATTGCTCCTCATCCTCTTCCCCAACTGTAACTCACAACAGCAGCAGAAAACCACCCGTTGCTCTGTTGCTTGAAAGGGTTTCTTTCCCATCATCTAACAAACTGAAGAGGCTCACAGATGGTTCCATGAGTGAAAGAGTTGGCAGAGGGAAGGGGATGCATCACACAGGCAGGAGAACAAAGAGAAGCAAGACCGTCCTCTCAACGGTGTCCCAATAGTGGCTCAGCTGATAAGCTTGGGCTGAGACGAGTTAAGGCACAATCACACAATTAGACCTGAAGAGCTGGAACCAGAGAGCAGCAACCTCCTGAGCCAGCACAGCAGCAGCGGGAAGAGGACCGACAATCAGGACCTTCTCTCGGGCGTGGTGTAGTGCTGATGCAGCCAAACCACTCTAACAGCTTGCTGCCTCTGAAATGGGAAATCCCACCCTCCCTTCAGTGCCCTGCAACACACTCCTCCCTGCTGACAAAAGCACTTGTGTGACTTCTCAGAGGATCAGACTGAGAATCAGTTTCTTCCAGCGTTTGCCTCCAACCAGATAGATTCCCAGACTCAGCTGAGTGCAAGAACATTACTGCATATAGGCAGAAAGGGACTGCAATGAAGCACATTAACCTGCACTAAAATGTCCAGTGAAACTTTTACAAAACAAATCTTCTACAGATCTACTTCTTTCAATTATTAAACCCTACTTTAGATAAATGCTACTATCAGGGCAAAAGAAAGAACAGGAATGTTTATGCAGGACCACAGCAACAGAAACTCAGAGCAGCTTCAACTGATGCTAGAACCACATCCTTATGCTGCCAGAGACAAGCAATGTCCAACAAAATGTCTTTTTAAAAAAAGTTATCACTAATTTGGCTGTACCAAGTCAAAGCACTCCAACTGTTAAAGAAATAATTACATATTTTCCAGCTTGAAATTACTGCCTCCATAAGAAAGAATTCTCTTTTCTCTCAGGTTAAGAGCTGCTTTTACATTCTAAAATTGCAGCATAAATAGCCTGCTATGAATACAATGTGCTGCTTTTATCAAGTTTTTAACACTTAATCCAGAAGTCCAGATTTGGAATAGCATTTCAGAACAGCTTCTTCTGTCTGTGGTTCCTCCAAACCTCCCATTTAACAGCGAGATGGTCAAAACACCTGTAAGACTTATGTTCTGTCAGGGAAGTGCTTCAAAACATGACTGACACATACAGTACACAGGCCACGTTCTCTTAATCACAGCAGCAGCGTACATTAGTAAGGTCCAAGTATGAAAAAAATCCTAGGTCCTCAGTGTGCTACAAGGAAATGATGCATCTGTTAAAGCGACACAGTAATGCCACAAACTGATTACAACTTCAGCCTTGTCAGCACAACGAGGTATAACCTTATTTGAAAGGCATTATTTCTAAAGTCTAGCATCTTGAAACTTTTCCCAGAACTCAACTATTTTATTATTTAGATAAATAATATGCATCACGTGGAATATTGTGAGAATATTCACAATGGAAAAGGACTTAATGTGTAGCATAGGCTTGAGCAGATGGTTGTGAAAAATGTTACTTTTAACCAAAACATTCCTTTCAGAGGAAGTAATTGTAGTGTTTTTCTGCTATGTGTGTCAAGTAGCAAGGAGGAGTATATTTTTGGTGTTGTAAATCCTTTAAAAGCTGGCAGATTGCCCCACCATAGTGCCTAAGTATGTATCACAAGGGAGGAGTGGTAGTCAGATGACTTCAGGGTACAGAGAAAACCAAACTGAGGAAAAAACAAAGCAGAACTTTAAACAGAACTCTAATTCAGTTGGTTTAAATAAAACAATTTGCCTACAAAGACTTAAAAGGTAATGCTGATTACTTAATGTTTTCTCTGAATAATTTTCATCTTTGGTCTGTCGTTATTTTGATCTGTGTATCTTAATGCATGCAAAAATGTGAACACTGTCTGATTTTTTTAAACTTAAATATTCAGAAGTAAGAAAACAAATATTTTATGGTAGTTCATGCAATTTAAAATTCTTTCCCCTTCTTCATCAAACCTGTTGAAAGGCAAAGACCTTAAGGGTAGGGAGGGAAGCATGATAACGTAATTACAGTCTTATACAACTATCGTATCATGGTAAAACTTTGCAATACAAATGACATTCTTTTAAACATCACTTTCTGTGCTTAATTCAGTTTGTATGTTCAGTGTATTTAAAGTCACTGAATCATTAGGATTTACTCAGTTTTACACACATAAATTGTATCTAATTAAATGGTATCTTCTCATTCAAATCATCCTATTTCCATTTCCAATTATTCGTTTCGGATTATGCCTTTCTGCACTATATTTGGTACTTGATTTTTTTAATCTCTTCCAGCTTTTTCTACTGCGTTCATGTTTTCGCTAAATCCTTTCAAGTAAGCGTGCTCATCTCTTAAGGATCTCAGTCCAAAGGATGTTCTCCAGGTTCTGAACCATTTTCCTGGATCTTTTCTGTAGTCGCCAGTTTTTAAAGTGCCAAATACAACAATATACCATTCACATGCAAACAAAACAAACTACCTTTCCTCTTAACAGTTGACTTGGACAGTTGTTGTTTGGTCAGGTTTTTTTTCCAACCACACCATTGTACCAAGACAGGAACTTGTGAGGATGTCTTTGCCTGGTATAACCCAACAATATTTCTAGAGAAAGTTTCCAAGATACAATAACCAAAGAAGAGATACTTAACTATTTATTTTTCTCTCCAAAAGGGTAATTAATAATTGTTTAGTCTGAACCAGTTGCTCTGTGCCAGTAATTGTATTTTACTACTTGGATTACATTATTTATTTTCTAATCATTGACAAAAATACAGAGCATGCTATGGTAGTTGTGACTCATACAGAATTTCCTTTGGAAGACAATAGCCAGTAATAAATCTTGTTATTGAAAACCACTTTTGAGTTCTACTAGATCTTAATCTACTCAATAAACACTTCTGTATTGCAGAGTGCTAGTTTGAATCCTGAATACTAGGGCATTTTGCTGAAAATTTTACAGGTATCTTTTATGCAACAACATATCCAGTTCTGCAAATATGCAATAGTTTGAGCGATTCTGGACAATGAAGGACATGGCTGCCCCCAAAGTAAAACCAAAGGGTTAAACTGTTTTGCATAGAAATTAATTAACTAGTACCAACTACTGTACTTCAAGACATACAAACCTCCCCTTTTTTGAAAGTACTTGCAAAAGAGCATCCTTCAACACCCCCCCTTCTTGGGAAGCTTGTATAAAGCTAGAAGAGTGCAAGTGGAACAGGCACTCCAGGGGAGAGAGGCCACGATGGCTCTGGGGTAAAACCTCCCTTGCATTCACCACACTTCCAGCAGCTACACCAGTTATAAGAGCCACAGGAGGAGAATGATGTACTCATTGCCTTTCCTTATAACTCACAGGTTATATATTTGAAAAATAAAAATTAAAGAACTGAAACCTACCATATCCACTGAATTTTGAATCAATTTTTCCTTAATTTTATCTGAGTTTTTAATTTGATTTGCCCATGTAGTTACTTGAGTGTTTCTGTTCCTTAAATTTTGGCAAAGTAGTGCTTTTTCACCTGTATTTTAGAAACACCCAATATTTCAAAAGTCATTTTAAAAGGACTATCAGTATACAAAAGGTCTTCCAATGAAAATCTAGGAATTCCTGAACTTAAACTATTTGGGCCTGATTTAAAATATTTATTGCCAACAAGAAGAGTTGATGAATTACTTTTCATTCCTGAAGTAAATAAGGAATGTGTTCATAGCCTTGTAGCAGGGGAGAAAAGGGAACTGCATTGTCAGCAATAGCTTGACGGTCTCCATTTAGCATCAAACCCTATTATTAGAACAATTTATTTCTCCTATATTAAAAGGTGTATTATTCTGAACTCTCATAATTACAGATACAAAGATATGAAGACAAAACGAACTTCCTATATTAATTTCTGTGCCCAACTTCATTGCATGAAGCTACTTTGCTGCCTTTCAGATCACTTTATAATGCTGGTATTGTTTTTATGATGACATTGATGTAAGTCCTGGTGAATGTTTACTCATTTAATTCTGACATACTGACAACAGCAAATATCACAGAAGTGTGACCATACACACCTCCAGTGAACCTTATGAAATTTTGGAGGAGAAGGATACAAAGCTTCTTTAGCTCAAAACCTTCTTCCTTAGTGGTCTTTGAAATTCATTGCAACTGACAGAGAAGAACCTCCTCCAACAGCAGCTGCACCAATTGTTATGTCAAATGAAAGAAAAGACAACTAAATACAGAGAACTTCTCACTATTACTGAGCAAATTAGTAAGAGTGCAACAGAGCTAATTTCTTAAAAAATTATTATTTATAAAAGCAAAATTTCTTCACTAGAAACTATTCATACCTTAAGAACTCAGACAGCGTAATCGGTTCTCTCAACCAGAGTAATGCCATATAACAAAATGAAAGGGTCATTGGCATTGTCATCCTTAGCTTCTCCTTTTGGTTCTTCATTAAATACAAGCTGCCATCTACTGATCCAGAGTATATAGAGGTGCTTTCTTGGGTTTATGTTAAAAACAGAAGAGGAAAAAAAGCAATCGATATGATAGACATATGATCCATGGGTATACAGTAAACAAGATAAAAGAACATACAAAGACCCTTATTCAACAACCAGTAACATTTTGAAATAATTACATGGAGTAGTTTGGTTGGTTGGGTACTTTTCTACTAAACAGCTTAACTCTAATTTACTCATCTACCATGACATGCAATAACAACCTATTTCATAAACTGCTAATTCAATTGACTAAGACACCAGATCACATGAAAAGACAGAACTCCCTATGGTACCCATCAAAACAGACATTTTGTTGGGAACTATACTTAAACCTGGAGTTCTAGAAGGACATTAACTCCTATACAACATATAAATAACATTACTTATGAGCTGGAAATACTATTTTCCGTTTGAGAGATAAGGGAACAGTGAGAAAACAAGGGAAAATTTGATATACTTTAATCAATGACTCCCAGTTGGGGATTAAAACACTTACTCAGTGTTTTAATTAAACTTCAGCACAGGCAGGACTTGAACGAAAACATCCTTTACAGTGCAGAAATTTTACTTATGTTAAGGTCTGCCCTATAATCTCTAACTGTGAAAACACAGGTATTCTTTTAAAAACCATATTTAAATTCAATGTCAAAGAAACAACTTTAAAAAAGAATGTAGCAAATGGTGAAGAAGGTGGAAAAACCCCAAACAAATAAAAAAACAAACCTCCCTACTTCCTTACTGAGATGAATCACTAAAAACTAAGAGGAACAGCAAAGAGAAAATTTAATTTAGTAGAGTGATTTATGAGTTAGGAACCTTTTCAGACAAATAATAAATTAAAAAAAAAAAAGCTTCCCTACATCATGACCCAGCCAGGATGAAGGAAAATGCATTTAAAGCACACCAGCACAAAATCCAGCATTGACCCTGCACAGATTTTTCTCTCTGTTTCCTCACAGCCTGTTCACCGGTTCAGACAGGAGCAGTGAAAGCTGGCTGCACAGCTCCCCAGCTGGGAGCTGCAGGGCCATGGCAAGCAGCCTGCACACAACAGTTTACAACTGCAGAGCGCTTGGCAGCTCCGCGGTCACACTGGCAGGCGACAGCCACGCCTGCGAGGGAGCAGCGGGCAGCAGTGGAGGTCCAGCCCGCTGACAGGCGGGATGAGGACACTGCCGACAGCATTTCCATCGGCAGGGCTGGGCTGGGATGCCACCTACCGGCTGCTGAGCCGGCAGTGCTGTGGGCACGGCACAGGTAACAGAGCCGGCTCCAACACACCTGGGACAGAGGAGAGCATCCCGTGTGGCTATCAGGCTCCGGTGCCAGAGAACAAAAGCAGGAACATCGGTTTAATCCTTGTAGTCAACGGCTTCACCTTTCACAGGGATGCCTGTCCTTGATGGCAGCTTCATGACTGCAGCTTCATTATTAATTCCACATTCAATTCAATTTAAAATAATCCTCATTATATTCGTAGCCTTAATGATGGCACACCATTTCCTTTTATTTCTTCTAGCTTATGCAAGGCATGACAACACACAGTTACACACAGCTAATAATTTAAGAGTTTTTATAGGCTTCTCTAGCAATATCTCAGTGCTGTATTCAGTGGAATTTGCTATTAATCCTACAGAAAAAATAACAAAAACAATGCTTGCTGTCTGGACAAGCCTCTTAGGCAAAGGAGGCTGTTGAGGTTTCTAGTCTGTGGCAATAACAGCTCAGCAAAAATGGCACTGAAGAGAAAATGTATGAATCTTCACAAGAGTTTACAATAGACTAGAGCACACTTACTCTTACTTGTGTTAAACCTCAATATACAAAACTGTTTCTATGTTTGTCTGATTTCACCAAAATTTACTTTTAGTGTCGTTGAACTCTTAATTACGTTCAAGTTATTATAGTGAAATTGATGACTACTGGAAACTGAATTCAATCTCTGAAACAACAAACCAAGAACACGAAAAATTATGGCCTATTTAGGACTAACTAGCTGTTCTAAAACTCTAAGAAACATAACTATAAAAGGCACAAGTACCAAGGAAGAAAGGAGTTCCTCTAGATAACAAAAATGGGAAGAAAATTCCAGGGAATATTTTCACTAGAGAGTTTTCACTCAGTTCTTCGCTCTTCATATTATAGTTGTGTAACACCCAAGATTCTACATGTACAAACATACAGTGACTCTTTACCTGATAATGTTGTCATTTTAATATATAAGGGTGAAAGGTACTTGAATAACATTCACAAAAACTTGTGTCGCCATTTTTGCACCTTTTGCCCCCTCCCTATTTCTGTTTGGATTTTCTCAAATGCATTTATTTTTCTAATTGCTGCTGATCAAATTTCTCATTCTATTACTATTTCTGGATTTTACAAAATAAAGAGAAAAGCACAAAATAATAAGACTGCATTCTTCTGAGGGCAGACAGGCAATATCACAAAAGAATGGAAATGGGACATAAAGAGGCCAGTACATAACAGGGGAACAAGAAACACTGAGACAGATGAAGGAAAAGGGAAGCAAAGAATAAAGCAAAAAAGAAAACCTCAAGAATTTAAAATGCAAGCAAAACTTTCAAATGTGCCTTGAAATGTATTTCCAGTATCAGATATTGCAGCACTGTCTGGCATTACACTTGCCCAGTAGCACCAAACAGTCCAATTTTCTATAACATTTTAATTTAAAAGTTTAGCATTCTGCAATATTTTCAAGCTGGTATGGTGAGCAGAAAGCAGAAACTCACAGAACACTAAAATATGATTTTTCAGAGAAGGGGTTATAGGGAAATTAGTAAAAAGAATGCAGAGACAAAAGATACAGAAGTACCAGCATACTTTAAAGACAAAAATTAAAAAGCTAAATATATCTATGGGACAGGAAAAAAAATATCCTCCCCCCCCAAGAACAAACTCATGTTTTTTAACATCAAAGTCATGACTGACAGCTCTGCTACTGGCTAAACAAGTGGTTATTCTTCAAAGCTGCTGTGTTTGTGAACACCTAGCTTTGCAGATAAAATGGCAACTTTTCCCCACTCCAAACAGGAGGCATGGAGCAAACTTGTTATAAAACAGAACTTCCTCCTGCATTTCCCATTGTATTTACGGGTCCTGTTCAACTTTCATCTCCCAAGGTGGTGGTTGAGAGGGGAAGTGTTCTATTTCTGGTAGAATATAAAGTACTGCAGTGGCAAACAGGACCGAAAACTTTATACCTTCCAACCAATTCCTCCAATTCACTGTACACAAATACACTTTATATTTATTTATATTTAAAAACTACAGAAAAACTGGCTTCCAGATAGTTCAGTCCACTGCTCCTACCTGAAACCTTGCTCATGGACGAGGCAAAGCTGCAGTCAGTCTGCAGATCCCCCTCACTTTCAGAGACAGACAGCAAGTGCAGAAGGCTGGATCTTTCTGGTTCACTGTCCACATCAGTACTGCTCTCACATACCTGTTTTTTGTAAATACATATTTGTATTAGCTACTGTTAGTTACTGTTTTAATTGTAATAAACCATATAAAGCACGACAGACACAAAATCAACAGTAAAACTTAAAACCCAAACTGTTCACATTTTTACTTTCTCTATAAATCAACAGTATGTGAAGAAATCCTGGGAAAAAAAGTATTTTTACAGGATTTCTCAATATTAAAAGACTTCTAGTGAATACATTTCAATCTGCCACAATGACCAGAAAGTTCGCAGCATACAGAATCAAAGCTTGATGAAATAAGTAACTTCAAGGGAGCAGGCAGGACAGGATGGTAGCTGCTGATGCATTCTGCTTTGTGATTTCTAGCTACTGATTATCTATGTCGAGACAAAGCAATATTTTTAAATAAGCAGTTTCAAATACTCAGAAAAGTATTTATCTCTTGAAATAGGTAAAAAACCCCCCAGAAATAACAAGATGGACATGTGGAACCCTTTTCAGATGTCATCCTGCATACTGAAGTGACACTATTACCAGCCAGATATCTTGAACAAAGAATGTTTCTGTTGTTGCTTTTAAGAAGATACCAAACATCTCAAGGGATTTGAGCTTTCACTTACTGATAATGCTTTGACAGTTTCCCCAGCTGGTCTGTTGCAATATGCCTGTTTGCTCTTCTGAAGGTAACACCTCCAAAAATTGTACAGAACTTCATCCTTATAAATACAAATGGATGATAAGTACAAAGTTTACAAGATCACTGCATAATTTCTAACTCATATTACTCAGTTCTAACTGAGTAATATTCCATCTCTAATTTTACTAACCGTGATTTATAAAATATTTTTTAAAATTACCAGAGATACTAAATTTGATTTTTTATGCTCAATGTTTTTAAAGAGGGAGTTGTTTGAGTCACGTCAAAAATTAAAATTTTTTAAAATAACATCTTGTATAACACAGCTCATTGACACCTACATACCTTCATTTGTGGACATACTCCTAATGCTTCTAAAGCTTCAGCTTGTTTCTTGAGTACAAGCTGAAAGCCTTCACAAACATACCATTCACAGCCTCTATCTAAGGGAAAAAAAAAGGGGGGTTCTGTTTGTTTGTACTCTTTTGGGTTTCTTTAACCTTATGCACACTTATTTCTACTTAACATTCTGTTCCTCTGGTACCAGGACAAAGACATGTCTCTCTATTTAAGACTTTCAGATCCTAGTGCATAAACCAGCTACACTGAATACTTCCATGTATTCACAGCCTTAAACAAAAAGAAAAGTTACTGAACAAGCACTGCTCTCCATACGTTGCCCAAGAATAATATAATTCACTGTGACATCTAGTGAGGCATTTGTAATCGAGTGGAGCATTGTTAAATGACCAGTTTTAAAATAACTAAGAACCTGCCATTAAAAATGAAATATTAACATTTCTTTCCCAAACCTGGCACAGAAACCTGGAACATTACAGTAGTGAGTCAGGCAAAAAAGAACCAACACCACCACGTGCTTCACCATTCTCTCCCACAGAATCATACGCGTTTAAATGAAAGAAACTTTCTCAGATATTCCAAGCTTCTAGCAAATCTTTGCACAACATGAATTTCATAAGGAGTGGGTCTGCTCCAGTCTATTCCCTATTTCTTCAGGCTGCATTACATTTACTTTTCACCCTTACCTCTCTCTGTTTATTACTAACCTCTTCCACAGGCTTTTGGTTTTAGCAATTTTCTCTGAATTTCTCAACTCTCTTTTCATTCCCCCCACACCTGTTCTTCATTACCTTTCCTCCCAACCACACCTTGCCTCTTGCCATCTTACAGCGTTATCTGCCCAAAGCTTCTGCCCTGCTTCAGTGATGCTGGCTTTAACTGTTACCCACAGATACAGCTTACTCCTATAAATGCGTGAAAACACAGTATAACATGACTGCACTCACAGAAGGGACTGTGAAAGTAAGCATTTCTTTCTTCAGGGGGTCAACTAATGACCTTCCCAGCAGCAGAAACAAAAAGCATGAAGTGCTGGGTACATGGTCCAGACTTTAGGAGCAATATAGAATAAGGACAAGTGGAGGTGTTCAGGTTGTTTCTCCCTTCGCTTCCTCACAATTGCTCTTTTCCAAGGAATGTAGCAATTCGCTGCCACAGCAGCAGAGCAATGGTAGATCTGCACAGCAGAGACAAGGATAACCCCATGCTTCATTTGGCATTGTAATGCAGCTTTATTTCTGAAAGTGGCCACAACAATAAGAGATCTATCCAGTCATCACAGAACACACACAGCTCCAGCAACAGCCTTACCATGACATGCATAGATCCTCATACATAATGACTATTACTGTTCTGAATCATGAAATTAAAAGTATAAAAGTGACTCTGGGTGAAAGATGTAATATTGGTTCAGCTATTGGAACTCCATGAAAACTCTTCCATGTAGTTTTGTGCAGGTTACAGGGACAACTACCTGTAACACAAGCCAGTCTGAAACTAAGAGCTGGACCACCGTCATATCTCACTCACCAAGACAAACAACTTCTCTGGTTTTGTGATAGCCATCACAAGGAAGGAACAAAGGGATCACCACACCTGAATGCACGCCACCAGTATCCTCAGTGAGTATTTACTTCCACAACTCAAAGCAGCAATAAGTAACACATAGCTCAGTTCAATCAAAAAAACCCCCAAACACAACTGGGCTCACAGAGGTTACCTGTGGCTCAGGAAGTCAACAAAAGTGATTGCTGAAGGTTATAGCAGCATCTAGGGAGTGTGTTTTGTTTCCACTCCCACAGTCTTTCCTAGCTATCTGCTTTTGGTCTCCATCAAAGACATGTAAGCCTAGGTGAACCCTGGCTGAACAGCCACTCATGCAAAATACAGACAGAAACTCATACCTACCAGTTTTTTCCTGCTTTCTTGAACCTTTGGAGATTTTCTGGACTCTTGAATTAGTCATAAAATCAGTGTTTACAACTTCTCTAGTTCTCTGCAATATAGGAGTATTATCTTAGCAAGAAAAAAGTCTAACTTGCATGGATTGCCCCATCATAAAACATAATGGAGGAACTTATTCAAATTTCCTAAACTAAGAGGACAGGACACTCTCAACTTTTCATTCAGAAATTGCTAAAATAGAGAATTGCTATCATGGTCATACAGGTGACGTGCACCAGGGTTTGCCTACATTTGTACTGGAGTAAAATGCAGCAACACCCAGGCAATGCTTCTAAGGCATCCAGACAGCACCCCAGGACTAAAAGCAACACAGCAGGCCAAGATGGCTCATTCTAAATCTTGTGATTTCAAGGAACATTAGTCTTAAATAATGTCAAGTAAAGCATGAAAAAAGAACAATAACAATACTGCCTTCAACTCCTACTGTCAAGGAGAAAAAACCTAACATTTTCTTAATATACAGAAAGAAGCAATCAAAATAAACCTTTTCCAAGGCCAGTAACTTAGCTTTTTACCTCAGTAACATTGTGGCAAGATCTGCAATAATATCTGCCTCCATCAGTGAGACCCCAGTTCACTTCTGAACACTGAGCACAACGTTCATTAAAATCTCTCTGAAAGGAAAAAAAAAACCACAGGAGTGTTTCACAAGTGTTCGGGCATAAAAAATGGCACTATTATCAGGCTACTGCACAGTTTTTGGGATTATTCATAGAGAATATTTACAACTTTTGTGTTGGCTCTGGTTGGTAACAAGCAATCATTTCGTTTATCAGCCACGGGTAACTCTAAACACGGAATTTTAGCTGGATAGCACTAAGTGTGTGTGTGTGTGAGCATTACAACCAGGGGAATGGCGATCTACGCCTCACACACACGTGGCGTGGCTTAAAAAAAAAAAAAAGCCCCACATCAGAAATGAAAGCGGAGACAAAAACTAGAGCGGGAGGCGAAAGGAAAAATAAATTTCTGGAAATGTGAAAAAAGCCTGCACGCGCCGGGAGGGAGGGAGGGAGACCAAAAGAAGGAGGGAAGAGGGAAACCAAAACAAAGCGGTTTTCAGAGGCGGCCCACACGTGTGTGCTGAGGACGGGCAGCTCGGCCAGGCCCATCCCCGGCCGGGACGGAGCACCAGCGCCGAGGGGCCGCGCAGGGCCTCGCCCGCCGCCGCCGGGCCCCGCCGCGGGCAGGGCAGGACCGGGCCGGGCCGGGGCAGGCAGCGCCCGCCGGCGCCTCCCCAACTTCCCCCCGCAGCAGCCGCACGCCCGGCGGGGAAGCGCTGCTTGCACTCCGCCCGCTCCCCCCCGCCCGGTTCCCCCGGCCCCACCGTGTCCTCCTCGTCCATGGCGGCCGCGCCCGGGCCGCACCATGACAACCGCGCCGCGGCCCCGCGGCCCGGCTGGAAACGGCGGCCCCGGCGCTGGAGTTCCGGGCGCCGCGGGGCCGCGGCGGGACGTGCGTGCTTCACTGAGTGGACAGAGATGTAGGTGTTAGACATTACATATAAGGAAGAAATTCTTTACCGTGAGAGTGCTTAGGCAGTGGAACAGGTTGCCCAGGAAGGCTGTGGATGCCCCATCCCTGGAAAGGTCCAAGGACAGGTGGGATGGGGCTTTGAGCAACCTGGTCTAGTGGGAGCTGTCCCTGCCCATGGCAGGGGAGTTGGGACTGGGTGATCTTTAAAGACTCTTCCAACCCCTTAACATTTCGTGATTTTATGATATGTGTGCTTCACCTTGGAAGGGGATGTGGCTGCTTCAAGGGGTCATGGTTTTGCCAGGGACTGGAGGGTACGTGTCACAGAATCAATCAGGTTGGAAAAGATGTCTGAGATCATCGACTCCAACCTGTGACCAAACACCACCATGTCAGGTACACCGTGTCACTGAGTGCTGCATCCAGTCTTTCCTTTAACAGCTCCAGGGACAGTGACTCCACCACCTCCCCGGGCAGCCCATTCCAATGTCTAATCACCCTCTCTGTGAATAAATTCTTCCTAATGTCCAACTTAAACCTCCCCAGCGCAATTTTAGACTGCAATCACGTGTGCAGCTTAAGATTAAGACGATGTGTGCCCTCCCAGCTCGCCACCATCCCCTGTGCTGAGCTGCATCCTCACTCTCCCATCTCCCTGAGCAGGTACACTCAGCTGGTGACCACTGAGGCTGAGCCGAGCCTGTTGGACACAGACTGCTACTGCCTGTACAAAAGGAGGCCACAAGAACTCATTTAACTATGTAAAAGTGCTTAGAGATCCTTGATGAGGGAAACTATGATCTGAAATTCACTTTCAATTAAAAAACAACACCCAAACCTCCAGATCTTGATGTAGGTCTCTAATTTCTTACATGCTAATAATAATGTTTAAAGATGTCTAAACACCAAGATCTGTTATTGCAGTGAATTTGCCCACAAAATTGGAGAACAGGTTTAGGCCCTAAAAAAAAAAAAAAGTCCACTAAGTGAAAGCATGGGAAAAAATTAAAGCTAAAATATACATAGAAAGAGGTGAGGCTGCTTTGACAGCTGTGGTTACATTGATGTTGGAGGATATGTACAGAGCTTGGGGGGAACTATTTGTGTTCAAGAAAAAAGTTATTACTCATACCAACTGTGATCTTTTTTCAGTGTGGGATGAACATTTGTAACACCCTTTAAAGAGAATTGCACATATAATTCCTGCCATGTTAAAAAGGTGATTGTCAACCTCACAGAAATGTAGCTAATACTTTGATGAAACAGATCCTACTTGTGATTTTAATTTCCTTTTTTTTTTTTTTGTGGAAATACTCTTCTGGGAAAGCAAGGCCATTTCATGTGACAGAAGGCATTAGATCTATTTCTAATGAATTTCCAAGATTAAATACTACCTTGAAAAAATATCAGGGCACCTGTATCTGTGATAAAAGAGGAAGGGTTGTGCTCCAATGCAGACAGCGGTGCTCATGTGTGAGTCCAGGCTGTGAGCAGGCACTGGGCCTGCTCAGTGGATTCAACTAAATTGAGGTTCTTGTTTAAATTAAGCCTGGATGTGCCACTTTGATGAGGCAGGACCTTGGAGTTAGGTCTTCTGTTTTCTAATTACAACTGGCCAATAAAATATTAAAGAAAGTGTAATCACTGGACTGCCATTTTGTAAAAAACTCGAACACTTCATATTCAATGGCAGCAGTTGCAGATAAACAAGGAAAGAAGGTGGATGACCGTACAGGGAACTGCATTGGTGTAATTGTAGGTGTACTGGTGCAAGGCGCCAGTCAAGTTTTTGAACAGGCAAGCCCTTACTCTCTGCTTTTGGACAGCCCACACTGCTTTTCTGAGCTGCATTTTCCATGCAGGTGAAGCAGATGTGAAAAGGTAGCAAATTTTGGAAGGGAACTCGTACAGTGACTGATACTGATATTACTAGTTACTTATTAGTATCCAGGCTCTCCATAAAGGCAAAGCTTCTATCCGTATTTCTGAAGTCCATCAGCTAATTAGTGCAGACTACTAATCTGGTAGAAAAAAATCAAAGCATAATAGGGTTAGCAAGTCTTATATCTGTTTCTTAAATATTTTTTGAAATGACAGGTATAAAACCGGTTTTTCAGCATATAAAATTATGTGTAACCTTTGTCCCTAATTACAAGTTACCCAAGCATACTGATAGGGGTATGATAATTTCAAAGCCAGGAGACAGACTGTCTTCCTGCTTTGGCTCACTTTTCTAATTAAGATCATTATGCATAGTAGTCAGATTGATTTGAGGCTTAGATAAATAATACGTCCTGTTGTTTCCATTGATTTGAATTTTTAATGAACTGAGTTCCATTGCTGATATCACATTTCTGGCTCTTGACTGCACACTTTCTACATGTGAAAATATAAAAACTACATATTGGACTGAAAGACATGTCCCTTGGCCTATCCTTTGGGATATTGCTCATGAAATTGTGCTGGCTCCAGGATACAAACTTTTGTAGCAGAGTATCTCCTCAGAACTTTTACCCGTAGTAAGACACCTACTACAAAGACTTAAGAGTAGAAAAGCAACCTCAGCTGCTCCAAAGATTGTGCAGATGAACACAGGGCAGATCTACCAGATTCAAGTTTATGGAAAACGTACACAGTTATTAGCACCCACAATTTCATCTTTGCACCATCTCTCCATGGAAGAACTCATGTTTAAAGGCAGACAGAAAACAAAAGGGAAATTAGGAGAACAAGAATAGATGGCTTCACTCTAACCAATCCTTAGAGGAGAGAGGAGACCACACTGCTGAAGGGGTCAAGGGGAAAAGCTGTGCCAGCAGAAGTGCGGTGGAGACAAAGGCACAGCGAGTTGAGCAAGGAGCCGGCAGAAGAAGGGACAAAGGTGGGAACAGCAGCAAGGCGTAGGGGTTGCAGCAAGCTCGGCAGGGGAGGATAACCAGGGAGGGGCTGGGCTCAGAGGAGCTTTGAAGGAAGCGACAAGAAGAATGAATTTAATGTTACAGCTTAGACACACCCAACATTGCCTTGTGATAGTTACTGTTTATTATACAGCTTCAGATCTCAAATTTTATTAGTTAAATATGTTTCTAGCCCTGCTGTGGAAGACTGAAAATACCACCTCAAACACCCAAAAGAACAGAAAGCAAATATTTTTTTTTTTCCAAAGTTTACTCAGGTTTTCTTAACATTTTCTTTGGACGTAAGCTACATGAATTTTGATGTTGACTACCGAAAGCAGCAATGTTGCACCGAGGAGGCAGGACAGTCCTGTGCACCCAGTCTGGGGTTCAGACCATGAGCATTTGCTTTGCACATGTGCTGCAGCCCAGCCTATCTCACACACTCACACTGGGGGGCCACAGTCTCGTTCCAGTTTCACCTGTGGCTCTCCATGCTCAGAGAAGTGGTAATGCTGTATGGCCACTCAGCCAGGGGCTTGGAGACACAGATTGCAGGGCAGGACCTCACATTCAGATGAGCTGCTCTAGGAGGCAAAACTGTTTGGGAGGCCGTGCTCATACGTGGCCAGCCACAAAGCGATTTGGGAGGTCTGCCTGGGGATGCTGAAGTCTGGCTGGAGTCAAGTAAATACCTCATTGTAGGACCTGGCCTTCTAAGGCAAAATCTCTTTCCTGAGGAGCACCAAGCTGCTATCCTACTGTCCATACTAACAGAGACTGCACCCCTCAGTATGTGGTGACTATGTCAACATGATCCTACAGAGACAGAGTAGGGGAAGGACACTTCTAGGAGAGAAGGTGATCTTAGCAGCCACAAAGGAACAGAGAAAGCACTGAATGTCCCATTTCACATTCCAGGCATATATAATGCCTTATTTTCTCATTTTTCAGAATTTATTGAGAAGCTAACATGAAATATTCCTTGAAGTTATAATACCTAAATATTGTCCGTGTCAGACTTGGTCTAGTTTCCAGCTCTAAAGGGAATCTTGGGTTCCACTACAGTGTTGTACATCCACAGAGCCCTAAAGATTGTTCTCAAGATCATTCTTGGATGTGTTTAATCCACAAATGCAGTGGTATTTTTAAAGGAATCGAGAGCCACCTTGTGGAGCTGGGATTCACAAAGGGTCTCCAAATAATACTGCTGGCAACAGCAGCTACTCACTGCTAGAAATCTAGATCCAACATGATCCTGGAGATTGTCAGTCTGGGAAACATGCACCATGCACATGTCTGCGCGTATTCAGCGCACACTGCATCACAGAGCTGCTCTGCTGACTAAATCTGGAGAGCATACAAATATACTTGTGGGCAGTGGCAGGCAGGAATGTAAAACTGTCAGAAAAGTGCAGAAAGCAGCAGAATCAGGGAAGCAAAGTAACGTATTCATTATGTCCTACACAGCCTTGTTGTGCGTGGGGTGTTGCTCACAGGGCGTTTTTCACCATATAATTAATTAAGCCCCAAAAATGCTGATAAATTTTCTTAAGATTTCTGTCACAGGCTTTTTTTCTTCTGCAGTCATTCATTAACACTGAGAATTAGGATTGTCATAGCTCAAATACCAGCCCATGCTCTATAACCAGAGAAACAATAAAGATGGGAATACTTATGTGACACCAGTAGTTGTTTCTTCATGGAACCAAAGAATAGTCTTGGTTCTGAGGTTGCAGCAGGGACTATGAAATGGTTCATTTACCATTTCTCTCCTACCATTTCTCATGGTGGACTCAGCTGCTTGTCAGTACCAATATGTGGATGCCAGCATATGGTCTTGCCAAAGAAAGAGGAATTTGATTTTTTTCAAACCTTCTTGGTTTTTTCCAAGACCTTTATGCAGCAGCGACTTTATCTTCAGTACATTAGATCATGTCTTAAGAATGTATTTTATATAAAGACAAATTAAAAAAGTTTAAGTAATAATAGATCTTAAATATCTAAAGAAACCCACACACACATACACCAAAAAAAAAAAAAAACAACAACGGACTGTGATGCTTGAGTCATTCTCCAGGTGCAAGAGAAGCCAGTGTTGAGGTAAATGGTTGGTAGTAGTCCACTGATAATCGGTCTGGTTATTGAATCATGACACAACAGAGCCCAGTGTAGTCCTATAGGCTTTTATCCATCCTCTGCTGAGTGAATTTTAAGTTCCAGAATCTTTTTAAGTTAGTTACACACTAGCAGAGCTCTAAGTTAAGTTCAATTTCAAAATAGATACAACTTTCAAAATCCATGTTAAACCAACAGTCACTAATATCCAAAAGCACAACAAAGCATGTGAAAGCAACCTGAGAAGTCATTTTTTTTAGACCAAGTCTTAACAGACAAGCCCACCAGATCCTTTATGCTTAAGAGAGCTCAGTTTTACCCTTTGTTCAAATGTTGTTTTTGTAAACCGGAGATATCTATGGGTATCCTTAATGATTGTTTCAGACTGGATTAATTTTTTCCCCAGTAATTTATATGTAACCACATATAAAATGACATGTGATAGTAGGAGAAAATTTATAAAAAGGCACCACAAGGCTATGGCAAAGAGTCAACAACTTCTGGTTTCAAAAATATGAAAATCTCAAAAAAAACCCTGCACCTTTCCTGTCATACTTCATTCCATCATGCTTCCAAGAGGCCATGGTGCATGGATGCAGAGAGCCTGGGAGCAGGTTTCCAATGCTTGTTCCAAAATAACATGATAGGTGATTCCACATTATAATAGGTACATGTGAAGAATAGCCAAATCTAGAAGAAATAGAAATGAGTAGAGTGCAATCTTTTATTTTCAGAATGTTCCCAAGCTTTGGTCTCAAGTCTGCACATTTCAAGTTGTCTCTGTCAAGAAGGGAACACAGCAGCATTCAGGAGAATCCAGAAGAACCAGTAGGATCACCTTAACCAGGGTGCTGTACTCTTCAAAACCGACATGCTTGTTCAAGGTTACAAAGAATGTTTGATAAATGCTGCTCTAAACTAGACATGGTCCTGGCAAAGTGAATGTTCTGCAAAGAAAATTAAACTTAAAATAGTATTAATTATACCTTTAAAATAAAGAAAAAGGTATTGTTTCTCAATTTCTATTCCTAACCCACAATACAAGCTTTTATGATAGCTTTTACTGTAAATACTTACGCAGGATTGTGGAGTTTAAAAGGAGAGATTAGAAAGAAAAATCTTCTGTCCTAATTACAACATTTAAAAAATTGCAATTAAATTTATAGGACCCCCTGCAATTCATGATCTTTTTTTTAAAGGGTAGGCAATAAAAAGTAGTTGTGAGTGCTATTAATAAAAATGAAAATATAATAGAGGCATAGCTTTGCTTTGATTTACAATGTCATTTCCCCAATGGCTTCTGCCCTCCATTTCCCACCATCTATTTTTCTGTCCTTTCTTTCTGAAGAAAGAAAAGGTCACCATCCCTATTCAAAACTTGATTAAGCCTGTAAGTTACAGCATGCTATGAGACCTAGAATGTTTCACAGCAGTGTGAACATATCCTGCTTCAGCAAGGTTTAGTGCTGTTTTGAGCTCACCTGTGCTCTGGGGTATTTGTGGTGGTGGTGTTACTAAATAGACCAAAATGACCAAAAGATAGAGCCCTGATGGTTCCTTTTTTTGTCTCACCCCTGCATAAATACACTTAAAAGAACTTATTTCTGTAGATAGACAGAAAGGACACAAAGGAGAGCTTTGTTCCTGCAATGATGAATCATAGAATCATAATAGAACAACACAAAATGGTTGGAACATCCAGTTCCAACCCCACTTCCATGGGCAGGGGCTTCTTTCACTAGATCAGGTTGCTCCGTGTCCCAACCAACCTGGCCTTGAACACTTCCAGGGACAGGGCAGCCACACCTTCTCTGGGCAATCTGTTCCAGTGCCTCACCAGCCTCACCGTAAATAATTTCTTTCTAATATCTGATCTAAACCTATCTCTGCACATCTTTGTTTTAGTTATTAATTATATGATGGGGATATCAAAAGTGCAGAAAGCCAGAACTGAGATGCACCTGAGACTCTGTGAGGACCTGTTAGAGTACAGCAAATTGTATTTCAGACCTGTTTTATCAGTACAGTTCTAGCAAATTTTTAGCTTAAGAGTGTACATTTCGCACTGACAAAGGGATCATGCATTATAATTAGGAGAAAAATGCTGAAACAAAATTTTAAGAGCTTTTGTGCAATGAAGGTGAGAAAATGAAAGCTAGGGATGTGTCATGCTATTTTCAACTTTTTTATATGTTCCATCTTGAAACTTTATGGTTTATAAACAATGTAGTTTCTACTTGAGGACAGTAATTCAATTATAATTGAAAGTTGTCTGTCTGGTGGCCTTTTAAAGTCATTAAAAGTACTGATTGTGTTCCTGCACTAGTTGTTTTTCTGGTTTTAAACATAAAGCTGTTCAGTTGTTCATTAAAATATAAGCTTCAAGATGCCATCCAAAACTCATTAAAAGACAGTGGAAATTTTTTCACTCATTTCAGTGGACTTTTGGTCATGGCCTCTTGGACACTGACTTGGCATACTGCACGTGACTTGGCATATGTGTGCATACTGCAGCAATTATCACAGACCAATGTATTTAGCCTTAGCTCACCCTTGGGAAACAGAAGTATCGCTGTCACCACTTGCAGATGGATCTGTAGATCTGCACACCACGAGTTGTCTTAGTCAGATCAGCGCATAATCCTGGACCACGTAATTCTGGAGCGATAGCTTGCTATTGCGTCAGGGATTTCTCTCCCTGCCATGTTTTTGTTATTTGTTTATTTATTGATACCTTCTTTTCTGTTCCTGGCACATGAAGAATCTTTAAGTAATTAATTTCCTTACAGACTCCCCTTCTTGGTTCAGTCTGCATACAGAAAACATTTCACTTTGGCTATGGAGGTTTAAAAATATAGCAATTCTCTTTCCCTATCCCTGCTGCCTAACTAAGGTACCTCTCCAAATGATCTGTTCTTGGAAGACACTTTGAAAAGAGGAAGGTGGGCTGCAAATCCCCAACATATGTAGTGCTTTGGGAATCCCATCCTTGCCCAGAGGAAAATCCAGCCCAATACTGTGTAATAAAGTCACCTTCACTTAGTGGTCTGCTCACAGTCCAAAGGTAGTGTGTGGCCTCATGGATAGGGGATTTGGGGCTTGATTTTACTCAGGGATTTTTTTTCCATGGTAGCTTGCTTTCTCACATGAATATAATGTGGGGTAAAAAGGCCACGTGCCCAAATCACTGGTGCCTTCACAATCTTTATTCAATTTCTTCTTTTTAGCCGTGCACATAAGGCATTATGTGCTAATTCAAGAGTATACCCAAGATAAGGAAGGTATGATTTACTGCTTTAAAAATTCTAATGTACTCTAAGTATCCTTCACAATTGTCAGAAAGGAAAAAAATGGAGATCTGAAAGTCAGACCAGGAATCTTATTTTCATCTTATCCCTGTCCATAAGACAAGGGCAAACAAACCCAAACAACGGCATAAACAACATCCACCCATCCCCAGAATTGCTCACACCATTTAGGCAATTTAGAGCAGTAAACAAAGATAAGCAATCTGCATAGAAGCAGCTTTAGGTGACCACAAATGGATACCGCTGTTTAATTCAACCCTCTCTCACCTAAACAAGTTTGTTTTCTCAGCAGTGTTTATTTGTATTAGGGAGTGCTGGGGAAAAAATTCCATCCTCCTCCAGATTATCTGCTTCAATGTTGTGAAAATTCAGTATTTCCCCAGCATGAGAATATATTCCTCCTACAGATACAGTCTGTATTTTGTGGTCTCGCCAACATTTGTTAGCTGGTTGCTTTTTCCCCTGTAGCTCATAGCATTTCGCTGGGACTAGAGCCGATCTCCAAAATGGGAGAAGTCCTACAAAGATCAGTCTGGATGGGAAACCCCATCTGATCAGCATTTCTGTCTTGAGAGGCAGGAGAACAGGGGAAAGGATAAGTAAGACAGAAATTGGGGGATGGGAAATGTTTTTCCCCTTTTTATAAATTTTCTGCTGCTGAACAATGGAAATGGTGAGGGAAAAAAAGTAAGAAAAACTTTTGTGTGAATTTTTTTTTTAAATCCACAATCAAATAATTGCTTAGCTAAAAGTTGAATATTACAAACACTTCAAGTTTTAAAAATGTTTTCCCCTAGCTTATACACATTTCAATACTTTTCACTTTCTTGTGAAAACACAGTATTACGGAATGGCCTGGACACTGGAGGCCAAGCTTATTCTCAGTCCTTACTGAGACATGGCTTGGGTAACCTCCCAGCTATGGGAATTCAATAGAAAGAGCCCATCCATTCCAGCTTGCTGTCTTCCTTCTTGACTTTCTGTGCAAAAGCAGACTTGGGAGGGTAGAATAAAAGAGCCTGTGTTGTTTTCCCCCTCTCTGGAGTTTCATGGTCTCCCTGATCAGGCAGAGGGGCACACCTGGGGCTGGATGGGCGTGTGGAACTGCACTGGTGTATGTACTGGGAATGGAAAAGGGAAACAGACATAGGATGAGAATTCCTGTATCAGCAAGTACATTCCAGAAATGTGGACATATCACAATCCTCCCCTATCTACACCCAAGGACAAGAAAATCCTGGAAATATCAAGAGGCAGATCAAAATCCATGACTACTTCTCCAAAAAATTTGGGCTAGTTGCCTGATGCTTGGGGCCTGACACATGAGCTTTGAACTTTTGGGGTGATAGTCCTTGAGATATCTCAAGCTTTGCAAAGGTGGTGAGAAATTGTCTATATTTGCTTCTCTACTGCACCCCAGTGCAATCTTCTACCTGACAAACAAAAGATCTGCATATACAAAGTGAATACATGAAATTGGTGCAGAATTAACATCTGAAGTGAAAATCTGCCCACTTTCCAAGCTTATTCATTCACGAAACCATGAGAAAAAATGACACATGGTTTATTAGTTTACTTTGTGATTTCTAAACTTGCAGGAAGGTTCTTTCAACAAAATAGTATAATAAAGTATGTTAAAATAATCCATTCACAAAGCAAGTCTGAAATAACTTTGAAGCACAGGCTGACAATGACAGAAAGCATTCATATGTGACCCTTAGCTTCAAAAGAGTTAAGAAAGTGCTGGCAAAGGCACAGAGATTTATCTCCACCCACACAGGAGAACATACATGGTTGTGTAGCTCTGTAGCACACAGGGAAACAAAACAGTCTAGCTCAGAATTATCCTTGTGAAGGAAAAAGTGCACCCTGCTGGGTAGCAGAGAGCTTCCAACCTGGCAAACAGATCAGAAACCTGCACTCAGGGCTGAACGCTCCATCCTTATGTCTCCATCACTCTTTGGATAGTGTGTAACCACAGAGAGAAAGAACAGCTAAAACTTACACACAATCTGGCTAAAATAAAATAAAATAAAATAAAATAAAATAAAATAGGTGGAAAATATGTTCCAGGTCTTCATAGCATCCCCTGATGTCAATGGTCTGGCTGTCCCATGCAGATGCTGAACAGCTGCTGCAGAGCACTCCCCAGTGCTAGGGCACAGCTACAACATTGCAGTTCCCTGGATTTGCCAGGCACTTTCCACAAAAATGCTGTTATTCACTCCTGGCTCCAAAGGCGTCATCATTCAGGAAGGGAAACATGAGGAGACTGAGGAGAAGGAAAATTAGCTATTTATATATCTCAATATTTAATATGTAGCAGCAATTCTCACAGCTCTTCACTCAAACATCATGGTCTGGGAAGGTCTTGTGTTAAGAAGTAGGCCTTGAGGATGGGTTTAAATGAGCTTAAATATTCTCTGGGCCTACCTGAGGATGCTACCATGAAGAGTATTTCCACTAGAACTAGAAAATAAAGAACATGTTTCTAAGTCTTTTTCTGAGGCAGAAATATATAGAAAAATTCATGTTTGCTACTTCTTTTTGCAACTGTCTATTTATGAATCACAAATTGCTTGTCACTGAACCCCAGGGTATGTCCCATTCTTTCTGTCTGTGATGCTTATCATCACAAGACCGTGAGGTTCATTGGAGATGGGGTTGCTGTGGTCAGTACACAGCCATCAGGAAGGAACCTGTTGTTTGTGGACTGTTTGTGACAAACTGGGTCCTCTTTTCCATTCACCTTCCTTGCCCTCCCCAGGGGTGTTCACTTCTTTTGTCTCCTAGTCGCTCTTATCAGTAGCTTTTTAACCCCAAACACACCAAGTGAGGCACCTGAAGGAGGAAATTTCTTAACTCTGAGGGTTTTCATTATAGGACCCTTTGGGATCAGCTGACAACCCTTTGCAAAGTTTCCTATTTACTCTTATCTCTTGCCTTCTTTTCCCAGGTATTGCTGAATGGAAAAACCATTGCTGGCTGAGAAGCAGTGGTGACATCCACCAGTGTCCAGGGTTGGGGAAGACCTGGTAGATGCTCTGGCATGGATGGCAGGAAGCTGCTGAGGCAGGAAATCATCTGTCCAGTTGCATTCAGATATCACGTGTATTTAGAATTTCACATTATTAACAGCATGAAGCTGTGTTGGGAGAAGTTTAGGACAGATACTAGGAAAAGGTTCTTCATCCAGAGCGTGGCTGGGCACTGAAACTCCCCAAGGAAGTGGTTACAGCACCAAGCCTGCCAGAATTCGAGAATCATTTGGACAATGCTTTCAATCACATGGTGTGATTATCTGGGCTGTTCTTTGCAGAACCAGGAGCTGGACTTCAATGATCCTTGGGGGTCCCTTCCAATTCAGGATATTCAATGATTCTATGATACAATTCCATCCACATTCATTTGTATTTGGGTTTCTGCAGTGTAGGCTCTTGGTGCTGCCAATAGCATCCTCACTCAGAAAGCGCATTCCTGTCCTCTCATTTCAGTTTATTAGGAACATCTCTAATAAAGTCAAGCTCCTAATTTCAATCATTTGGATCATATTTGGGTTACATGTCTAAAGTGGGCAGTGTGATAACCAAACATGCCTTGCTCCCACAGTGATAGGAGCCACTGAAACATGATACCCATACTTCCATAATTGCACGCCTTCATGTGTATACCTAGGGGCCTGTGATAGTTCAAAAACAATATATTTTGCAGTTCCCTGTCTGAAAAAGTGGAAAAGATTTTCATGGCTATTCCCACTTCCTTTTCTAAGCACCCTCAGTGCTGGCTAGATGAAACCAAGGTTCTGTGGAGGTTTGCTACAGCACAGGGAGCTGTAGCTGCTGATGCATCTTCCCTTGCTGCAGTGGCTGCTGTCAAACCTGTCCTGAGGAAAAACCTTTCCTCCTTTCCCATCCCCTACAATGTTTCTTTCTCTTCTCATATTACATTTCTAAAGCATCAGTATGGATACACACTTTTAAACCACATTTCAATATTCTGCAAGAAAAAACAGCTTTCTGTGCTGTGACAAAAGTTCAGTTTGGCTGCTGCATTGCAACGAGGCTGGTATCATTATGTTGCCTTGCTAACACAGATGGCCTGCCAATACAGTTTATACTTCTACACATTTACATGCTTAGTTGCCAAGTTAGAAACAAGTAAATATGGTGAAACAAATACAAACAGAGCAAAGAGGTTTTCAAGCTTCCAAATGTAGCCCTGTTTTGCAGAAGTTGTGCAGCTGTGCCCAGCCCTGGCGTGGAGCTGCAAGTCTGGCTGGTGGCCATCATCACTGTAAATACAACCAGTGTTTTCTGGGTCTTTAATAAATAACAGCTATGGGAGGTCTGGTGATGACACTCTTGAAGCAAAAGGTTAATAAATATGAGAGGACTTTCTTAAAAAAAAAAAAAAAAGAGGAAAAATGAAAAATAACTAATTCAGAGGCTGAGAAGCAGTGAGGAAGTGTCTCTGTGTGGGCACCTACTTCTAGTTTTACTCCTATAAGTAAGATGCATAAATCATTCCCTTCATGCTGGAAAAAAGGTGCAGCCCCAGGACTAGTAGCTATGGTGGAACCTTCAACTTCATTTTAGCATTGTGCAGACACACATATCCTATTGAAATACTGGTGGAGTGGCTAAGCCATGTACACACAACAGCTCCTACATTTACTGCTGCACAAGGAACTCTGTCATATTGTGTGGATCCAGTCTGCAGACAAAGACCTCTGTGTTATGGTGAGACAACGAATTAGGTAGAAAATCATGCTGTCTCGTTGATGCAAGATTCCAGCACTGGGGTGGTGGCCAAAAGCAGCATTTGGAGAAGATGTGCAAGATTTGTATCAGGAGAGCTTCAGTTCTTCCCTTCACGGCTTCCTTTAGTCGGTTGGCAAGCAAATCATACTTCTTGAAATAGGGTCTAGTTCCTCTCCAGCTCTTGCAAAGTCCTTTCCAGCACCTTAGCTGATGGGAATGGCAAAGGCAATGTCCCTCTTTCTGCTAGAGGGTCGCTTCCTCAGAGAGATCCCAGGACATTCTGGGGGTTATAACATGAGAGTTATTCACAACAGTGAACCTCTCCTGGAGATGGAAGCTGCACCTGCAAGAGAGATGCAGGTTCAGGTCTTTCAGCACACACTTCAGTACAAAATGACACCATATTACTTCCAAGCAATGTAAATAAAGATGCTTATGGCATATTGTTTTTAGAAATATACATTTTCCATCTCAAATTGTGTAACTAAGAGATCACAAAGTACTAATGTGCATTTCAGAGCTTTTGTATAATAATCCTGCATTTTAATCTGAGGCAGTTAAACCATCAAATAAACAAATTCTTGCATTTCCAATAAATATATGTATCTGGATGCCTCCCAGTAAAAAATCACAGGATTACATTAATAACATACATTGCATTATACAGGTTAATTTATCCTTGAACAGACTATTAAATATATATTGGTTTTAAATTACATCACTCATACCACTGAAGTTCTAGTGATAAACCACATATAGCAGAAACAGCTGCATAAATATTTATTAATTGAGCCCCTAAGCAAATGGCTACAGTAATAAATCACTTGCCATGCTTCCTAATAATAAAATTGGGTTGAATTATTAACTGATGCAATGCCACTGTCTTCAGAATACCCTGTTTATCTCATTGTCCTTAGATAACTTGTTGCTTGCACTTGACAAAACATTTAAAATTCTCTTGAGATGTATGTATGGCTTTACACCCCAGTTCTGGAAAATCTTACGGCTTGTCCTTAACAAAGACCTTTCTGTAGGAATAAGGGTTTCAAAATACGTGTCTCTAAGGGGTCACTTGTTTCAGCTTTCTGGTATATAAATAACTTAGGGGCCTAGTGGGGCGCAGGTAGCTATCTCAATCATTGATGAATGAAGTATAAATGGAAATGTAATCCTCTACTGTCATCTTGAGTTTTTTTCTTTATTTGAAGCCCAAAATTGCTTTTATGCCAGTGACCCATTAAACACATCACTGATTTATCTGGATTGCACTACAGAGACAGTAGATAATTCGTCACACATTTTAAATACTGTGGGCATGTATCTGCTGCTTAACGCTCATAAACTATAAACAGCCAGTTCTTTAACATATTTGGCTTCCCAGTGTTTTTATTGATCTGGGATTTCCAATTCTTAAAATTTTATTGATTTGCTGTGTGAGTTTGTGGTGGTTTTCAGTTTACAAATAGTTTTCTTGAAGCAGACATCAAGGAGGGATCATGGTCATTCTCCTAGGAAAAAAAACCTTTGCCAAACTATGTAGGTTTGGAGGACTCCTTTCTAAGCAGGGCTCAGAGAGAGATAAACAAAGGGCATTTCTCTCACATCTGGCCAGAATTACGAACAGTTATTGTGTGAGCAGATTTAATAATCCCGTGATCAAGCTGGGAGCTCGGTGTGATGTACCTGCCAGTGGACACCAGTACAAGTGTGCCCAGCACCCTGGCAGTCAGCCCTGGGGGCCCTCAGGCGTCCTCAGGGGAGGTTTGGCCATGCCCATCTCCCATTTATATTCAGCCTCGTCTGACAGCTGAATCCAGACACAGTATATCCCACAGAACAGGGAATTTACTGCTTGTAAAGCTGCAACAGAGGAGCCCAGCCATAAAACCCTGTTCCTTAGATTAACTCTGATCTGGATTAACCCCCAATCAAGCCCTAAAGCCTGGGTTGCAGAGGCTGCTCCTTTGTATATCTTCCACTGATTTTTTTTCTTTCTAGTCAACTTTCCCTGAAACCAGGAGGAGCAGAATTGCCTTAAACGTGTTGTATGATTGACTGCAGGAGCTGCCTTGGCGACTGTGCTTTATTTTTACAATAATGGCATTCTCCAGGCTTCTTCCTCTGCAATTTGCCTAGTTTATCTATTGATTGAATGAATTCCTGCATTTGCCAGCTATTTGTCATCTCTCACTACCATCTGAACTACAAGAATACATTTTAGAGTGGGGGCTCATTTTATTTTTGTTTTTGGCAGCTTGGTGAAGCTTTTATTCCAGTAGCAACACTGAGCTGTGCTTGATGTGTTACAGCTACCTCTTAAGATTTAAGACTGGGGATGTAAAGATGTTCTTGGCTCAGCATACACTATCATCACATATGGAAAACATAAATGGTCACAAAAACTTCTTGATTTAAAAGGTGAGATTTATTTTCATTTTATTAAAGCTCTCTAATTTCCCAAGTGTCATATATCTGCTGTGATGACCCCTCCTTTGCTTCTTATTGCAATGGAGAAAGCCTTATCTGGGAATTGAAGCAGTTAGGTCAATACAAGGGTTTTCATGGGGGGATTTGTCAGAGCAGTTTGAATAGTGCAGCATAAAGGTGAAGACTCATTTATAGTTGTGGAAAAGGTTCCCTTTCTTTGCTCCAAAGCTTTATGCTTAGAACAACTTAAATTTGCCTTCGCTTTACACACTATGCAATCCTGATAACTGCCCTGTCATTATTGTTATTTTGGACGAGTTGTAAGTATAGAAATAATAGCTTTATTCTATTTTTGTCCTTAGTACATTGGTACAGTACAATGGAGAGAACTACATTTTCTTACAAGGATAATTCATTAACTCAGTGGCTTCCATTCCCTTTTTGACTGTGAAACTTCTGAATCTCTTGCCAAGAATTTCAGGGCTTACCTAAAAAAACTCATGCCAGGATTCAACAGCTCATGTAATCTGCAAGATCCTGTCAAAAGTCATTAAACTATGACACTATTAAAGCCAGTTAGCAGACATATATGCCCAAACCTACATCTGACTAATTTTTGCTGCATTTCTGATATGGTCTCACAGTTAGGAAGTGACAGGGAAGGGACTCCATTTTTTGCTATCCCACCTGGCAGGATCCACCTGAAATGGTATCTCCTGGTACATGAAGGGGCTCTGCCCTGGAGAACACAAAAAAGGAAAGGGTCCTTGGCTTTTTTCAACATCATCAGGTCAAAAGAGATTTTTCAGAGATCATATATATACACACATCATAAAATGCTGCAGTTTAACAAAGAGCAATACTCTAGAAATGTTTTTCGTCTCTGTCTATATATGCATCAAGGTTAAGAGTTGCCATGCAAGGTGGCTGTTTAAGAAGCATGACTATAAAAAACTCCTTGATTCTATGGAGGACAATATGTTTAGTGCACAAAAATAAATACTCATGTAAAATTGATTGGGAAAAAATTAAAATAAGATAATTATAGTTTTAAATCCACTGGAACAGTGGGATGTGAACAGCACGGTTTGATTAGATGATTTGCAAGTTGATTAGTGATCCTTATCTTTTCCTCCAGCATTTAATTGCCCCTATTGGTCTTACTTGGCCTGATGAGAGATCTCAAGACAGAATTTAGCAACTAATCATGAGGGTAGGTGCTCAGAAAGAAACAGTATCACTGCAATGGAAAGCCAAACTCTTCTCAAAGCAATCTTTACCTGGGATTTTCACCCTGCCAGGGGATTTTGATACAGGATGACTTTATTCCCAAGTCTCTGTGGCATATGTCAAACAGTTTTCCCATCTTCTCAGTCCAATAGCTATGGCTGGCCTGCAGTCCACAAATGATTGCTTTCCATTGGAAGGTCCTGGGGGTTTGCTCCTCCTGCATAAACCTACTCCTGGAAACTAATTTTTTGGTTTGGTTTGGTTTGGTTTGGTTTGGGGTTTTTTTGCAGTAATGCCCAGACCTTTCCCCTGGGTAGCTCCAGAATCTTTGCTGATGGCAGAGGAGGGTGATGTACTCCAGTTTTTCCTTCAAGCCAAACTGACCTTTCAGCACCTGGTGGTCCCTATTGCATGGGGATGAGGAAGGCTGGCAGCACCCCCATTGTGCATTCTCTTTCCCTTGGTTTTCTTAGGAAAAATCAATAGACCAAGACAAAGAGGATACAAAATAAATTGAGAGCATCTGTGCTGCATGTCCAGCCCACCTCCTTGGACTTCCAGCTGAGTTCAGCTCCTACATCTTTGCAATGCAACCATCAGTAGGGGTCACCAACTGCATAAAAATATGACCCCACACATTGTTGATGTAACTCCACGTGTTTGCAGAGCGTTCAGCAGCTATTCGCGGAATGAATCAGTGAAATCACACCTATCCAGCGTTGTTGTAGGAAGGCCTCCACCCACAGCAGCACTTTGCTGGGGCTGAGCTCACCACCCCCGCTGGTTTCAAAAGGCAGACAGCAAAAGTTTCAAAGACAGGGTTGAGACACTCGGTCCTTTCAAAAATAATTGAAACTTTAAGTGTCTGGCTTTTATAGCCTTACTTGCCTCCCATGAACTGCTTCAAGAAAAAGTCAACAGCACCATGCAGGGTGAAATACTGCATTAACATGGGACTTTCATGCCAAATATTTCTCAGGAACGTTCATCTAATCTGACTTCAGACATTCAAACTTTATTGTCTAAGTTTAAGGTAAGTTCCGTATAAAGGTCATTCATCTCATTTTAAAACAGGAAGTTGTGGTGTCCTGTTTCTTTTCACTGATTATAAAGTAAACCTGAGGTGTAAAACACCAAGTTTACATTTTTCTTCACCAGTTACCTGGCTTAAAGGCACCAGTGGTCAGCTAATCCACTGAGGTCTCTTGCCCACCAACAGATTAATTCCAAGCTCACAGCAAAACCACAAAAAATTTTTTAGTGCATGGCTCTGCCCTTAAAAGTCCATCATTTGCTTATTTTTGTAATCCTGAAAGCTCTTCAGATTTTTCTGAACTGTATTCTGATTCTTCTGTCTTTGTTGGTGACAAATGTCAGCATTGGCACGCTTTTTTGTCGCATTCACTAATAGAATGTTGATTCCAAGCCCAGTTTTTCAGTCGCTCCCTAAGTAGTTGTCTTCTACCTCAATAGTTTATTTAGCTACTATTTCCATATTAGCCAGTTCTTCATATGCCTTGGATATGTTCCTTATGTAGTTGTTTCTAAAGTGACATTGTATGAAATACTTTACTTAAAATAAGACGAGAAAAAAGTTTGGGATTTTCCCTACTAAGAATCAATTAAGCTTATCAGAGAAAGAGAGGTTAGTAACCTATCTTAGATTAAGCTGTGCTAAACTATACTTTCTTTTGTCTACCTCTGCTGACTATTGAAATCAAACCAACAGTTGGTGTTCAGCTAGATCAAAATTTTCATGCTTTCTCTAATATAGAAGATACTCTTGCTCTGCTCCCACCATCCATTCCTGAGATAACATATAAATTTACTAGTTTTGGCAGGTTGCTGTGTAGGTTCTTTCAGAGTTTTGGATTGAGATGGGACTGCTGTCTTCAGCCAAAAATATTAAGCCCTTAGAAATTTTTTCCACTCCAGGTTCTTTCTCATTCCCATGAGTCCCACCATCTTTGCCCCACATGTCACTGTGCTTACTAAAAACTGAAGTAAAGTTTTCATTTTTATTTTGACCAATGCTTAGGTTATCTTTATCCCCCACCCCCAATCTTTACTGCATAGCTGTCTCAAATTCCTCTTTTTGCTCTCTCTTTGTTTATATGACTAAAGAACATTTTACAACGTGTTTTTAATTTCCTTTGCAAGGTGTAACACAGCCCAGTTTTTGACAGAACTCACTTTCTCCCCACACTTTCTGACCTCTAGGATTCAATTTTCCATGTTAGTCAGCCCTTTTTTTTCCATTTCTTGCAGACTCTTTGCCTATTGCTCGTATCCTTTTCAAGTTGGACTGTCACCAGTTGGGTCTGGAGTTCTCTGTGATTCTCTTCCTGAAATGCAGACTTGATTATGTATCTTTGACTTCAGGAATCTTCTTTGCAGCCAAGTCTCCAAATTCTTCAGTTTAGTTCAGTTGAATTCACTCCTTTGAGATTAAAAAAAGCCAAACATAAGAACTCAGGAAAGTATAGTGGTTTTTTTTCTTTTTCCATTCAGTTTAATCAGAAAGTTCTATGATCTCTTTGATCAGGGCTATTTTCTACAGCCTCCTTGTTATGTCTGAATTAGCACTACCTCCTGAAGGCTTAATAAATATCGTAAAAACAGTCTGTCAGCAGTCCAGATTTAAGAACATCAGAGCTCTGTCATCACCTGTAGCCTCCATTTTTTAATTGATATAATTCTTCTCTGATCTATCTCTAGGAGCAGGTTTCCCACAGGTTCTGTTGACTAATACTATTCCACTGTCCCACAGCCAGAGTCAAATTTTATCTAGAGGGTCTTTAGTGGATCTGTGCTGCTGCTGTAATGACGTAGTTTTACAGTGCTTTTCAAGAAGGCAATGGACCTTGATTAATTTTATTGTATCATGTTTTTCCTTCTCTACACACTACCACATTAGTAGTGTACTGTTTTTTCCTGTCACCACTACCTCCCTTCCCATCTATCCTGAGTTCTGCCTTCCTCACAACCCTGTACTTGAGCCAGAAGGAACATCCCACCGTGTTGCAAATGCCTGGTTGCAAGTCCTATACCAGAAGATTTGCCTCCTGCATCTCACTGCAGGGGCTCACTGCTCTGTGTCCAAGCAATCAGTTCTTGCACCCTGACCTCTCTCAATTTCCTTGCAAGTAAAGTTGTTCCACTGCCTTTTGCTTACCTTGCCACCCAACTTGTGAATATAACTTTGTGTTTTCTCCTTGCTTTGCAGATTTCTATCTTGGCTATGCTGTTTTTTTCCTTCTTCCTTGCTTATTCCATCTTGCGTTTCCTACCTATTAATCTGGGTGAGATAACTTGAGTCTGTTCCAGCCATAATCCTGGCACTTTTATACTCCATGTACAAAGGCAGTTCAGCCACTGAAGACAATTTTCCTCCTGTGAAAGCTTTCCAGTAATTGAATGTGCCAAAACCATCCTTTCCAGCTCTGTCCTTGAGCTATTTGTTGGTTTTGTAAGCTTGACAAGCTTTCACCTTTACTTGCTAAGAGCTCCGAGACTTAAACTGCAGGTTACTTAAGCCTTCAGCTCTTTGGCTGACAGAAGTCACTTTACAAAAAACATAACTGGATGACTTTTTTCCTCCTAATCTACTGTTGTGTCATAAAGAGATCTAAAAATGCGTGTACATATAATTTTCAAGATAGCAACAAATAAAAACAAGATTCAAAGCAAAGGTGCAAATTAAAACCAATCTCTGTCATTCTTAAAAATATATTTTTCTGTATTGCTGGAGCTTTGCACAGCAATCCTATGGAGCTGATTTGTATTAATGATAACTTTGCATCTTACATGCTACATCAAAGGAGTTGTTCCCTTGTACAGTTGTTAATGTGATATATGTTCTTAAAATGTTAAAGAGATGAAACTTGTACTTTAAATATCTGCCTAAAATTGCATGTGCTTCATTGAATATATATTTGGAAATGAGGAGGTTGCTCTAAATGAGAATATATTGACAAATATTTAAGATAGAATCAATACAGTCTTTCTAAGTTTCATATTAAGCAATAAAAAATATTAAATGAACAGTCTGTAGTACAGTTTCTTACACAGGCTTTCCAAGAGTCAGCACTTAATGCCTTCTTTGATACATGTACATTAATTTAATATGTATGCTTTGCCCAAGAACATGAATAAGTCATTCCTTTTAATGTTTTCATTTGCATGTTTAATTTAAGTATGGGAATCGGTGGAAACGCACTTAAATGCTTATGCTAGTTTATTCACTTTGTTTTGAAAATTATTGTGTGCAGCATGGGCGAGAAAGAGGCAATCTAGGTAGAAGCAGAGTTGGTGGGAAAGTAGGTTGTAATTTACTCACATGTTGTCTGTGTAGTGGACGTGGGGTCAAATCTGCAGGGAAATCAGTATTTTCTATTCCATTAGAATGGGACTAAAAAATAATGTCAACATGATCGGAACCAGTTTCTATAAAAATGTAAGTTAATTGCCTAAATTTCCTAAGTTGTATATTTCCTGGCCCAGCCCTGCTATAAGGACTATCCTGCCTGCTTCCACCCAACTTCAGAGAAACAGCACCATTAGTGGAGGCAGAACTGAGGCTTTTATGAACATCTGTGAGTATTTTGACTCTCAATTACAAGATCATGATTACTTTTCCATAATTCTCTGGAAATGCCTACTCTGCGGGAACTTCAGGATTTCTTTAAAAACTAATGGAAGAAGCCACCGAATTTTTACCGGAATATCTGTAGGACATTTCTGGAATTGGTATTTTTGAACAGGAGTCAATTAGTAGAAGGATATTAATCCTAATTAAATTATAAAATATGATCAGAATCTATAAGGAAGACCTATCTTTATTTATGATATCAAGGAAGGTTTGTGGATGGGCAGATGATGGGAAAAGGATGGGAGAAGATGCTGCTACTTCTGTGACAGCACACCAGGCACGTTTTAATGCATTTCTCCAGAAGAGTTTCACAGAGCTCTTTCAAGAAATGTGGTGCTGCCCTATGCAGCATCTCTCACATGAAAGTCTCTTAGCAAGGGTGTGGTCTGGCAAGGGGAGGATTTGTGAGCCCAGCAAAGCACTTGTGATTCTGCCTTTTAGAGGGGCAGAGTGGGGCTCGCAGCCTCCCCCTGAAAAAAAGAGAGATCCCCCCACAGTCCCACTCCTTCTCAGTAGAAGCTGTGATTGACAGTGATGCCCCATGGTGTCCCACCCATCCTTTGCCCTTGTGGGAGCAAGAGCTCATTGTGCCCCAGCCCTGCAATTCTTCCTCCTTCCTCTGTAGCCTGAGACATCTTGGGTTTTGATCCTTTCCTTCTCCCGCTCCTCACCCAGGGGACCTGGGCTTGCTGTTCACTTCACACCACTCCTCACCCTCCTTCCTGCCCCTCTCTTCCTACAAGGGATCGTGCTCCCCCTGGGCACTCCCTGCCCAGCTCCTCTGCCTCCTCTTGCCCAGCACCTGCCCCTATACCCTCCTGTCCAAAATCAGGCCTTTAGCAGCTACCATCACCCTCAGTTTGCAGGAAGTCAACTTCTTACCCCAGAATAAAATCATCAGCAAACTCTTGTGTTTGGATTTTCAGTGGATTTCTCTTTTGTGGCCCCTGCGTGGGGGCTGCAGGATTCAGCCTGAAAATCCTTGCTGGACACAAGAAGGATCCTTCAGAATCTGACTGCTTTTCTTGTTGCTTTTAGCTACTTTGCAAACAAATGCACCCAGGGATCTGACATACCCAGATGAACATCTCAGCAAGCCTTTTCTACAGCAGCTGGAGAAAGCACCACATGTACCATGGGATAACTTTTTGCCTCAGCCAAAGAGGTGATGGACAACAGGGGAGAGACAAAGTTAGGGAAGACTAGAAGGTCTCACAATTACTCAGTTTTAGGTTATTTACTTCCAGAAGGTTTTACTCATTTGTTGTATACCTGTTTGATAGTTAACATGGTCTCACACTTTGTAGACACCTCTGAAGAGTGAATGTTGAGCAAAGATACACAGGAGCTACACAGGAAAAGGCTTTCTTTGGATTTTCTGTCTGATTTGTTAAATTGAGGAGTTCAGTCATGCAAAACTAGTTAGGTATCACCAAATTTGTGGGCCTTCGGGCATCTTTAAGTCTCTTCTCTTTTTTGTAACAAAACGGTCAAAAGTCTTTTCCCTATTACATTTAAGAGCACAGCACAATTTCCTTATGAATTTGGAAAAATTAATAAAGGCTCATTTTTTTGTTCTTCTGGACTTATGATCCCAATTTTTGACAAGCAAGGGATGATTTACTGCATGACATTGAACTTTCTCCTCTTTTAGAAGTGAATGCACCTGCCATTAATTTGCTGACAAGACATTTGCAGAATCCCAGCTTACCTACTTTCTTCTACTTATTAAATAACATTTCACTGCAGAAGAACTCAGGCTCAGTCTTCCTTTTTTTCCCGTAAATAAACATACAAAACCAAAGAAACAATATCAATAAGATTTTTACTGTAGACCAAACAGCAAAATAATAAGTAACAGAACACTTTTTCCTGATGTATTTTCCACGAAGTACAAAATGCCTGGAACACAATTCAGTCTAAAGTAAGAAGCTGGAGTTCATGTTTTACAGAACTGTAAGACATCATTGTAAATTTAACAGTGTGTAGCTGCTATGAGGGACTAAGTGAGCACCGTACACAAACAAGTGCCAGTTGAAGAGGAACTACTTTCACACATGGCAGAACTGCTCTGCCACTCCCAGGGTGCTGGCTGTCTGCAACCCAGCTGCAGGTCACCCCAAAAGGCCAAGAAATTATGTGGACCGGCTCTATACCCCCTGTGGAAGGACTCCTCTGCCTCTTGGACCTGCAAATCTCCACAAGTCTGTATGTGCTTCAGCAGCTACACAACACAAGCAAATATCAAGTGTTTCATACTACGGCTCAGGACTTGGTTTCTGCTCAAAACTCCACTCATGTTATGCAGTGAAAAATCTGTCCGTGATGAGCAGGGACTGTGCTCTTGTCACTTGCCTGTTAATGCATCCCGGTATCTACAGTCCTTCCTGAACTGCTTTACCTTCTGGCAATATGGAGAGAGTTATTTCTCACCCTCAATTCTACATGCTCTGACATGCAAAAGCCAACTGAAGCACTTACAAGCTGGAGTGGGATGCATTTCGCGTGTTTCTAACCAGCTAAAAATGCAAAAGGAAATTCCTGCCCTTGCTTAGATGGTGTTTAAGATGGGGCAAATGCTCCCTCTGGAGGTGCTCATCTCTGCAGCAGGCACAGATGCAACCCGGGGCATGCACACTCTGCCGCAGGCAGTAGTCAACAGAAATTCCCAGAAATTCTCTAAGCAGGGATGAGGATCGGGAGGAGGTGAAAGGCTGGGGTTCCTAAACCAGCTGGCCAATTCTGGTCACAAAACAGTACAATGGCTGAGACCTCAAAGGTATACAAGTCCTTCTGGCAAGTCCCTGCTTGTACTCCTTTGGCATGGGAGAACTCATGGGAGACATTGGAGATGGTCATAATACAGGG
>JAWWLV010000121.1:99983457-100006995 GCA_035041135.1 Platyrinchus mystaceus | reverse complement strand
CTCATGTCCAATAAACCATTCCAGTTTTACCTCATAACTGGGATCGTGTTAGTCTCTTTTCTAGACCGCCACTGAGTGCTCTCCAGCGAGATTTGTATTCATTTACTGCAACAGCATCTCAACAGCCTCTGCACCTTGAGGGAGGGATGCAAATTCTTGGAGGATGTTCCAGGAATCCTGTTCTACCACTGCTGGGTTGAATGGTGTCCCACCTCATATGAAACAAAACCTTCTCATGTAAATACTCACACACACACAAGTTTATTATCTATTTTGTACAGGCATTTTTCTCTCACACTGAAATGGTCACAGGAGCGATGAACAAAATGGCAGGGATTCCAAACTCATGTCTGTCTTTAAATCCAATGGGTAGCCAGAGAAATGCTTGTCAGTATTCATCCAGCTCTATTTTTAATATTGTGTTTACATGTGTAATGACCATGTGCATATAATAGCTGTCCCTCTCCCTGCTCCACCCAGCACTTTCCAGTATTGCTCACTATAGCTTCGAGCAGACATGCCTTATGGCCATTCTGGAATTTGCGATGGCATAATCCAGGGAAAGCACCTCGATCATTACACATGCAAATGCACTAACTATCAAGAACATTATTTTAATAGATTTTTCACAGATAGCTTCTCCTGTTTGTCCCACTCACCATCCCAGAGACCCATTCAGAATAGGATGCAGGGAAGGGGAGACACCAAGAGGGAGGTGGGGATCCAGCAGTCAGTGGTGTTTTACTGCTGCCAGTGCTCCACAAGACCATCACAGCTGGAGCTTCACAGGCAGGCAAGAAAAACAAGGCAGTCACTTGGCCACTGCTGGCAGGTGGCTTTGCTTGAAGATAAAACACCTGGAATCATGGATGGACTGGCCTGAACCTGAGCACAAGGGGCCTGAGTGCTTCAGCTCAGACTTGGTCAAAATCCCCCTTGATTTCTGGCTGCCCAGAGCAGCAGTGGGCAGTCAGCAGCAGTGGCCAGCTCTTTCAGCCAGCCTCCCCTCCCACCTATTTCCAGCTCCGCAGTCATCTTTTCAGACCTGCTCCTGCAGAGATCTTGTTGATGCAGCTTTCAGCATGAACACAATATGGGCTCCCTTAGCAGCAGCAGCAGCAGAAAATTATTCATTAGTGATGGCCAAAATCGTGGGGACCTGTGCAGTACAGAGTTTCCATGGAAAAGCAGCTGGAGCATGATGAAAAGCAAGATTTAGCATCACTGAGGACATCTGTAGCAACACTTTCCAAATCTGTACCTCCAAACTTTGCTGGGAACATTATTTGTCAAGATGTGGACAGGGCAGGAGATCAGTTTTGGACATCTTAAGAGAAGAAACCATTTACTATGTTTGGGTTTTTATGAGGTCTCCTGGGATTCAAGCATATAGGGTGGCCACTTGGATCCCCATTGCAGCAAGTGCAGAGCTCAGGATCACACGACCCTGGCAACAGTCAGGATCCACCTTTATTTTACTTGTTGCTGTCAGAGATGGAGAAGCTGAGGGTATGACAGTACCACTGAGCTGGGCTGGAGAGGTGGGAAAAGCAGTGGGGACACCCCCCCCCACTGTTTGTGCACATTGCATTGGGCCACTATTGTGCATGTACCAACCTACATGGCACTTGCACATCATTAACACTCCATTTAAATTATAAAGTCGGTCATTTTCACTCCAAAAGAAGCACATCCTTTACTGTAACCCACACTGCTGCCCATGGAGCCATGAACACACCCCAATGCTGCATTATTCTGTGGTAAAGTAAGTTACTAGGATTAAAATCAGTTTTAAGATCTAGATGCATCATTCCCGCCCTTATATATTATTAAACTGTTCTCTAATTCCCACTGCAGCAGGATGAAAGTGAGTAGGAGTTGGTGACAATCTACAGCCAACATTTGTTGTTATTTTTCCCACAAGAGTGGAAATGTCTCGGCCGTTGTCCTGAATTAAAAATTGGGTTTGTGTTGCTTGCTGAGCTGGGATAATAGCATGGAAGGATGAAGCAGTGGAGTAGAAAACACCAAATTGCTATCCTGCAGCCATAGGAGCATTTCTCCATTATTTTATTGTGCAGTGCCTGGCTGTGGGGGCCACTGGCCTGTGGGGATGACAGCAGTGCAGATCCTCCTCAGCATCACAGTGATGGGAAGTGGCACAGGAGGAAGGAGAACAAGCAAGCAGCTAAACTGACCGCACTCATTGTGTTTGCCATGGCCACAGGCTGCTGTATTCCACCAGCTGGCCATGGATTTACAATGGGATGTGATTTCTTTAGGGAATGAATTCTTTAGGGAATGAATTTCCATAACAAATTCAGCCTTTGAGAAGCTCGATGCTCGTCTACAGTGCTCTGTGAATAATAGCGGTCTCACTGACCAGTTATGCTATGCACAGCCCATTTTATCACTACATGGCTGATGGAGATGACAATCCTGTTTTTATCTGTTTTGCACTCCCTACGAAAAGCTCGTTGTTTACTCCGTACTCCTCTTTCCAAGTACTTCTTCACAAAAGGAGACATTCTGTGAGTGGCATCAACCACTGTTAATGGAGAGGATCAGAGGGCTTCCCAATCTTTCTGGAAGGAAATGGAAAGAAAGATGGCATGGCAACTATCTACTACCAAACCACTGCTCCTGAGCACTTCCAAAGAGCTGCTTCACTAGAGCAAGGCCTGAAATGTCAAGTGCCGAGAGACATTGCTGACTCCATGATTTTCTAGAAATTTTTGCAGTTAAATTCTGTTGTCATGTCACTAAAGGTATTCAGGAACATTTTGATATGGCTTACCCTGTTATTATCCTCCCAGGGCAAGGTACAGGAAATGAAGATGGCAATTACCCACTATTTAATTACGCTCTCCATTAGTTAAGCTTTTTCTTCTCATGCACAAAAAGGCTTCGCCCAAGATGAATCCCTGCTCTACACCTCTGTGGAGGTATGAAAGTGGCCAACAGCTGAGCAGTCCCAGCCATCTGCAGGTGGAGTCAACCGAACAACCCCCAGCTGCACTACCCGCTCCTGGGCAATGCAAGGCTCCTTCTTCCCCATATCAGCCCATCCCTTCCCTCTGTACAAGGTGTAGTGAGACTTGGGGGTTCAAACAGAGCCCATGTGAGGTAGGGTGAGCAACCCCAGAGGTTTCCCCTTTTTGAGGAGGTCACCAATAATTGCCTCTTCACCCAAAAGTGTTTGTGCTTGCATGGCAGTGGCAGAAGACACTGCAGTGTTTCACACTGGGAAAAAAAAAAAAGTCCTCTTATTTTTTTCTGAATACACAAATAGCCTTTGGAAAAAGCGGCAACTCAAAGTGTGCTCTTTCCCCCCACTACAACTTTGAAATAATGACAAGGCTGCATTTTTTTTGAGCAAACAAGACGTGCCTTAATGTAGAGAGCATTGAAGAAGAGCATGAGTCAGGATACCTGGGCCAGATCCTTTGATGTGCTGTGGTTCGAGAGGCTGGGAGACCTCAGCAGCTTTCCATGTTTCCCTGACTCCAGTACCACCAGGGCTTGTCCAGCTCTCTCAGCAGAAGGGAAAGCTGGGAAAAGCATAAGATGCTTTTTAGGTGGAGGAGTCCAGTAACATGCAAAATTATGAACAGCTTTGTGCAACCCAAGCCACAAAACTGATTCAGAGTGGATAAAGAAACCCAACTCTAAATTTTTTCCCTGTTAAACTAGAAGCTCTTCAGCTTTGTCTTCACATATTCACATAAGGCAAGATGCACATCCCTTGATTTCAGCCATCAAAATTGTGGGTACCTCATCTAAATACTTTTGGAGACGGAGAAACAGGATGATGACTTTAGCTATGATTTAAGAATATAAATTAACATGCAGGCACAGTGGATTGTGAGGGCTTTGGGACTGCTGCCATGACCCATGGGAACAGGGAGATTAATGTGCATCCGGGACAACACTATAATTTCAAACCTAGTATTGTTGGCCAAAACAAACACTGCCAAAGCAGTATTGCCATAATTTTTTAAGATTTTTATTTTTTTGCACTAAAAATTTTGAAAGAATATCCTGACTTTGCTCTTTGAGAGAGGCTCTTGGAGAAACAGATTCTGCTCTCTCTTCTGTGGGCTTTACTATGCAAACTCTCTAACTGAAAGGACCACTTATGAACAAAGGCAACAGAACTGTGCTTTTCATTTAGACAGAGACAAGGGGTCCTCAACACTGTAAGGGAAATATAATTTGCAGTGCCATGAAAGTATCTCTTTGTAAGCCTTCAGAGACAAAACCAATTAAATCCAAAACTTACATCCCTCAATATAAAGTCCTACTTTCTTAGATAATAAAACCTCTAAAACAGACTTGAAAAGAGCATCCTCTTAACCATTGTAAGAACCCTACATGAAAAGCTGGGTTTTTTTCCCTTGTGTTTTCTCTTGTGTTAGATTCAGCATTTCACAACAATTTACAATATAATTAAAATTCAGAGTCCTTGGGATGGGATGGAATAATTACAATTACTTATTGTGAAAATGGGTGTGAAAAAAATCTTATGACCTGATCTTAATAATCCAACTCACACTTCATTACAGTACACGCAATACTTAATTTATGAAACCAGTGTAATTGCATTTGCAATCTCTGCTATCGTGGTGGTGTGAGGAGAACAAGCAGCCTGCTCGCACGGTGGCCACAGAGCACGCTGCCCAGCCTGCTGGCCCCGCTGCACTGAAATCGCCAGCAAAGCAAAATAAATTGCTTTTGCTTAGCAGAAACAACACTCTGATCTCACCCTCCAAACAGAGAATTTCCTGCTCCTGCTGCTCTGACTCAGCAGCTTGCTCTGAGCAACAGGAAGAAAACAAAGAGGAAGAGGTCAGGGAGGAAGGCAGAGGTGGGAACCAAGCACTCACCCATCCTCTCCTGCTGGTCCTCCTGCCACAGCCTCCACATCCCGCTGCTCTGGGTCTTGGGGCTGGTCTTGATCACGGTGCTGAGGTCCATCCATAACCCTGGTGTGGCTTCACCGTACAGCCACACCAATCCCTGACTCCTGCCTCTCCCCAGGTCCACCTGCAGAGTCAGTACTGGAAGGGTCTGTATGACACCAAAATACTTATTTGGGGTGGATGGAAGGATCCTACATTATTTTACCAACTGGTAAGCAATATCCACAACCATGGAAATATGAGGCACTAGGAATTCAGTGTAGCTTCTGTAAGCCCATCTCCTTCCCACTGACAAACTAAACCTCCTTATTAGGATAGATGAAAGGATGGTACTAGAGGCATGGAGGGGAAGAGGAAGGGCAAACTGTGGCTATTCCCTTCCCTTTGCATCCACAACAGCCATGCAAGCCTACCCTGCAAATAGTAAGGCAGTGACTCACCCTGCTGTGCTGGATGTGGCTCGTATTGCTTTTATTCTGATGCCATGGATGCTCATGAGGTTCCTCCTGGTTTACTACAGTAACCTGGGATGAACAGGAGTGTGCAAGACTCACGAAGCAGAGCTGTGTAATTGCAGTGCAGGGTCCTGAAAAGCAAGACACAGAGGCAAAGATGTGACTGGGAGCAGTATAGCAGAGCCCTCAAGGTCACAGTCAACATTGGACAGAAGCTGGACTAGAACAAGCAGTTGTGAGCGAAGACCATGTGCTACTATATTGCTTACTTAAATGCTGATTAAATATTACCTTTTCAATTCGTGTTTGCCCGAGGAATTAAATGTCTATACTGCTAGTGGTATTCAAAAGCTACCTGCAGACTTATCTGCAGCTCGTGATGACAAGGTTTCCCAGTGGAACGCTGGCACTCAGTACCAGCAACACAGCAGTGGTAGGTCCCACACCAAAACCTTCCCAGCTGAGCATTTACTGTGCATGATTATTTATGGAGTGACTCATGAAAAACAAATAAGGAAGGGAGGGAATCAAGTGTTCTCAGTTTTCCTGCAATTAAGTTAGTAACCCACAGCGTGAAAAACCCAGGCTTGAAGCTCCAGCACTCTCCAGTGAAAGCAGGGCTGTCCCTGCAAGCAGGCAGCATAAGGCTGGTTTGCCCCACAGCTCCTGTGTTAGGTAGCCTGTGCAGATGAATATCCTTAAATAACAGTCCCAGCACTTGCCTTGAGCCCCTAGAAACACTGTCTCTGTGCTGGGTCCAGGGCCCCATCCCAAATACTCAGGCAGGTGTCCATGCACTGGCATACTCGTGACCAGGAGCCACAGTCCCTCAGAGGCATCCTGGAAGGGACCACCTTATCCTTGGGATGTGAACTCTGCGCCCAAGCCAGAGTCCTTTTTGGTGCAGGGTGGTGACAAGGATGAAGGCTTTTGCAGAGCTGGGCCAGGGCAGTGCCATGTGCACCCCAAATTCAACCTGGAAGCCTCCTCTCCTTAGCTGTGAAGGCAATAGTACCCCAGGAGTTACTTGGGGAACTCCTGGGGCTACAGGAATTTGCTTATGACAGAGCTCTGTGGGGAACCCCAGCAGCTGGCCCCAATACTCACCTGCAATCCCTGCACAGCCCTCATCTGCAGCAGCTGTTGGTGTAGCCCAAAGCATTCATCATCAGAAAAACCAATGCCATGTACACTTAACTACCTGGATAGATTATGTGAGTCAGTATGATGGCATCACTAACCCACAGTGTCACCACCTACTGCACCTACCCCTATCTACCATATCCCTCCCAGCTTTGGACTTTGTTCTTGGAAAATTCTGTGTCTAATACAGGGTGTTTGCCCATGCAATAAGGAAATAACACTACAATTTTTTTTCTTTTTTTTTAATTGTCTTAGCAGTCCCATGTAATGGACTGATAACACATTGATGTATCTGATGATAAATTTCCAGGAGTTTCATTCTGCTGTGCTGTGCATGTGTGTGACAGATCTGAATTGTGTTTAGTACTCACTTATGTGAGTACCAGTATAATAGCCCTGTGGATCTTGCTCCTTAAACTATGGAAATGGGGAAAAAACCTCTCTTTCTGCATGTGTATGGCCATTTCCTGTCATGGCTTGATCCAGCTGTATGTAATCCAAACATATTCTGTGATTACAAGCACTTCACCTGATAATGTATTTGTAGACTTAATGCTTGTACTGGGTTCCGAACTGAGCAGCCTGCTTTATTTCACAGGCAGGGTGCTTGGCAGAAGTTTGGCAGCTGCCTCCAGCTGTGGAGCTCTTTCTCTTGCCAGGTGCAGATGGCAGCAAATCTCTTTTCTCCATGCTAAAATGCAAATTCCATCGCTTTCCAAGCTAGCACGCTGGATAATAACTGTTCTCTTTTGTAATAAAACCCACATACACTGCCAGGCATATCCTCAGGAAACAGTAGAGAGAAAGGAAGGGGGAGAGACAGAGGTGTATCCAACCTGTAGCAGACAAAACAAGGAAGAAAACTTGGGCGCTGGTGTAGATCAATAAAAAAAGATTGCAGTTGAACAAGAATCATGAGGGTTGCAACAATTCGATTAAAGAGGGATTGACTATACTTTAAAGGAATGCTGTTGATATGCAATGCTTTCATTTCCTGATTTAAATATCATTGTAGCAGCCAGCAAAGTCTGCAAATGCCTTCTAAGCAGGTGGGAGAGGGGTCCAGGGTACAGGATGTACATGGGCCATCATGGGGGTGAGGTCGAAGGAGCATGTTCCTGAAATCTGGGAAGAAGTTCAGGGACAACTTCTATCAATAGCCTTAGCATCAATATCCCTGTTTGCATCAGGAAAGAAATAGGCAGGAGTGCATAAGCTTAACTGTATTTTCCTGCATGTTGCTTACCTGGGAGAAAATCCCACCACCCACCATATTAACACAGTCCCTTTTCCCCTCTGCCATCACACACAGATATATTTTTTGCTAATTGCAAATTGCTCACAAACATGGGGTTCTAAATTTAGGTTGAAGAGATGTTTCTTTGTTTGAAAACAAAACAAACAAAGCAAAATAATTACAGGAGTTCTGCAAGTGAATACAATTAAAATTGAAACAGAAGCAAAATAGCACTTTTCATTTCTACAGCTCAAGCATCTCTGCAAAGCTGTGTCAGGGTTGGTGCCTCGTCCTTGCTGAAAGGAAAATAAAGCACTTTAATCCACTCAAGAGCCCCTGGCAGAATTAAGAAAACCTTTTGGGTTTCTTATCTCTGCAAAGCCAATTAGAAAGATCTGAGGTGGGGATGTCATTCTGAGACAGATTTTTTTTTCAGCATCATGCAATATGACATACAATTCTTGATTTGCTTAAAGGTTTCCCATGCCAACCAAAAGCAGACAGTGCCAGTCCAGACCCTCAAATCCAACACGGAAAATTCATGACAGGGAAGAACCCCTGTGACTTGTCTCTCAAGCCCACACTACCTCTGCCATGCTGGTTCCTACCTACTACCAAGGCATGTTTTTTTCCATTTTCCACTTGGAGATGGTGGGAATGCTGTGCAACCCCCCAAGCTTTCCAGCAACCACCAACCACAACAGCACTCTAGATGCTGAGATTTTGGTAAACTGCTTCAGTCTTGAACTTAAACTGTACCCCCAAATACATTGAAAGCCCAAATCCTTTCTCATTTTCTCCCTGTGAAAACAGAGGGGAGCACTGCTTTGAGAGATGTGGAAAATGATTGCCTGCTGCCCATCTGGCTGTATCCCATGCACTCCTCAGGCGCATCCATGTGTCCCTCACCTTCAGCAACTAAAGTGCTGCCAGGGAAAGAGGCTGGCTGAGAAAAGCGTGTTGGGAAGCCCACAGCAAATTCCTGCTCATGTCAACTGTGTGGCAAAACAAAACAAACAAACAAACAAACAAGCAACCCCCCCTCCTGCAGAACAACAAGTGCTTTTTAGGAAATAACCACAATTGTTAAAACTATTCCTTGTCCTCATCTGACCAACTAAATTGTTGGGTATCTCTTTGGAGTGCAGACAGGAGCTTGCACATTCAGCATGAAGCAGCTACTCAGTGTCACTGCAGAATGATGCAGCTGAAAAATTATTGTTTGAAGTTCAGGCCAGCCAGAAATGTGAAGGGGAAGTATGATCTAGAGCTGGATGCTAGGAGCAGCACCACCAGCCAGGGATGCAGAACAGCTGGCTCTGGGAACACTGGGTGTGGGTTAATACTCAGACAAACTGAGTCTAGCTGTAAGGACTTGCTCCTGCAGAGACCTGAGGGTGGAGTGCTTTGGGTGTGCTGGCCTTTTCCCTGGGAGCTCAAGAGTAGCAGCTCTGGAGACACTGGTGTATGATCCCCCCATAACAACCCGTTGTTGGAGATCTAGGAAATAACAGCAGGTAAGGAAGCATCCCACTGAACAGAGTGTTGGCAGTGCTGGGTATCAGATCTCACTCCGGATACTCAGCTGATGCTTGGTTAACCTAAGGGGTGCTCACAGCACAGGCACAGGACTGAGGGTTGTATATCAAAACTTGCTCTGGTCCAGCTTGTGACCAAGTTTGTACAGAGCAAAACATTTGTTTTCCTCTATAGGCTCCTCAGTCTGGGATCAAACACTCCAAGCTAATTTTGCTCATGGACTATTTTTGGTCTGCTCTGGTTTTAAGTCTTCTAAAAATGTCTTCACTAACACATGCCTTTTCAATTTATTTATTTCCTCTATTTTCTTATCAGCTACCGGGAGGTTATATTTAAACCTCACATATGGCATTAGCTCTTTGGAAATATTTAAATTCTTATGGAAACATGCATGGTCTAGAAAATGAAAAATTAGATTGTTTGACCAATTCAAAAAAGCAGAGCAGCATCTCTGTGATCTAAACTCAGACCTGTGTTATCTGACAGGGAGGATGTTTTTTTGTTTGTGTCACCTAGTCAACTCTCCCTCAAGCATCACGACATAGCTCCCTGACATCAGTGCAGGTGACATCTCCATGATTCCCCTATTTGCCTGTCACTGCCCTCTGGATCCCTAGGGCAGGAGCTGACAGCCTGCTTGCTGCCTTTGGTAGGTGCTGTAGGCATGACTCTGGTCCTTAAACGTTGCCTCTGAGTCAGCAGTGATCCCACGATTATTGCTTGGGGAAGAAGCACTTTGCATTATTCACTTCACATCAGTTATTCCCAGATGACTCACAGGTGGCATGAGCTGGCACAGCTCAGTTGGAGACTTTTGGGGAGCGGTAGGGCCCTGCCCACTCCTGCACACCCCACTCCCATGCCCAGCTACCTGGGTTGTGCAGAGCAAGAGCTAAAGACAGCCCTGAGCAGTGTAGGTCAGTCAGCAACCCCCAGGCAGATGTCTGGGGTCCCATGGGAAGGCTGAACCCCTCTGACACAAGGCTCTCTTTGATTGGAAGGGGTCTCTGTTTATTGGAAAGGTCTCTGTTGGTTTTTAAAGATTTATTAAATAGTCTAGTGAACTTCAAAGTCCAAGAGGAAAAAGCTCCTTGAATGAAAGGGGGAAAAAAGCCGTGAAAGCAAAAATGATGAAGAGAAACTGAGCGTGGTGCACAGAATGCAGATAGGGGATTCAGACAGCCCAGTGTAATGGGCAACAGTTGCCTGTCATATGAGTAGCAGCACATGCACCTGCACGCCACCCCTGTAGCAAGAAAAACATAAACCAAAATCATAGAATCATAGAATTTTTATGGTTGGAAAAGACCTTTAAGTTGAACTATTAACCTACTAGTGCCACCACCACATTCACTATTAAACTATGTTCTCAAGTACCATATCCACATGTTTTTTGAACACTTCTAGGGGTGGTGACTTGACCACTTCCCTGGGCAGTCTGTTCCAATGCTTTGCAACTCTTTTTGTCGAGAAATTTTTCCTAATATCCAAGCTAAACCTCCCCTGGCACAATTTGAGGCCATTTCTTCTTGTCCTGTCACTTGTTACCTGAGAGAAGAGACCAACACCCCACCTGGCTACACCCTCCTTTCAGATACTTGTAGAGAGTGATAAAGTCCCCACGGAACCTCCTTTTCTCCAAACTAAACAATCTCAGCTCCTTCAGCTGCTCCTCATCAGACTTGTGCTCCAGACCCTTCATCAGCTCTGTTGCCCTTCCCTAGACACACTCCAGCACCTCAATGTCTTTCTTGTAGTGAGGGGCCCTGAGCTGAACACAGTACTCAAAGTGCAGCCTCACCAGTGCTGAGTACAGGAGGACGATCACTGCCCTAGTCCTGCTGGCCACACTATTTCTGATATGTGGATGTCAAATGTAAAAGAAGAAACAACAGAAAAAAATGTCTTGCCTCTTTATTTTCTACTCATTCATGAAGATGACATGCAGGCAAGAAGCACCCAGAGATTGCAACTCCTCTTTTCCTCTGTGTGATCCTAAGCCTGCCTGTAGAGATGCAGACTTGACACAGCTTCTGCTGCCAGTCAATTTTACAGCACAGAAACTTGAACTGGCTGGACAACTGACCTGTTGTGTTTTCAATCGATCAAAACTCTACACCCTTCAACCTACAGAACATAGTTTGCTGGGAAGCACTGGCAGGACCCTGGAGATTGTCCTTGAACTCTTCATCATAGGAAGAACACAACTGCCACTGCCCCTTGGGTACCAAGGACTGCAGAGATGTATGTGCTATGGATAGGGAATGATTTGTGATATGGATAGGAAGTGGGTTTTCACACATTGAGACCCTAAGGGAAATCTCCACTCAGTCCTCTGCCTCAGGGCACTGATGATACACTCCCCTCCTGTGAGTGCCCTGCTATTCCCATGAGGAATCCTCACAGCTAGAACTCCATGCTGGCAAGCCGGCAGCAGCTGTGTTTGTCGGCTCTGGCAGTCCCTGATGCTGCGGCCTCACATCCAGCTGTGCTCATAGCTGAGCTCACTCAAAGCTCTCTCCTCATTCACAGCTGTTCACCATGGTGTGGGCATTATTCTGCACTTGCAGGCATTTATTTTGCTTCCCTGGGCTCAGGGGAACCCAAAAGATTGGCATTTTACTCAGTACCTTGTTCTGCTACCAGCTAGTCGAGCTCTGACAGACAAGCAGTGGCAACACTTGTGCTGCTGCTGCAACACCCACTCTCACTATGCTTACTGCAGTAAATAACCAGAGACACTATAATTTTTCTTAAGTGGCTTTAAGCTACAGCCTTTTGTCCCAGTAGACCTTGCCAATTGGCAGCCAGTGGCTCATGGCAGGTTAAGTGCCCTTTAATTTGTCTGTAGATGCCATTGGGCAACATGAGTTTTGGAGGAGTCCAGAGGCTGAGCATAACTTGACACAGCTAAAGCCATCCAATACTGGGCAGGCTGGCAAGCCAGACCACAGGCACCCCAAAAGCCCCAGAACAATGCCAGCTGGCATGCATCCCCACTGCAGCATGGGGGCAGGGGATTTGGCCTCCCCCCAGGGCTGCAGGAGGACACTCCCAGACGCTTTTCCCAACGAATGTAGAGAAGCATCAACCTGACAAAAGGCCACCTGAAGCTATCTATGAAGGCACTGAGTGAAAGATATGTATGGTTTCTTTAACCAGACCTGCCTTAATGAGCAATGGAAACTCTATGTGGCAATGAGGGAAGCAAACCCTACCAACATTCTGCTTTCTAGGGATGTGCAGGACCTTCCTGTCTGGAGAGGGCTCTCCTGCCAGTATTCCTCCACACTAAGTTCCTCACTAAGGTGGGGGATGCCCAAATTGGGCCCCCCAGTCTCTGGGCAAGAGTCTTTTAAAGTTTGCTCACTGGTGAGGCAGCTGTGAAGTATCTGGCAGCACTTTAGCCACATATGCCTTTGCAGCAGGTATCATGCAGCTGAAGTGAAGGGATTGCAATGCCTTGGGAGGCTTAGGAAAAAGCCTCCCTCCCATTTCAGTGATGACATCTGGGAGAAATTATGATGTGTGGGTTCTCCATCTGCTCCCCATCAAATGATGTCAAAACCTCCTTCTGCACATCCCCATTCTTCCACATCCATCTTCCATCACTACCCACTGTCAACCAGCCTTTGTCACAAGTGGACTCTTGCTTTCTTTTCTTTTTTTTCAGTGTGAAGCTGGTGACATCCTTCTGTCTGAAAGGCAAATGGTGACTCCCAGCCCTTCTGCCCTCTGCATCCAGGAGAGAGCTGCCCTCCTTGGGAGTGGTGTTCTGCAAACAAACTATGTGTGACAGGGAAAGACCCTGCTGTTCTATCGACCTGTTCTCTTCCCAGGACATTTAAGGCACCCAGCATTTCAGAAAAATGGTCATTTTTGTCAGCAACGTGGCTTGTCCCAGAACCAACTCTTTTCACTTGCATCCTAACATTTATCAGCAAAGCTCTTGAGATGCAAAATCATCATAAACTGCATTAAGCTTCTTGGTGCCCTGGGCCATCACCCTCTCAGCTCATGCTGCACCAGAGTAGTAGCTTCCACTTTTCTTTCCCCTTCCCCCTTTTTGGTTTTCAGTCTGCCACCAGTCCTGCACTTGGTTTTCAGAAAACTGGAGACTTACCCTTGATGGAGGGGAGCAAAAGGTACCTCTGGCCTCTGGATGGGGCAGTATTGGTAAGATGGGGGAGATCTTACCCAAAAATTGGGGGAGAGAGGAACAGGCAAATTTGCATCAGGTCTGTTATCACTCTGACCATATTCCCGCTGGGAAAGGTGAAATGTGGAAGGGCCCACAGCCCAAAAGATGCTGTACCATAAGACAGATGGATCCTTGTGTGGGGAGGAGGCATCTGAGAACGGTTGAAGTGGTCTGACATGTCCAGCTAAGGCCATCCAAAAGGCTGACATTTTATTTTATTTTTATATTTATGTGTTATTGCCTGCCTTTATTTCTCTGCTGCCAGTCAAAATCAAAATGCCATTTATTTCCTGCAGAATTAGCCCTCCTTAGAGCACTGGAACCACCATAGCAGCAAGTATCTGGCCAAGGAGGGTTTGCTGAGGGATGCACAAGTCTCCTGGCCAGAAAAAAACAAAGAAGCATTTGTTTGTGCCACTGAGATGCCCCTGGCACAGGGAAATGTGGGTGAGTCTGCACATCTCCCACTTACACGCTGCCTTCCTGAAGCTCCTCGGGACAGAGGAAGGCGGCTGCTGCATTTACATTCTCGGTTATCAAGAGAGACAGAGCACCTTTGGTCCCAAATCTCGGTGGCTGTTGTTTCACACCTCCTGGTTCTTGCTGCTGGGAGGAGGAAGGATTGAAGCAACTGCTTTCTCCTGATCACTGCACCACGTCTCCTCTGGTGCTCAGAAATCACCAGGGACTGTGCTTGGGAAGCGCCTGTTTTGTCCCATATCTTCCTGGCCTTTTGGTTAAGACTGTGATGAGGGAATTAAATGAGACAAGGAAATCTTCTAAAGCATTTATGTTGCATTTTGTCCTTCTGTATATTACAAATTGTTACAAATATCACAAATCACGTTTTGTGACAGGAGTTAGCAAGTCAGATGGTTTTTTCCAAATAATTATGCACAACACACTCCTTCAGCCAGCCCTCTAGTGACTCACCAGCAGGTAAAGCTTTGAATAGGAGGAAAAAAGATTCTCAGGCACGTTTCCATGGGCTCTGCGCAGCCACCAAACAAACATCAAGTCTAACCTCTTTGTACTGCTGTCTGGCTGCTGAATCCCACGTCAGATGCAATGAAAGAAGTTTCATGCTGAACAAAGTCTGCTTTGAAGAGAAGCGGGAATTTTAGTGGTTTTGGATCTGTCTCCCATTCCTTGCTTTGCTTTGTTGTTCTGAGCCACCTGATCTGCCAAAACGACCTGCAGAAAAGGAAAATCATCTTCTTCTGGTGGAGCAAAACTTTACAGATGGGTTTGTGGAGTAATGTTGTGTACCAGGGGTGGCCCTGCCAACAAAGAGCATCAGAAATGGTGAATCTCTTCACCTGTGTCTCTCCCCTCCTGTGACTGTGGTGCCAGGAAGAGATGAAATCCCAGTGAGCAGCAAAGGGGGGTCCCAGCTGTGCTGCTGGAGCTGGGAATGGGGCTTGCACATGGCTGCCTTAGCAAAGCATGGTCATGCATGGCAGGGGAGTGCACACTCCAGCAGACTATCTTTTGTTTTCAGAGAGCGTGATCAGGGTGAACTGGGGTTCAAGTTTAATTAAGCAGTGCCTCAGAGAGAAAAGACCTACCTGGAAACTTGCTGTCAGATATGATTTCACAGGAGCCCAAGAACATGATCTTTTTTAAAGCATCTTTATTTTTTTCATGGCTAGTGGGCATGATACTTCACAGAAAAGCAGATCCCTGCTGGGAGGGATTGCAATACAATCTGTTTGCTCTGGCAGGAGTGTTGCAAAGGGGAGTGGCAGAGGCTTAGGCACCCAGAGCCAGGTCACATCCTGCCTTGGGATCATGAAGCCTTCTGGCCTTTCCATCCCACTCTCCTCTCACAGGGCTGATACCACCATGGGGTGAGGTCGGGGCCATCAAGCCCCAGTCCCTACAGCCATCACATGCCCAGAAACATCCCCTGTTCACCCTGTGTCCCCACTGCCCACCAGAGCCCAGCTGGCTTTGGTAGCACCTCCCAGATGTCGAGCGCTGGAGAAAGTGGTCACCAGCTGCAGCAGCTGGACTAGGAGGACCTGCAATTAGAGCAGCAGATTTCCACAGGAAACCAGAGCAGCAAATTGTTAGGAGGGTTGTTAGGAACAAGCCAAAGCAAATTCTTCTCCTTCATTCAATAATGGTACACAGGCACAGAATGACAATGGGGTAAAACCTCTCAAGTTTGGGTGCGCAAATCCCCTTCTTTATTAGTGGGAGCGAATGGACTGATGGCTTTGAAAATGTGGGCTATGGTACGTCTGGTTACAAGACCCCGTTGTCTTGATCAACAGGAAAATCCAGTGCAGGGACTCAAATGTGGGAGGATCAGGAGGAACATGTTGAGAGGCTGGAGACTTTAGGAAAAATGAAAGATTCAGAAGAAAAAAAATTTCTGTTTAATTCATATTTTTTTCTGATGTGGAAAACTGGATACTTGAAGAAGAACTGTAGAAGAAACAGTCTTGTAAATTAATGTTGCTCAGAGTGAACAGTGAAGTAAGGGTAGAGATATCTTTAACATGACATGACTTCTGCCATTCTCAGCTCTTCAAAATGCTTTTAATAACTACAGTACTTCAAATGAAGGTCTTTTATTTCAAAACTGAATGGTATCAAGCAATTAAAATACTTACAGACTCTAGGCTTCAATACTGTGGACCTAATTGAATACTGGTCGTGACTACAGTGTTGTGTCAGCTGCCTCACAGAGACTATGGAGAGAAAGGACAAATGTTCATTTTTCAAGCCTTTGCTCTATTCTTTAAAGTCACCGTTGATGTCTTGTTGCCAAGCCATAGGATACAGCCTACCCTCTTGTTGAAAAGACAGATAGATGGCTCCTTTTAATTTGCAGCATTTTATTTTAGCTCAAGTTAGAAATATATTAGTGAGCAACACATGCGTAAATACTTCAGCATATGTGATGCTGTCTCTCATTGTTTGAAAGTAGAAAACTGGAACTCTGCTTTGTAAATGTATCTGTCAGCTCCTTTGTTGTACTAACTGCATACAACATATTTTCACCCTTTAAGAATTAAAAACATCATTCTGATAAGCAGTATAACTACTGAAATTATTTGCGTTTTCCCAAATTTGTTGGTTCAGTTCTGGGGGGTTTTTTTAATAATTTTCCCCTTAAACATTCAAAGCTTCCAGAAATTTTCCATCTCTAGGCAGAACAAGATTTCCCTGTCAGACCCTGGCATCACATATTGACACATGCCAGACGTGATGTCTTTAGCACCAGCAGCCCCAAGCCAGCCCTGCTCATGAAGCCAAGTGGGTATTTCATTTAGTTGCCTTCCCCCAGTACCCCCTTGGCCTCTGCTCTCCACCTCATGGCCTCCACTCACCCCTCCCCACTTCTCCACTACCACCTCCCTCCAACCCAGGAATTTGGGAAGGTGTTTGGTGTCTACTTGGGATGCTGGCTGACATCCTCTCCCATGAAATCCAGCTGGAAAGCAGGATCCACAGACCTGCTAACACTGCCATGTTTCATGGCAGGGTTAAAAGGGGCTCGCTCCCTCCAACCAACTGTACTGCAGGCTTTTTGGATAAAAACTAGTCACCCTGTGGAGCTGTTTTTCAAAATTTTAGTAGAAGAGACTGTATTGCAGTGAATTCCATGCCTTCCCCAGAAAAGGACTGGAAAGTCATCCTCATTTCCATGGATACCATGTAATGGGACTGAAAACAAAGCTGAAGCCGTACTTTTTGATATGGTTCTCTGAGCCTCCCCTTGTGTCCTCATGCACAGAGAAGAGACAAACAGCCCCTGCAGCATGGGGGGGTCATGCCCATGTCTAACCTCATGGCTGAACAAGACTGGAAACTGCCAAGGCATCTTCTCGTTTTATGGAAACCCCAGGGAAGCTGAGCAGGGCAGGGCTCTTTCTCTCCACCTTATTGAATCTAATCGAGCACATGTTTTATATATGACCTTGACAAGCTATTTGATCAAATATCTATCTGTAAATGTCGGTAGTATCTGGCACATTGAAAGAAAGCCCACATGTTTAATAAGTTTTGTTCTGCCCTGTTGTTCTGTGCCAGGCTGCCTGCCACTCTCTTTTTTCTTCTTTAAGAAGATACAGACCATCAAGAAGATGCTCCACCTGCATTGCTGCAACCTTGATGCTGATGGGTACAGCAAAGAGAGGGTTGGCTATTTTATGTTTCAGAGGCCTCATGCAGAGTTCATCCCAGAGATATTTCTTGCAGCATTGGAGCAAACCATTTCCCAAACAGGCATGTCTCACTATTTATCAGTGTGTCTCTCCTGGAAGCATTTGGAGAGCTGTAGAAATCCATGTTTCTGTTGTGCCAGCTGCTGGCCAGGGCAGAGCTAAGCCTGCTCTCACCCTGCTTTTAGGACATGCTGCGTAACACCACTGTATTTCCAGTACTTCTGTGCCCTGTGTGGGTCATCTGTGATGTCATTTGCAAAATAAAATGAAAAAAAGAAGGATTATATTAATGTTAAAAAAAGAGAGATGTGAATATCAACACTACAAGAGCACCTCAACAGTCCTTGGAAGCATGTGTTTGGTTTGAAGGAGGTTTGCGAGGCGGCAGGAGGACCTGGTGGATCTTGAGTCCTGGTTTCAGCCAGGGTTTCTGTTCCAGGCTTGGCAGCCCACCCTAGGGCTCATCAGTCTCAGTGCTTCAGTCTGAAGATCCCTTGGGGAATGGGAAGCCCAGCAAGGACCAGATCCACAACATAACCACCACAATGTTTTACACCAGTGGAGGACCTGGACTTGCAGATGGAAACACTCAATGAGCAGCAGTGAGCATGAGGCAGAGAAACAGAGTTAACTGAATATTCTGGATAACATCCATGTAAAGTGTAGCTTGACAAGATTATTCTTTCAATATTGTCTTCTGTCATTGAGTAATTGTATGTACACACAGGCATGAAATACAAAGCGGTGGGATGTGAAGTTTTTGGCATGGACTTCAACAGATGCATGATGCGTGTGGGGAAGAGGCACAAGTCAGCTGTTCAGATCATCCCTCACGAGTGCCAATAAAATCTTTATACCATGCCATTAGGCATTCACAATGCACCATCTGGACTGCAGGAATGCTAATTTTGGAATGTTTTAGACACAGCAGTTTATAATCTCTGGTGCATTAGTTACCTAGTTACCTGGAGGGCAGTGTTGCAGGATTCAGAGAGAAATGGTAAAAGGCACAAACAAACTGAACCTGTAACTCAGTGGTTTCCAAGTCCTCCCCATTCCAGATTTGTGCAAAAACCCTCAGGTCTCTTTTGTGTGCTGGGAAGTTGCAGATTTTCCCAGTCACAGTGGATAAACTCTCCTTTTCCAGCCAAACACTGGAATTCCTTTTTTTTTTTGGTATTTTTTTTTACATCTAGCTGATGTTGGCCAAATTTCCCTGACCAGGAGCAGTGGAGATAAAGGGCAGTGGCTCCCAAACCCCAAATGGCAGAGAGAAGGAGGATGAGGAGGACGAGAAGGAAGAAGCCAGCAGGTGGATGGGGTTCTCTATGCAATCAGTGGCTCTTTGGACTGTTTTGGGGCTTGGCAGGCTCCAGTGAGTTGCTGGCTGCAGGCCAGGCTGTGGTCAGGGTTATTTATTTCCCCTCTACCTTGGCAGTTGATCCCAATCACTGTGTATGCAGCCTGTGCTGCCTCACTCAAGCACCGTGGTTTGTTCTCAGCCAAAACTTGAGGCTGAAAGGAGACTTTCCAGACAGGTGAGCAGTCTGTGTAACTCAGATATATTCTTCCAGCCTGAAAACAGGCATTTTCCTGTTGTCCCCTGAACACGAAGGAGCGCTGCCAAGGGTCCCATTGCTCTGCTTCCCTCTGGGGCCATTCAGTCCCATGCCTGCAGGCAGGAGCCCTCCAGCCCCTGCTCTGCTTTTGTAATCAGAAAAGCTCTGGTTAACCGGCCTGATTTATCTCTGCCCCAGCCAGGTAGCCTAATGCCTTCATAAGATCCTTGTCTGCAGCTGCATTTAATACCTTAAGGCATTTGGCTGCTCTTTCTGCTGGCTTGGACCCACTGCTACCCTAATGAGACCTACAATTTTATTGACACTTCCCTTCCCAGTGATGACCATTAACACCTGCAGAGCTATAACTGTGCACACATGCATGCTCACATCTTTTGGGGAAAAAAAAAACCCCACCTGAAAATAAGGACTGCACATATAAAATTGCCATGTCTCGCATATTAAATAGGTTTACTAACCAGTAACATTTTGAATAAAAATGTCTTATATTTAAGATTAACAAAGTTTTCTACATATTTTCATAGAACTAGAAATAGTTGCCAAGCCAAAATATTATGCCTTTCTCTTTTCCTAGCTTCTTTGCAACAGTGTATATTTGCCTTTTTTACACTTCACACCTAAGGAAGCTCAACTCTGGCTTTAGCTGCAAAAGGCTTGGGATTTTTATCCATCTCTGAGCTGTTGTTTTGTTCTGACTTTTCCTTGGAAAGGCTCAGCACCTCCCTTCCACCTCAGAAACTTTTTTCATTCTATAGGAATAGAAAAACTTTCACAAGGTGCTTGGCTGCTCTCAATGTCACAGGACGTGTCCTCTTTGGTACATTAGTGTGAGGACACCAGTAAGGTTTCGCCCTCCCATCTGGTGCAGAGGGCAGGTACATGATGGGGAACACTCCATCACTGAGGTAGAGAGTCTGGGATCCGTGGCAGCCCCTTGCATGCCCACATAACACAGCTTACCTATGTCCTTGGTTCTAGAGGTGGTATCTGCCATTCCAAAAGCTGGAATAATGCAGTGAGATGAGTCCTTAGAGTATGCATGTGTGGGTAAATATAAAAAAAACTGTCAGGAAAGATGGTAGTCCAAGGTGTGTAAAGGAAGCAGAAATAAGAGTCAATAAGGTGTCTCCTATGAGATTTTCTCCCATCCTACAATTATGATTAAATAACAGATAAGTCAAAACCACCTGCTCAAGTGATGTAATGTCAGCCTTGGTATGCGGATTCCCTTTGGGCCTGCACAGGGACTGATTCCCTTGGCTGGGTCCACAGCGTTGGAAGATGTGCAGCATCCCATCTCAAGCATGGACAGGTCCATGATCAGGCTGGGGAGAGCTGGGGGAAAGTCCTGTAGTGAGGGCTGGTTGGGAATACCACGAGAGATTTCCAGCTCAATGAACCAGAAATGTCATTACAGCATCCAGGCTTTGAGCAACCACACAAGATTGAGAGATGATCTTCAAGAAAGGAGGTGCAGCTTTATCATTTTAATGATGACAAAGGTAGCCCCCACTTTCCTTTTCACTAAACCCCCATAGGTCCCCTCAGCTCTTTTCTGCCTGCCCCCAAACACACTCACACCTACTCACTTCCTACCCAGCACCAGTCACATCCTGGTGGGTACATTTCTGTGATTGCCAGGTCTGAACAATTTTTATGGGTCTTCCTGGTGCTTCCCCTGCTTTTCTCTTCACCTTGGAAATTGTGGAAGAGGAATCAGAAGCAGGAAACTTTCAATTAGCATTGCTAAAAAAAAATATCCTAGCAAGGATCATCAGCTGGAAATGAGATGCTTCCCACACCAGCAGCTGCAGGATACAGGGGAGATAAATGTTTGTATCAGTCTTCTCAATGGCAAATTATGCCAGTCTGTGGCTGGTGTGGGGTGAGGGGAAGGGTCTCCCCTGCCCTGAGACTCGCTGGAGCCTGTGGCCATGGGATGTCCCACAGGCTCTAGTCCCCCAAACCTGACAACTGCAAAAAACCACCCAGCAGATCATAACTACAGCAGAAAAAGCAGGGAAACATCACAGGAGGTTTGTCCAAAAGGGAGGCTACAAGGGAGCATCAACCAACAACCAGCCTTGGTGTGTTCTCTCCTGCACTGGCACTGGCCCTGGCAAAAGATGGGAGAAAAAGTCTGTTTCTCACTGTTTCAAGAAGTCTACTGTTAGTTATTTTGTTTTGGTATGGGGGGAAGCAAATGACCTTCAGGGCCAAGTCAATGGCTTAGGAGATGCAGGAGCAGCAGCTGATCAAGGCTGCAAAATTCAGAAAACTGAGGCATGGAGACGGGTCAAAATTTTCAGTACAGAAAGTACTTCCTCCCTTTGTGGTTGATTTTGTTTTGTTTTGTTTTTTCCTTCATTGTGTAAATTCTGCCTGAGGAATGTGGAAGGTCTAGGGCAGAGCATTAGCACGTTGTCAGCCTAATCACACAATAAAACCTGCCACAATAAAGCCAGAATAACCATTTATGGAGTGACACTATGCTGGAAAAAAATGTTGTTTACAGCTCAGCATCTCCTCTGTCTGAAAATCACCCAGAGAGGAAGAACTGAGAGATGATTCATTAGGTGATTTAGTGTTTAAATAAGAGTGTGAAGTGGGTATTTGTCTCCACTCCAGAGGATTCAGGATTTGATTCCTCCAATTCCCTGCAGCTACTCTTAGGGGAGGAGCACATAGGCCTATGCCCTGGGTGTCCCCTGAAATGGGTGCTAGCAAATGGGAAAAAACCCACAGGAATAGGGTGCTGTCACACTTCTAGCAGTAGTGGAGAAGGAGAGAGGGAAACCCACATTTTCAATTATTTATTTCATCAGGACTGTTTTATTAGGGACAGATAAGGGATGTGAGTCCATCCTATCAATTGTTTTAGAAAGAGCAGGCACTGTGGAAGGAGCAGATCCCAATTTTCATATCTATTTCCAGCCCTTTGTAAATCCATGGACTCCTGGTCTGGAGTAGGGTGATGTCAGGTTGTACCTGTGCAGCTGTAAAGGTCCAGTATGGAGATTCCAGCTGGGATTTTACATGGATAAAAAGCCTTTGACACAGTCCCGCACAATATCCTTCTCTCTAAATTAGAGAGAGATGGATTCAATGGGTAGACTGTTACATGGATAAGAAATTTGGTTGGATGGTCACATCCAGAGGGTGGTGCACAATGGCTCAGGGTCCTGATGGACATCAATGACAAGTGGTGTCTCTCAGCAGTCTGTTATTTAATATTTTCCTTAATGATGTAGACAAAGGCATCAAGTGCACCATAAGCAAATTTGCAGATGATACCAAGCTGAGTGGTGCAGTTGACACATCTGAAGGATGGGATGCCACCCAGAAGGACCTGGACAAGTTTGAGAATTTAGCCCATGGGAATCTCATGAGGTTTAATAAGACCAAGTGCAAGGTGCCACTTCCATTATGTGTGTATCTGCCCGAGTCCCAGTGCTTGTTCCTCAGCAGGCTGTTTACATCTGGTGTGCTGCTGTGCATCCTCAAAGCTGCATCTGCACCAGGAACCAGCAGCCCTGTGAACCAGTAGCCCCAGAAGAAATTAGGGCTATTGGAACAGGCATGGAGGGCCATGCCATCCAGCAACGTGGCAGTGCCCCTAAGTGTTCAGCCATGCGGAACCCAATTTTTACCTGTTCAGCCACTTTACAGCAGCCTGCACAATATAAAATGAGATATTGTTGCTCTGATTAGTGTATCCTTTTCACTACTTTTAGACTTGAAAACAGTCACTTGATAAATCTGGCCTGGGATTTATCTGCTTTCCTATTTATTGTGCAGCCTGCTGTGTCACTTCCTTTCCATGTTGTGGTGGCTGGAATATATTATTTCAAAAGTGTTTTTCCTTGAAGTGCTATTTTCAATGACACAGGCATGACCAAGAGCAAGTGTGGTCTTGAGAGCTTTCAGACATAGTGTCCACTCTAATATACATCACAGCTGCTGAAATGCCACCTTCCAATTTGGAAACATTATGGGCACTCAACCAATTTCACCTAAGAAATGCAGTAAGGTTGTTAATGGAGAGAGTACAGCCTGTGTCTATCTACTATTGCCTATTCCCTGTTTCAGGTGCTACCAGACAATGAGTCCATTTTCTCCATCCTATCAGTTTCTGACACACATGCAGCATGGTGAAAGTCTGCTGTTTGCCACAGGAGACAGCTGCAAACAGACACAGCGTGTCATCTGTAGGAACGAAGGGGTTCAGAGACAAGTACAGCAAACCAATATGGTTTAGGTACTAATCCACCTTTATTGAACCA